>OX439381.1:32932908-33163873 GCA_949319315.1 Zelleria hepariella | reverse complement strand
ATACAAACTTTTCCATTTATAATATTAGTGTGATAGTATTATAGTAAAAGTTGTTTGTGCATTGATGAGTCAAACCTAATGACTCACATGCTGGAAATAACTGACCAAAACAACAGCCCAAATACCAACATTAGGAATGAAAATGGTCAACCAGAGATCTTTGACCCCGTAGTATTGCACCATTGGTTGGAACAAACAAAAACATGTAAAAAATATTGAAGGACTTATCAACATAATTAAATGTTGCATTATATTTGAGGTAAACAACTTGTTTTTGTCATTCAACTCCTCTTTGATAACATCTTAGTGAATTGGATTGAGAGAATCTTCAGAAAGGAATAATAATTATTGAAGACTTTTACTATCATGAAATCTTAGTTGGTACCAGCTTCAGCATAACAAGTCATCCACGCGTGTAAACACGGATCATGTCTCTATGCAAACTACAGCGCAGAATGCATGAAGGATCTAACTATCAGTTGCGCAATACACAGTTCTCATTTTGTTTGTCAATCTACCTATAGAGAGGGACCAACAGTGGTGTAGGGCTGTTAAAATTGAATTATGAACCAGAAGCTTATAAACACACAAGGTAGAGCTGAGACAAGCACACTGCAGTGACTCACCGCTCCTTTTCAGTGTCCACAGAGAAGTTGCGTTCAATGATGGTGGTCCACTGCAGCCCGCGGATGTTGAAGGAGTACGGTCTGGGCTTGTCCACGGGCATGATCTGGCAGTCGCGCACCGTGAACTTGTTGAGCGGATCACGGTACTGCGCCCGCTCCGGCTGCGCCTTGAACCCCATCAGGTCACCATTGTCGAACAGGATGAAGTACCGGTCCCGCCAGTTGCGGATGTGCTCCCCGCGCTTCTGTAGCCATCCCTCCTTCACGATACTGCCCGGCGCCTCGCCCGCGGCCGCCATGCCGCGGCTGTTTGATAACAAACCGCGCGCGTGGCGCTCGCTGCCCCGCCGCTGCCTCGGGCGTCTACCGCGCCGCACTGCCTAGCTCCCCGCGGACAGAACACACCATAGCACGACACAGCACGAAGAAGGAGCACGATATTCTTCACGAATCACCAAAATTCTGCATCAGAAAACGACACACACGTATGCGACGTAGCCTCGCGGTTCTCGTATGATACCGAATTGAGGAGGACGTCTGGCTCCAAACCTGTTTCGGGGGCCTTGCCAGTTGCGTGCGTGAGCGAAAGAGAGAACGTGCGAGGAAACGGCCCAAGGACTACCAACCTATTTTGGTCGGGCTATAACCTATTTTGACAAATTAGTACCGTATGTCTGCCGCCAGGGGGACAAATGGCGTAGTTTTTTTCGACGAAACGTTCCATTCCATTCATCCGTCATAGAAGCCAATAAGGAATAAATAATTATAGTTTGTTAAAAATAACCGAATTTGAGATAATCTTTTCATCAAAGTGAAACAAAAAAGAATTATTTGTTTATAACATTACATTTATTTTTTACAAAGTTACGAATTTTTACTTCATAATTTGCCGACGCCTGTAAAAAAGTCATTAGCAAACATTCACTGGCCTTGTAGAAAATCATATCGCACAAAATATTAGAAAAGACATCCCTGTTGAAACTAATGATAAAAGACCTACCCCAAGGAAAAGCGCATTGCATGGGTGAGTGGGGTAGCGTAATTACTTTACACAGCAGGCTGGCATGATCGCTATAACTTTTGACCAGTCAAATGTTCGATGTTTGTAGGAGAAAAACGAGGAAAACAAACCCGGTTTTGTCCTTCTACTGGGAACCTATCGACATATCGAACCTACTGGGAACCTATCGGGTTCCGCTAGGGTTCCGTACCTTAAAAGGGAATCTTTGTTTGTTGTCCGTATGTCTGTCTGTCAAGACCCTTTTCTCAGGTACCGTTAAGGCTATCAAGTTGAAATTAACTAGTGGTTCGCCCCGAACTATGAACTCGCGACCCCATATCTCAGTAAACCCTCGACCGATTTGGCTCATGTTCGAACTTAAAAATTATCTTTGCCACATATATCTGCGTACCAAATTTCATGACGATCCGACTAAATTTACTCAAGTTATCGTCGAACGAACATTCATACATACATACATACATACATACATACATACATACATACATACATACATACATACATACATACATACATACAAACGCCGGATTGTTCCAGTAGACTCGGAGAACTTCGCTCGCTTGGCTCGCTCGTTCAACAAATAAGTACTCAGGTCTGATGTACCTACACCTACTTTGAAGTTGTGAAAAAATTAAGCACCAAGGCCGACTTGCACCACTTCCTAAATACCAAAGCGACTTTTGTATGAAGATTTTAGTTAATTGCTGTTTATGCCACCTTTAGTAGATAAAGGCCCGGTTTCTGAGTTGAGAATTTTGCTAAGCAAATGGGTAAGTATCGTCCTGTCTCTGCAGATTTCTCACTAAAGAGCGTGACAGAACGATACGTAAGTATGTGCTTAGTAAAATTCTCAACACAGAAACCGGGCCAAAGTAGTGCAAGTCGGCCTAAGTTTACTACGCTACCAAAAGATATGACCGTTTAAGCAGCATATTTCGCCACCCGTAATGGAATCAAACCCTATGGTAATTCCGTTGATGATACTAGATCATATAATTTGGCAAGAAGCAATATCATATAGCACAAGTAGGTACCTACCTACCTACTTATAAGATCTAGGGTCCCTAAAACCGGAAATGGGGGGTCAAAATTTTAAGTGAGGTAACCGTATCATTTGGAGTATCGTATGAAACGACTGCACAAGATTTTATTAATTTTTACGAATAACGTAAAATAAATAAAAACCAAATATCTACCACTTTCCCTCTTTCAAGTTGGTGCGGAACCCTCGGTGCGCGAGTCCGACTCGCAATTCGGAAGGCAAAGTTTTTTGTTCGAAAGACCGTTAAGTATTGGCTTAATCTTATCTTTGGACAATATTGAGAAACTAATTTCAATATTTTTTATTTTGGTTCAGTAGTTTGGATTTTACAACGTTTCAAAGATACGGTTTTAAGACGTCACGCGACGGTCTGCATACTGTTGGCGGTCATAGGAACAAAACATTTTAGCACATAAAAACAAAACTACTGGACCAAAATAAAAAAATATTTAAATTAGTTTCTCAATATTGTCTAAAGATAAGTTTAAGCCAATAAGTAACGGACTTTCGAACAAAAAACTTTGCGTACCCAATTGGCCGGTTTTTTATTTTCTTCTTAGTGTTTGGGTCAATAAATTTATTTTATTTTTTATTTTTTATTTTTTTTTCTTTTGTATCTCAGAATTCTCAGATTGATTTATGTAAGTAGGTAGGTAGGTACCAACTGACCTAGGTACGGTCGGCCACAGTCACATACTTATTATACCCCATGGCAGCTCTTACCGCGCGCGGCGTAAGGGCGTCAATCGAACCAAAAAGGGGTATCTTAGCGTGTGGCCGACTGTAGGTACCTACTTGGCGGGTCGCTGACCGTACAAGCTTTTGCCCGCGACCTTAGTCGTAGTCTGTCTAGGTATCTATTGAACTGTTTAAAATTTCAAAAAATCAAATAAATCTCATTAGAACCTTAAGTAGCGAAAGTCAGAGGCAGGCAGCCTACCCCTGCCTACCTTAGACTGCGCATCATTTAGCTAGGTTACGTGAAGTACCGTACGTAACGCTGAGAGGATTTTAGGGCTTTTTTATCATCACTTTTCATGCAAACTATTCTAGTTAGTTTCCGGCCTAGTCTCCCAAACTCGAGTCAGATCGTTTTAGCTAGACGACCTCATTAAAACACGACCGGAAGCTATTACCTACTACATACAGCCATAGATAGACTTAACATGGCCGTGAGCAATTATGCAACAAGTCTAGAGTGCAAGCGGCAGGCAATTAGCTCAGCACCCACGGGAGCTGCGTGCGCCGGATGACGTCACTCGTTGCAGCGGGAGCCATGGGTTGACTCTTGAACTTTCCTTGCGTTGGCGAGGGAGGGCGGGGGCGAGGGAGGGCGAGGGAGGGCGGCGCGCGCAGCACCCGGTCGATAGGGCGGCGCGGCGGCGCGGCGACGGCGGCAGTGGCCCGCCCGCCGCCCGCCCAGACCGCGCGTGTTGCCATGAAGGTACTCTATCAGTCCGTAGCGCGGTAGCGGCATGCCCTAGCCCTCGCCGTAAGTAGCGGCGCGGCGCCCGGCGCCGTCCTAGCACCAACCACCCGTCTCGCTTCACACTCAGGACATTCCATATGTCATCCAACTTCACACTACATATTTCAGCTATCGATTGTTTATCACGCTATTCCAGCCCTGAAAAATCTCGAGCTCCCTTCACGCGCCGTTTCGCTCGATGTCTCTTCAACGCTTGAGTGCCGTGCTTCTCCTCCAGACCCTTTGATGATCGTTGCAACGAACGTAACGTTCAATATTGGTTCCTTGCGGTGCAATACCTACCTATTACATTCGTATGTAGTTACATCATTCCGACATTGAAATATTTTTCACCCATTCCACTAGAATACATAGATTCATAGTTACTTGTACTGTACGTTCTTAAGTAGGTCCTAGTTCTCAAATCCATTGACCATCTCCCTCACAGCTGAGGTCGGCGCATGTTTCAATTAATCAAACTGATTTCCTATTTTAGAAAACCGCGACGTTACCTACCCCATCCGTTTCACCGTCAACCATTATTGTTTCAGCAACACAAAGAACCGTTAGCAAACTCGTATAATGCTAAAGCTACCTAAGGGGCTCAAGAAGAAAAAGAAAGGTAAAAAGTCTAAGCGCAAGAACGAGGACGAGCTATTTACTGAGGAGGAGCTTCAGAAGTACAAGAGAGAGCATCAGCAGCAGCAGGCGGAGGGGGAAGGGTCCAAGGAGAATGAGGAGTGGTCAAAGTTCAAGGACTTGACCACTGGCATCGACTCGGTGCTCAAGAAGACTCAGGGCGACCTTGACCGGATCAAGTCGACCTCGTTCTTCCAGCGCATACCGGCGGGCGCCCGGCAGGTGGACCGCGCGGGTGTCGAGCGTGCGCCGCCGACGCCGCCCACCGACCGACCGGCCCCCGTGGTCGAGCTCACCGCCGCCGACTTCCCGCACCTAGCGCCGCACGAACACGACGAGGACAGAAGCGAATACGGCGTCACCGACGACGAATCCGAAGAGGACGATCAGGACGACATCTTCGACACCTCTTACGTTGAAGCCGTCGAGCGAGGGGAGTGCAAACTAGCATACGTCCCGGACTCGCCGGAGCAGCCCGACGACGACGACATCTTTGACACCTCGCACGTCGACAAACTCATCAAGGGACAGGAGGTCAAGACATCGAGAGGGAAGAAGGCGCTCGATATCGGCGTCGCGGTCGAGGTCCTCACCGGCCGCATCGACAATGTGCAGCTGCCGACGGGCAAGCGGCCGGCCAAGCGCGTGATCCCGGGAGACTTGCTGCTTGAGGGAGACGCGCCAGCGCCTACTGCGCATACCGTCGTTGCACCCGAGCCAGTCGAGCGCAGCATTCTTGACGTTTACGACGAGGATATCCCAATCTCCACGCCTATCGATTTAAGCGTATCGCTTCACCCGTACCCGTTGCCCGCAGAGAACGAAGAGCAAATCGAGCCGCGAGCTCCGGCTGAGGAAGAAGACGACGAGTTTGCGCAGCTCGCCGCCGAGTCATTAGAGCTCAGTGCCATCAGTGACGTCACACGGCTTGCTGATAGTGAGATCCACGCCGAGCCCGTGCTCCAGGACTCGTGGTCGGCATTCGAGGCGGACAAGGTCGAGTCTGTGTTCGCGGAGGGGATCGTTGAGGATCAGATTGACGTCGACCCGTACGTGGGAGAGGACGATCCTTTTGATACTAGCTTCGCTGACGTAGTGGTCGCTGCGCCAGTTAGACCTCCGCCCACGCGACCCACGCGACCGCCGCGTCCCGTCGTCCCGGCCGCCCCCGCTCAACCTACTTTTTCAGACGACGACGATTTTGACCCTCGTGCTGAGGAGATACCGCGTTTTAACAACCGCCGCAAGTCTTCGGTGAGGATCCATCTTACAGACCCGTCTGGGGAACGCGAGTCTATCACTTCGGACGACGTCAAACTCCGGGTTGAGCACACCCGCGACTTACTAGGCGGCAGCAGCACAGACTTAACTCAGCTCGGGGCTGAGCCACTCGCACCTGCCACCTCTGTGGAGGGCGAAATCGATCCCTTTGACACAACTATTGTCGAGCGAGTCGCCGCGCCCGGACCCGTCGAACTCAAACTTCTAGAGAAGGAACTCATTGGTGCGACTCCGGTACCAGTCTACCGCGTGCCAAGCGATCCGGATTTCGATCCCCGTGCGGAAGAGCCCACTCCGCCCGTGAGTGTAGTCGAGCGCCGCGCCTCTCGACCAGAGAACCTCGCCTGCAAGAGCGTCGGCTTCACCGTCCCGCAAGGAGACGCACCGCGCCGCGCGCACCAGCCCGTCACTCCGTACTACACGCGAACACGCTCTATTGGAGAGGAGGGTGAAGAGCCTGGTTTAACTCGCACGCACTCCGACGAGGATCTCGCGCCGCTCACCACTCACCAGCCAAAGCGAAGACACTCGGAGTTCCCTGCTCCAACGCACGCGCCGCTGCTAGACTCAGCACACGGCGCCCCGCAGAGCAAGGTTCTAACGCCTAGAGGTCCCCCGCGCCCTCCGCAGCCAGCAGTAGACCCCTTCGACACCTCTTTTGCAGGTGAGATCGCCCCGAGCCGCGTTGAGCTCAAACTCCTCGCCAAGGAGTTCTCCTGCGAGGAGACACGCATAGACGAAGGCGAGCCTGACTTGCTCGAGCCAGAGGACGACCTGTTCCAAGTAAGGGCGCTGAGTCCCGAACCAAGCGCCGCAGCGCGCGCGCCTGCTGAGGACATCGACCCGTTCGATACCTCGTTCGCGACTGACTTGCAACCGGGCAGGACTGAGATCAAACTTCTCGAGTCGGAGTTTTTGAAGTAAAAACGACGTTAGAAAGTTCAGCTATGGCGTTCAATCCATTCCTGAGCATGGGCGAGCCCGCGGCGCCTGTATCGGCCGCGGCACTCAACCCGTTCATGATGGACGCGGCAGAGGGTGAGGGCGGCGACTTCCCGGCGGACAACCCGTTCGCGGTAGGGAATCCCTTCTCGGACTTAGCGGGCTTTGAGCCAGCGCCAGTGCGGCCCACTCCCCCCGCTGAGCTGCCGCTGCCGCCACGACCGCCGCCCCCGCGACCTCTGCCCGCTGATACGCAGACGCTTATCCAGAGCGTGACGGGACACCTGGAGCTAACCAGCTCACACTTGCTGGGCCGCATACCGCCGACGCGCTCGCCGTCGCCCGTGTCCGCGCGCGATTTGCACTCACCGTCGCCCACGCACCCGGAACTGCCTATGGACCCACCGGCCGCGGCACCATTTGACATCAACCGCAACAAGCCGGCGCGGCCGCCGCCGCCACCTCGCCCAGCCCCACCACCGCGTCCTGATGACATTAATCTATTCGACGCGCCCGTGCCGGCCGCCAACAAGCCAACCAAAGAGGACATCATGAGTCTGTATTCTGCGCCGAAGCCGGCGGCTGAGCCTCTGGACTTCTTGAGCTCGGACCTGCCACCCGCGCCCGCTGCGCCGGTCGAGCCAGCCGGGCTCGGCCTGTACCCGCACCCGCAGACCGCGTCGCTGGGCTACGGGCCGGAGCCCGAGGATGAGGCTGAAGGCGAACCATCCCCGGTCACTGCTGCTGACGTGTTTGCGTCCGCGAACACCCCGGAAGCTCCACCGGCCGCCGCACCCATGGACTGCTCGGAGCCGCCGCGCGAGCCTTCTGCTCCACACTCCGCAGTTAACTCGCCGTTTGACGACGTGTCAGTGATGGAGGCGTCGCCCGCAGCTGTCAAAAACCCGTTTGCTGACTTCGGTTTTGAACCTGCTGCCGCCGACACGGCAGACGCCGATACGGCAGACGCCTCACCCTTCGGTGAAGACGCGGCCGATGCTTTCGCCTCGGATACACCGAATACATTTGGAGGCACTCCCACTAACGCGTTCGAAACAACAAATGCGAACGTATTCAACGCTGATTCTACCAACGTGTTCAGCGCAGCGCCGACGGATGCCTCCACGAACGTGTTTAGCTCCGCAACCACAAACGTGTTCACCTCGGCGCCGACCACCGATATCACTACAAACGTGTTCAGTGTTGCTCCTACGAGCGCATTCGACGCGCCCGACGTAGACACGTTTATCTCCGATACGTTCGCTGCATCGAGCGATGAATTTGGCGCTGGAAACACAGAAGCTTTTGGCACCACGGATGCCTTTAGATCGAACGATGGGTTCGAATTGATGCAGACGGAGGCCTACAGTGAGCAGCCTGCGGCAGGAGTGGGGTGGGGGGAGCAGCCGGCGGCGGGACCGGGGTGGGGTGAGCCCGCAGCCGGAGGGGGGTGGGGTGAACCGGCGGCCCATGAGGACGCCTTCCCGGAGTCCCAGGACGCCTTCGACGCCTTCTCCGCCAAGTTTGACTCCACCACCGCCAACCATGTCGCCTCTGGTACGTATAACACTTGACTATCTGACAAAAATAATCGTGTATCCTTTGAAAACATCAGATAAATACTTAATTACCTACTACCTACAGAGAGAACCAACATCACGCTTGGAGATTCAGATTCGTCATAGATAAGCCCGTCGAAAAGAATAGTCGTCTATCCATAACATAAAATTATAAACTGCATTCCTCTCTCCCACTCTTGATCAACCGGACAGGCAGAAGTGATAGTAAACCTTGTGTGTGTGTGCAGGCGCCTGGGGCGCGGACGGCGGCGCGGCGCCAGCGGACGCCGGGTTCGAGGCCGAGGGCTTTGACGAGTTCCTGTCTCTGAACGCGCCGCCGGCCACGCCGCGCCTCACGCACCAGGGGTCCAACGACTCGGAGGAGCATGACAACTTCTCGCTCTACATCAGGTGATTTAGACTCATGGTTCCAATGCAGTCACAGAAACGCTGGAATGGCCCCAAAGGGAAAAGGAGGCGTGGTAAAGAAACTAATGGGGTAAAGTCATCTAGGGGAGCCTCAAAACCTTTATTCAAACCTCAAAGAACACGAGGCATGTCTGACTCTAGAGAACATCTTCACTTCTCCCACGAAGCATCTGCTGTGATGCCTACGTCATATATATATTTTTAATGGTTTTTGAGTTCCCAGTCACCAAGACCAATTCTAGGGAGGACTCACAAGAAAGAAGGAATCTTCTTTTTGCATCAACGTTTCGCCAAACCTTTCTTTGCGTTTATTAGCTGCAGTTCGCTGGCGATCTTACCTAGGGACCTAAGTACGTTGTAGCACCAAACTGATTGACCACCCATTACCCCGCAGGCCGGTGGACGGGTCCGGAGCGCCGGGCGCGCTGCCGGCCCCGCTGGCGCCGCCGCCGCGACCGCAGGCGCTGCCCGACTCACCGCGCGCCAATCCCTTCGACAGCCACGCCGAGCCGCCAGCCTTCCATGCCGGTAACAAACACTGTAACACCTTAAAGTGCTATAAGCCTTGGAAGTCTTGGATCATCACTCGTTTTCCTGATATTTATTACGTCTTTTTTATCATAAGTACTTTAGCTATGAAACCTTGTGTTATCGCAAAACTAACACCCAAATAAGAAGCATACGCCCATCGCCAATCTGTCCTGCGTTTACATAAACGTCTAGTTTTGCTTCACCTTCCTGATAAATCTCTCTCGATCCTGTGCTACCCAAAACCACTCCTTTCCGGCTACTTGGGCTATGTCATCGGATGACCATGTGGCTGGTACTCTGCTAACCCATCTCTTCCCCTAATAGTTTCCCTGCCAAACAGCCTTTAGTTACTTAGATAGTTAGGTAGGTACTCGTAGGTTCTCTATATTTTTTCTTGTCATTGACCTTGTGACCTCCTCAGGTGGTGAAGAAGAAGAGGAGGCCCGCTCCGGCGGCGAGACCCCGCCGACACCGCTGTTTGATGAAGATACCTCTCAACCTCTGGAGGACTTCCCCCGCACCAAGTACCTCGGCCCGGGCTGGGAGATGCACCTGCGGCAGCCCAACAAGAAGAAGATTACGGGACAAAGGTGATTATTCTTGTGTTTTTCTCTCTTTCAGAATTTTAGGTTTTTTCAGCCACCTTATTAAGTAACTGACTAACAGGCAACGACAGCCTACCTCATTGAAAATTATCGCTCCTGTGCTTCGGAAGGTATATTGAGCCGAGGCCCTTGGGATCTTTGATGAAAGCGAAATTTTTTTTTAGCTGGAAAAATGGTCGAGAGTGGAGGTGCACAAAAGAGCGCCGCGTAGGCAGTGCTGGAATAGTAAAATAGCACACTTTTAAAGAATAAGAAACGTTCAATAAATAAGTAAGTATAGAGCTTTTCGAAAAGTCGTAGAACAAAATTTGTTGGAAATCAGATTTAGAATTTTACGTGTTTTAGGAATAAAGCTATTAAAAATTGCCCTCTATAAACGTTTACTTCCCATCCCATCCTCAGGTTCTGGAAGAAGATCTTCGTCCGTCTGACGCTGCAGGGCGACAACCCGGTGGTGCAGCTGTTGAACGCGTCCACAGACAAGGAGCCGTTCCAGGAGTTGCCGCTGCAGGCGTGCTACTCTGTGTCGGAGGTGGGCGCGCAACAGTTCGACCAGTTCGGCAAGATATTCACTGTCAAGCTGCAGTATGTCTTCTACAAGGAACGACCGGGCGTCAGGTGAGGGGCTTCATTACTTCGGTTTTCTCCTAAAATTCATAGAATTTCTTTGCCAGCAATTTCTTTCACTAAAGAAAAGGATCTCTGTATCCAGCTAAAAGGACCCATCAGGCGTATATGGTTTGCGTTTGCTACTTCGCACATTTGTGACGACTCCTTTTGGGAAATCATGGATCCGAGCAGTCAGGAATTCAGGATGGTATAGTAGCCGGGCAGGTCTACTCCATCCTTACTTACAATGTCCAAGGCATCGCAACGTCCAAGTGGTCACTTCATCCATCTAGTGTGAGTAAACGTGCCACTGGATGCTGTATAAATCATCTCATTACATAGATGCAAAGGCCAAAAGATCCGAAAAGTTGATGCCTCTAATTATCCTTTCAATGATACGTGAGGGTATTAACGTGTGTGTGTGTGTGTGCGCAGGCCCGGTCAGGTGACGAAGGCGGAGCGCATCACCAACAAACTGTCGCAGTTCGCAGCATACGCGATCCAGGGTGACTACCAGGTACACCTTTGAACAAGCTTACTATAAAGATAGATATTTTTTTTGTCAATGAAAAAAGCTGTCTAGCGGACCCGTAAGGTGATCAATTTGCTATGAGGAGTCAGCAATTTAGCATGTAAATACTTGCCTGTACAGGAATAAACTTTTTACCAGAAGTTTGCCGAACTTTTCTATAGAGTTCGTCAAAACTAAAACTACGCGCACCTCCACCACATACCTCATACATAGGTAAACGCTGGTGCTAAGAACTACGACCATTTCAGTTTAGTCGATCACTAGTCAGTCATCATACCTAGTTATTTTGAATCATTGTGTCTTCTTCTTGTAGTGCCATCTCCAGCATCTCTTATGGGAGGTGACAATGAGTTCGTTTATTTCTCCCTTGGAGGCCACCAAACGAAACAAGAAGCTCGTGGATTGTTGGAACCAATCACTGTCTATCGCATAAACATTGTTTTTCCTCCCAGGGTGTAAAGGAGTTCGGCAGCGACCTCCGTAAGCTGGGCCTGCCGGTGGAGCACGCGCCGCAACTCTCGCAGCTCTTCAAGATCGGCTCCCTCATCTACGAGGACGTGCTTCAGTTCTCTTGCTGCATCGAGGAGGCTCTCTTCCGCCTGCCCGCGCACCGTGACCGCGCTCTTACCTATAAAATGGAAGAGGTACGTACGGAAGAATCCTACGTCGCGCAAACGAAATTTCTTTTAGAATCTATATTATGTTTAGGTCAGCTTTTAGCTGAACATCCAACAATGTTGAGAATGTTTTAAACTTATCGGTACCAACTGGCCGGTTCCCTAGCACATATTGCCGCAAAATATTGCCTGTTTAGAAGCGCCATTACTGCCCTGCGTACCCTTCAAAATGAAACCTACAGCCTTCTTCTACTTTATTTCGCAGGTGCAGATCACGGCGGTGGACGAGCTGTACGTGGAGCAGGACGCGGAGGGCTCTGTGCTGAAGCAGATCGCGCGCGTGCGCCTGTTCTTCCTTGGCTTCCTGAGCGGTAAGTGTCCTTCCTTGGCTTCCTGAGCGGTAAGTGTCCTTCCTTGGCATCCTGAGGGGTAAGTGTCCTTCCTTGGCTTCCTGAGGGGTAAGTGTCCTTCCTTGGCTTCCTGAGGGGTAAGTGTCCTTCCTTGGCTTCCTGAGGGGTAAGTGTCCTTCCTTGGCTTCCTGAGGGGTAAGGCCCGGCTGAGTTGAGAATTTTACTAAGCACATACTTACGTATCGCTCTGTCACGCTCTTTTGTGAGAAATCTGCAGAGACAGGACGATACTTACCCATTTGCTTAGCAAAATTCTCAACTCAGAAACCGGGCCTAAGTGTCCTTCCTTGACTTCCTGAGCGGTAAGTATTCTTCCTTGGCTTCCTGAGCGGTAAGTGTCCTTCCTTGGCTTCCTGAGCGGTAAGTGTCCTTCCTTGGCTTCCTGAGCGGTAAGTGTCCTTCCTTGGCTTCCTGAGCGGTAAGTATCTTGGAACACTGATTAATTTTGGGTCTTGTATGTTTTGAACCCCCGATACAAAAAGAAGGGTGTTATAAGTTTGACCGCTATGTGTGTGTGTGTGTGTATGTCTGCCTGAGTGTCTGTCTGTGGCACCGTACTTCTTAAACCGATGAACGGATTTGGATGCGGTGTTTTTTTATTTGAAACCTGGTTTTCTAGCGAGTGTTCTTAGATATAATTCATCAAGATCGGTACAGCCGTTTATGAGACATGCTTATTTGAAGCTAAAATTATTTTAATTATTTATTTAGTAATTATTCTCAGAAACTATAAATTTTCACGGTCGCTCACTTTTCTCTCCCACTCTTTATTTTTAAAAGGTAGCCTATATTATTCTTCAGGAATCTGACTTATGCTTTTCATCAGCTTCTTTCACCAAGCTTATTCTTTATCTTTTTTTGGCCAGTTTCACTAGCCCTTATATCCTGTGAAGTTATGAAGCTAGGTCTACACGTTTTGTTTTAGTCATTGGATATGCCACACTGGAGCACCGTGTGGCCAATCAAGTGCGCGTAACATTAAGCCTATAACCAATGATGTAACCCTGCGAATGAATACCGTTACTGACCAAATGTAGGCTAAGTTGCCAGACACCATCCAGGCTATCCAGTTCTCCATACAACTGCATAAACTGCATTGCACTACAAGTTATCTGTAGCATAGCACTTAGAAACACATTGTAAGTTTGTATTTTGTTAACCAATCATTCAGTAATGTAACCACCCCTTTAGGCATGCCTGACGTGGAGCTGGGGGTCAACGACCTGCGGCGTCAGGGCAAGGAGGTGGTGGGGCGACACGACATCATCCCCGTCGTCACGGAGGAGTGGATCAGGGTCGAGGACACCGAGTTCCACGCCTGCGTGCAGCCCGAGGAGTTCACTAAGACACAGATCATACGGTCAGTTCCACGCCTGCGTGCAGCCCGAGGAGTTCACTAAGACACAGATCATACGGTCAGTTCCACGCCTGCGTGCAGCCCGAGGAGTTCACTAAGACACAGATCATACGGTCAGTTCCACGCCTGCGTGCATCCCGAGGAGTTCACTAAGACACAGATCATACGGTCAGTGAGCCAACACATAGGTCATATGGTCAGTGCAACAAGACACAGCCTAGATCAAGCGCTTTTGCAATTTCTCCGTCAGTGATTGCCTGGAAGAGATTGCTTTTATCAATAAGCCGCCAATACCAATAAAAAATTTAAACTTAAACTTTCGTAAGCACTGCACATGCTGCTGAAATTCCTAATTTACCAATTAAATGTTTGAATACTGTCTGTCCAACGGTTTAACTTGTCTTCCGAAGTAACCCGCGCCCGATGTTCGACTCAAATGTGAGCGTGGACAGCTCTTTTTTCCTGATGGCCATCCACTAATGGAGGTTTGCATTCAGCTCTTAACCTACCTCTACATAGTTTTGTTCTTAGCCTAACGAAACAGACAGTAATGTCTCAGAAGCTCAGACATTATTTTGAGGACAGCAGACAGCGAATGATAGTGCTTCTCATTCGCATATTCTAACTTTTACCTTTGCCGAGGCAACTAAGTAATGAACCACTCTTGTGTGTTATCACAAGGAAATCTGTTGGTTCCCCTATTCGATCCTTGAAAGTGGTTGGTCGGAATAGAACTCGATATAGCAATTTGTTCCAATCGAAACAACTGGTTGGTTCCCTAGCCATATTTGATTTGGTGAAATTAAGTAGAGTCGTAGGAGCCAAGAATCACGTCTGGCAAGCCAGACTAAATGTGAGTGTTTTGTGTTCAGGTTCAAGCCACCAGACGCGTGCTACATCGAGCTGATGCGGTTCCGCGTGCGTCCGCCCAAGAACCGCGAGCTGCCGCTGCAGCTGAAGGCGGTGTGGCTCGTGCTGGGCAGCAAGGTGAGCTTTACACAATATGCACTTCTTTTCTTCTTCTTCTTGTCGTGCTTTTCCACTAATGGAGATTAACCGTATTTTTATTATTTTCTTTTTTTTACCTAGTGGAATAGATGTTCGACGCTCGGCTGGTATCTTAATTTCTTGATGTTTCTGAGCCACAACTTTCTTCTTTTACCAGCACGCCTTTTCTTCTCAATCTTGTCCATCAATTTTGCCATTCGTAGGTTCTAGGATCTGGAATCTAGGCTTTAGCAATTTTTAGGCCTTGATACTAAAAATAGCTAAGATTTGACGACCCGTTTTTATTAAAAAAAAACGCATCCAAAAAGAAGATATGATTTTCTTCATTGAAGGTTCTAGTAGACGGGCCACCCTCCTCTTAAGGCTGTGCGTTGTGTGTTAGTCAGTACGTCAGTCACGCACACAGGGATGGTAATGTGAGTGTTTGTTTGTTTGTATGTGCAGGTGGAGCTGCGCGCCGACGTGCTGGTGCCGGGGTTCGCGTCCCGCAAGCTGGGGCAGGTGCCGTGCGAGGACGTGTGCATCCGGTTCCCCATACCAGAGTGCTGGGTCTACCTCTTCCGGGTCGAGAAGCACTTCCGCTACGGATCCGTCAAGTCTGCACACAGGTGACTGCTCTGCTCTACTCTGCTTTCTACAGACTACAATAGTTGTAAAGACCTTTTAGCCATACATGTTATCCCGTTTCAGCGTTAGACTTCCCACACAGACGCGTTTACAAAATCGCGCGCAGGGAATGCAAGACAGCAATTTTATTGCTAACTTCGTGTACGCAGTGTATGTCCTAAAATAACGAGCTTGAAATTATTGCATTGGAAGTTAAGGCTGCGTATAAGGCCAGAGAAAAATCAGATTTGCACCCCGCTTCCTCACAACTTCCCCTCCACCACAATCATAGCCGCTTACAGGGGTCAACGACATGAGAAGCAAGCGACATCTACCGAAATGATGATTAACTAACTGTGTAGTAGTTACTCAAACGTGCCGCGCGCGGCGCTGCGTGTCGCTCGAGCAGTCGAGCTTCAAGAGTGCGTAGTATATGCATAATTTTACGACAAATCCATACAATGACGCCCCGAGCGAATGGGGATCATTGTGAGACATCGTAATATTGGACTTCCAAGTATTAATGTGTATGGAGAGCAAAAAATTAAGCATTTAAGGTCCAACGATAGCAGCGTGGCGGGAATTCAATAATCTCACAGTTTTTTTAAATTTTGAAGCAAAACTGAGCTATTTTATTCAGCGATTTTGAATTCATGGCAATAAAATAGTATTATTCTCAGTATTGTAAACAACAGAACAACAATAATTAAGCAGATTTTGTTTCGTGGTCGACAAAACAGAGGCTGTTGTTTACAATAATGAAAATACAATTTTATTGCAGTGAATCAAAAATCGCTACACAAAAAAGCTCACATTTTATTCAAAATTAAAAAAAAAAACTGAAAAAAAAAATCTTTACTACAAGTTACCAAAATAAGAGTCGAAAGTGAACATTTTAGATTCGAGGTGGATGGAGCAAACATTTCAAAAGTCTCTTAAAAATACAAAATGGATGTTCTGTACTTTCAAAGTAGTTTGAAAAAGTTCTGTTGCTTGTCAGCTTGCCAAATAGTAAAAAAAGTGGTCCTTAATAGGCCATTTTGTGTTGAAATTGGCTTCCAAAGGTAGTCAGGTAGAAAATTCGGTAGAAATTTTTGTATAACAAAGAATTAACGCATTTTTTTTTATTCCTATTTTTGGCCTAAAACGATAACCAAATCATTAAAAGCTATGAATAAACTCATAATAAAATGTTTTTGTTATCATTTTAGGCTAAAAAGGTTATGTTGCATTTTTTTTGCCTTAAAAAATTCCTATCGAATTTTCTTCCTGACTACCTTTGGAAGCCAATTTCAACACAAAATGGCCTATCAAGGACCACTTTTTTTTACTATTTGGCAAGCTGATAAGCAACAGAACTTTTTGAAACTACTTTGAAAGTACAGAACATCCATTTTGTATTTTTAAGAGACTTTTAAAATGTTTGCTCCGTCCACCTCGAATCAAAAAATTTCACTTTCGACTCTTATATTGGTAACTTGTATGGATGTTGTGTAGTTGATTTTTTTACGTCTGAAAGAGACATTCAAGATGATCATGCCACAAAAGAAAAACTGCAATAAATAATACTGGGAAAAAGTTATGACTATCTTTAGACGTTCCGGAAGGAAATTCGTAAAAACACATTTAAAAAATCATAACTTATAAACCTCAAAAAATCGCTGAACATGCATGGGGTATTTTTGGATAGCCCTACGCGCGAGGAATCTAACAAAAAATTCTTGACGTCCTTATTTGGACCACCCTGTATACAGGGTGCGAGAAAATTTATTTATGGTTTATTGAATAAAACACTTTGACTTTGACATTAACAGATTTAAAAAACACTAATCCACTGTATACCTTGTATGTGTTGTTCAATGATAATAAAAGCTTTCTATTCTATTCTATCCACGAGCCGGAAGTCGAACCAGGTCTTAGATTAGATTTTTTTTTATCTGTAATTTTATAGAGCTTTAAACTCCAAAGCTTATCAACATGGGATATTATTCATTAATAAAACTACAAAAATATGATATCAAAAGAATGAAGTGTTATTTTTAAAATATACCTACAATATTTTACAACATTCAATATTTTACAATGTAATATTATCAATATTACCTTTGTATGTATAAACTTACCTTTGGGATTTGAAATATCCGCCCCGTCGGTATTTTTGCAGTGTAGTATGTCCTTGGGTCTAAAAAAAAGTTAGATATCTATAAGCCATCTGACCTTTCATGTAATTTTATTTGAATAAAGTTTATATTTACTACTTACTTTTTATTCTTACTCTATGTATCTACAATACCTAAAGGTTTTAAAGTGTAATAAATGAATCAAGTCCAGTTTATTTATTTAAATCTTTCTACATACCTAATAGGACCTTCAATGCCGTCGTGATCTTGTTCATTCTCGCGTACAGCAGACACAACATTTACCAAGGGTGACCTATGCAAATACAAAACAAAATCTTTGAGTTCATGTGAATCATAATCTGTATACCTTACGTTTACTATCATTGAACGAACGCACGCGCCGTCACACAGTGCGTGCCTGAGTAGTTGCAAGTTGAGGGCGGCTGTGCAATTTCGAAACCTAGCAAGCGACATTTGTAAAAAAAAATTAAAGATTTATGCATCATTTTAGGTGATTGCCCACGAAATTGCATTGTTAAAATCTCAAAAAAAAAACGCTAAAAAAAATTGCAATTCCACAAAGATGAAAAAACAAACTCAAACAACCTAGTATGAGTCATCGACTATTTTAAAACCTAGTAAGGCTCTTTTTTGGTTTTAAAATGGTCAAACAAAACCAATCGTACCAGAAAACCTAGCAAGTGTTTTCATTACATTACACGTACACATTAGCCATAGAGAAATGAAATTGTATTGTATGGCAAGCCATGGTTCTTCCGCTTTTGAGCTTACTCACGTTCACCTTTTACCTACCACCTTTTATTTTACAACTAACAAACACCTTTTTTTGCGCTCCTGTAAAATCGGTCAAATGGCTCATGCTAGGTTTTAAAATTGCACACCCGAGTGCAATAGTGAACTTTATTGAGTGAGGTGAGGGGTAGCTAGCACGCACACAACAGACTACGCCGCTAACATCACCGCGTCGTGTGCCGCGCGCGATACGAGCCGCGCGCGGCCCGGGTTCGATTCCCGGTGCAGGCTGTTTTTTTTTTATTTTCATATTTACGCACATTTGTGAATTTGGAGTACTCAGCAATGCTACTCGCTATCGGTGAAGGAACACATCATTAGGAAATCCGCGGATTAGTTGGTGCACGTATTGTAACTTGTCTTTCCTGTGGGCTAGGTCGAATAAGCAGTCAATCATTTTACAGCTTATTCAACCTAGACCAAAGAAAACACAAGTCATCTAAAAACAATCTCCCAGGCACTGCAGCTTCCGAGTGGTCACTTTACCCATCTAACTATCGCCTAACGTAGGTGCAAAGTCCTAAGTATTTTTTGGTACCTAGATGATTATACAGTCTAATGGCAGCTCTAACCGCACTAGATTTGTGAAGTGACCTCTCAGATGCTGTAGTGCCTTACGTAAATTGAACATTTCTACGTACCTTTGATTTCTCTTCATAGTATTTTTTTTTTTTGCGTCAGTATAATATTGCACCTGCTCCTTTTATTATTTTTATTTCCCATGTTGACTAAAAAATACAAAATCTATGTACTTTTATGAATACTGTTCACTTCACTCACTCTGAAGGCACGAATTTGTAATAATACTTACGTGATTAAAATTTTTCAATAACTTGTCGTCGTATCCGTGCTGCCGAGCGCACGCAAGCATAGAACACTCGTCTCAACGGAGCGATTGGGAATGAAGCGCACAAATTAAAAAAGAACAGATGCGTTTCAAACCCTACAAACGCTCCGGCCATAGTGGAGCTGTCAAAGTGTCAAAAAATGGATACCTTTAGTGTTTCGACAGTCAGTTCATCGATATCGATATGCTAGGGATGATTTTGTCGATACTTCTGTTGTAGCTCTCATATTACTTAGAAGTATTCATGAAAAGGCAATGAAGTTATCGAAATTTGTTTATTCCAATAAAAAATATAATATGACACAGATAAAAGCAGACCAAGGACTCCACAAAATACATTTTAGGTTACAAAACTTACAAATACATAGTTGGAGCTTTAATATCAGCTACGGCCTCCTACCATTAAAAGTTGTGGAAAAATTAGGGTTTTATTTATACCTATAAAAGTACCATATTCCAGAAAAACGACGACACGGTTCTATTTTCTAGCAAAAAATCATTGCAAATGCAAATAAGTTTCACTTTAATAAGAATAGTTAGGTATGGTTGGGGCCACTTGGGGCGCATGGAATGCCAACAGCCGTCTGATTATTGTATCTTGATCCATGTTGATTTTTGCTTCTGGGGTGAGATACTGGCTTGCTCTCTAAATATACTCAACAGTCCATGTATTGATTTGTCGAAGACCTGAAATGAAAAAAGTTTCTTAGATATTTGATAGACTATGGCCCGGTTTCTGAGTTGAGAATTTTACTAAGCACATACTTACGTATCGCTCTGTCACACTCTTTTGTGAGAAATCTGCAGAGACAGGACGATACTTACCCATTTGCTTAGCAAAATTCTCAACTCAGAAACCGGGCCTATAGCAATTTTTACAGCGAGCGATAGGAACGCCGAGTTGATGTGCAGATGGGGATTTGGGATGAACCATACGCATAGGAAAAATAAATTAATTAATTAGACCACGATAGCGCGCGATACAATCTTTGATAAAGGTAAATAAAATACCTGCAAAGTAATCCAAAGTCATTGCTACAGCACAGTAAGTAAGTAAAGTAATTGTATCTTCAAAACCTTCAACCCGCCCCCAACTTGACCCACCAACATTTATGCTTCTGTAGTACAGCAAAGAATAATCTGATTCTAATTCTAGAGGATTAATTCGCGGGTTGTAGGAGAAAAACGAGGAAACCCCGGTTTAGTGCTCCTACTGGGACGCCATCGATACGCTATTGCGTTACAGACCCAGGCGTTTGATTGATAAAGGGTTGATAAGTTAGGTTAGGTGTGGAAAACCAGTTCAAGTACTTACGATTAGACAGTATGAGTCTGTTTGAGGAGTCTTTCATCAGATAATGGATAGAGGATTTCAGTTAACGAAGGTTAATCTTAAGAACCACTCTGCACATGAACTTTCCTTGTTAAAGCTTGATGACAATTATACGGTGTCTTTGAACGCACGAGTACACAATTAAGGACACAAACAAACACTATAACCCACGTTTCTTGTTTAAAAATACTTGTGAATTTATAAAAACCTGCAAACAACATTTACTCCCCGAGTTTACTCCATTTCCACCATCTTGACCACAGATTACAAAAAATTAAAAAATATGTTATATCGTCTGTGTTGGAGCGAACGACGTCTTGAATTTTTCAACCAATGGGAGGCGTTCACTAAAGACGGTCACTCGTGTATACGGCAAGACGATTGGTCCGGTTGATTCTAGCGCGTGATGAAGCGCTCAGTGGCAATGAAACAAACGATAGGTCGCCAAGCGTGTGTGACGGAGATAGAAAACAAAATATCTGCCTCAGAATAGTTGACGTAAGCGCCAATTCTTTAATTTGAAATAAAACTAAATATTTGAATTAAACAATGAAAAGTCGTAAGACCCACTGACGTGGTCATTGATTTAATATATGTTTCGAGGTTGTATGGTTACAGTAAGAACATTTTAGGCGTCTAAATACTCAATAAATTGGGAAAATAGAGGTAACTTCGTATTTTTTTTCTATCGAGTCAACTTTTATCTTTTACGTTTTTTGTTAAACCTGCTCATCACAAATATAGTCTAGTGTCTGTAATATTTTTGTGAAATTAATAAATTAAGTAGAACTGTGTGAATTGGTCATTTGAAGTGAGCGTAATTGGCTTTATACGTTAGAATGACAAGAATTCTGGCTTTCGGGAGAGGGATCTACACACAATTTTCCCGATGTTGCTAAATCAACCAACGATTTTAAATGAATTGTTAGTGACAACAGAATACACTATCTGATACTTATAACAACTTTAAAAAAAGTTTAAACTCACTGTACTGATAACTCGTTCCTTCTACAGACGCACCGGCAAGATCAAAGGCATCGAGCGCTTCCTCGGCGCCGTGGACTCGCTGCAGGAGTCTCTGATCGAGGTGACGTCAGGACAGGCCAAGTACGAGCACCAGCACCGCGCCATCGTGTGGCGCATGCCGCGCCTGCCCAAGGAGGGACAAGGTTTGGAAGTTCTACAAATCCATCCATCTAGACGTTCCCTCAATTCTTGAGTTCACACCTCTCACTTGAAGGAGTTTCCTTTCTGCCATTCCCGGTGTAGTGTAGGTGCTTATTCAAGTTGGGTTTGGTTTAATTTTGAACCACCCACCAAGTGACATTTTGGTGACTTTATTGCCGACTCCAGCCGTTACACGGAGTGTGACGGTGGGAAAAAATCTTGGCATACTTCCTGCAACCAGTGAATTTTCGCTGCAAGCAATGGAATTATGCCATCAAGTTGTTTTCGCAAAATATTACGTAACCTTTGTTTAGACTCTTATCTTTGTTTAAGACCCTCTATGATTTTTGAAAGAATCTGTTCATTGTTTGATACCTCTTTGTCCTATAGTCTGTAAAATATAGCTTGAGCTCTGTGACAGCTGTCATCGAAATCATACCCATCAAGTTCCGAATTTTTTAACGGTAAATTTACTCTACGATAATCTCATACTTCATAGGTGCAGAATTAGTGACGTACGATGAGTTATCATAACCATAGACTAGAAACTATGCTGATCTTGCACATAAAAAAATCGACGATCACAGACAGCAGGATAGCTTGATAGTTGTGTTGAGTGAGTTATTAATACGAGTGCCGACCGACGCCTATTTTAGGCTTCGTGTTTTCAGTTCTCATTGCTTTGTTTTTTGTTGAGTTTTGTTGATCGTTTGTTATTTTTATTCGTTGCATAATGCCAAGAACGAAGAAAACTGTTCTAAATAGTGAATGCCGTGCGTTTATTATTCACTTACGTGAATATTTCGAGCGCGAGAACCAAAATGGTGGTCCGCTTTTGCCATTGGCGCAAGTATGCAACAGAGTCTGATCAATATTCCATGTTTGTTTTCACTATACTTTCATACTGTGTTTAAAATAATCCTATTAGCAATAATATTCTTGATAATCAATAATTATTATCATGATTATTCTCAACATTGTCCCATCACTACCTATACCACTTTGACATCTGTCACAGAGCTCAAGCTATATTTTATAGACTATATAGTATTGTATGTTTGTCGCAGGCGCGTACACGACGCACAACCTGGTGTGCCGCATGGCGCTGACGTCATACGACCAGGTGCCGGCCGAGCTGGCCAAGCACGCGCACGTCGAGTTCACCATGCCCGCCACGCAGGTACACATACACTCACTTCACCATGCCAGCCACGCAGGTACACATACACTCACTTCACCATGCCCGCCACGCAGGTACACATACACTCACTTCACCATGCCCGCCACGCAGGTACACATACACTCACTTCACCATGCCCGCCACGCAGGTACACATACACTCACTTCACCATGCCAGCCACGCAGGTACACATACACTCACTTCACCATGCCCGCCACGCAGGTACACATACACTCACTTCACCATGCCAGCCACGCAGGTACACATACACTCACTTCACCATGCCCGCCACGCAGGTACACATACACTCACTTCACCATGCCCGCCACGCAGGTACACATACACTCACTTCACCATGCCCGCCACGCAGGTACACATACACTCACTTCACCATGCCAGCCACGCAGGTACACATACACTCACTTCACCATGCCCGCCACGCAGGTACACATACACTCACTTCACCATGCCCGCCACGCAGGTACACATACACTCACTTCACCATGCCAGCCACGCAGGTACACATACACTCACTTCACCATGCCCGCCACGCAGGTACACATACACTCACTTCACCATGCCCGCCACGCAGGTACACATACACTCACTTCACCATGCCCGCCACGCAGGTACACATACACTCACTTCACCATGCCCGCCACGCAGGTACACATACACTCACTTCACCATGCCCGCCACGCAGGTACACATACACTCACTTCACCATGCCCGCCACGCAGGTACACATACACTCACTTCACCATGCCCGCCACGCAGGTACACATACACTCACTTCACCATGCCCGCCACGCAGGTACACATACACTCACTTCACCATGCCCGCCACGCAGGTACACATACACTCACTTCACCATGCCCGCCACGCAGGTACACATACACTCACTTCACCATGCCTGCCACGCAGGTACACATACACTCACTTCACCATGCCTGCCACGCAGGTACACATACACTCACTTCACCATGCCCGCCACGCAGGTACACATACACTCACTTCACCATGCCTGCCACGCAGGTACACATACACTCACTTCACCATGCCTGCCACGCAGGTACACATACACTCACTTCACCATGCCCGCCACGCAGGTACACATACACTCACTTCACCATGCCTGCCACGCAGGTACACATACACTCACTTCACCATGCCTGCCACGCAGGTACACATACACTCACTTCACCATGCCCGCCACGCAGGTACACATACACTCACTTCACCATGCCTGCCACGCAGGTACACATACACTCACTTCACCATGCCTGCCACGCAGGTACACATACACTCACTTCACCATGCCCGCCACGCAGGTACACATACACTCACTTCACCATGCCTGCCACGCAGGTACACATACACTCACTTCACCATGCCTGCCACGCAGGTACACATACACTCACTTCACCATGCCTGCCACGCAGGTACACATACACTCACTTCACCATGCCTGCCACGCAGGTACAGTCGGCCACACTCTCAGATACCCCTTTTTGTTCGATTGGCGCCCTTATAAGCGCGCGATAAGAGCTGCCATGAGGTAATTGAGATTGTGGCCGACCGTACACATTTTGAGGATCGTGACCATACGCAAACGGTTTTCCACTAATCACGGTTATACAAGGTGTTACAAAAGTACCTAACTCTTTTTACAGGGTGTAACCTACTGGTCAACAGGATATCAAATCTGTAAAAAAAAGTTGAAAAAAAAACAATTTTTATTTTATAACCTCAAAATTAATATTTTTTTTTGTTTTTGTTATTAGCTCAAATTTAAAAATATGTTTGTGCGTGTAGGTGCATTTTCATAGCTTTGAGTTGTTAAAACATTGTGAAAGTCAATGAAAACAATATTTAAAAAATACTTTTCTCCCGCAACATCGTTCACATTTTATTAAATTAAAAATTAACGGAACGTCGTAGAACAAAAATAATATTTATTTTGTGATCCCTATCACCGGGTGCTATTACCCTGTAAAAAGAGTTAGGTACTTTTGTAACACCTTGTATATGTGTGATGTGATGCTTGCTGGATGGATCCCCCTGCTGCCTTTTTTAGGATATCAGACCACAAAGTGTTCTGCCTCTCACTTTGGCTTCCAACTGACTGTTCAAAGTAGCATGCATCTAGAGCGCGGGTTGCTGGCACTGTACCTCGCATCGTCGATAGCTCGCGCAGCGACCGACATTGGCCCCAGCCATTCGCCGCATTCAGACTATTACTAAACCATGCAACTTCAGTGTAACAACTACAATAAACTACCATAAATAAATAACACAAAATCTCCTTCCACCATCGTCCCATCATCACCCCCCAATGTGTAGTCTGTCCACCAACATTGGGCACACTATACGAACAACATGATGATAACTGATGTCTATAAGTGTACCTCTCCCGCAGGTGAGCCACATGACGGTGCGCTCGGTGTCGCTGCAGAACTATGACAACGACCCGCCGGAGAAGTACGTGCGGTACCTCGCGCGACACGAGTACATGTGAGTACTTGCTACTTCTCTTCTTTATCTCTACATAGCATACAATCAGAAACTGAAAAGTGTTTATTTCCCTAGCTGTTTAAAATTGTGTTACATTATGTCCAACATCGTAAAAACAAAGCTGCTTTCTGCGTCTGTTTATTTATCCGGTAACTCCTCGTAAACCACGCAACGAATTTTGATGTGATTTTCATGGACAGCTAGATATTTTTTGCAGGAGGTTTATACATAGATACATAGCGCTTTTTTTCTAAATTGTACCCGCGTGGAGCGGGAGCGGGTTGCTAGAGTATTATAAAGTATGAACAACTTTTAATTACACATTTTACATGCCACCGCTCAACTAACAATTTGTGCTGTTGTGCCAGACAGGGTGGTTCCGCTCAGCTCTTACATTTTGCATTATGTATAGCTGTAATATCAACGTGCTATTTGTCATCTCTTTCCAAAATATCGCAGCAGCTGCAAAGTGGTGCAGAACCAATGACTGTGTATAAAACGGCGTAGCAGCTGCGTAGCGCTGCGCGTTGATGTCTTTAACACGGCGTAGCAGCTGCGTAGCGCTGCGCGTTGATGTCTTTAACACGGCGTAGCAGCTGCGTAGCACTTTGAGTTGCGTAGCTGTGTGGTCGAAATAACATAGGAGCTCCTTAGTACTGCGCGGTGATGTCTCTGAAACACTAGCAGTTACCTTTTACTGCTCGTTGATATCTTTAACAGGGCGTAGCAGCTGCGTCGCACCGCGCGTTTATGTCTTTTTAGCGACGTAGCAGCTGCGTAGCACTGCGCGTTGATGTCTTTGCTAAGGCGTAGCTGCTGCGTAGCACTGCGCGTTGATGTCTTTGTCACGGTGTAGCAGCTGCGTAGCACTGCGCGTTGATGTCTTTGTCACGGTTTAGCAGCTGCGTAGCACTGCGCGTTGATGTCTTTGCTAAGGCGTAGCTGCTGCGTAGCACTGCGCGTTGATGTCTTTGTCACGGTGTAGCAGCTGCGTAGCACTGCGCGTTGGTGTCTCTGCCATGGCGTAGCAGCTGCGTCGCACGACGCGTTGATGTCTTTGTAACGACGTAGCTGCTGCGTAGCACTGCGCGTTGACGTCTTTGCTAAGGCGTAGCTGCTACGTAGCACTGCGCGTTGATGTCTCTGTCACGGTGTAGCAGCTGCGTAGCGCTGCGCGTTGGTGTCTCTGCCATGGCGTAGCTGCTGCGTAGCACTGCGCGTTGATGTCTCTGCTGTGTGGTCGAAATGGCGTAGCAGCTGCGTAGCACTTGCACTACGCAGTTTCTACCCCGGCCTAAGACGGCATAAGCCCGGTTACTGAATTGAGAATTTTACTAAGTAAATACTTAACTATCGTTCTGTCACGTTCTTTTGTGAGAAATCCGCAGAGGAAGAACGAATTTACTTAAGTGCTTGCTTAGCGAATTTCTCAAATCAGAAACCGGCAGTTAGTATAGAACGAGAGTTCTACGAGCGGAGTTTTTGTCATCACTTTGTCTTTCGAATTTGCACGGTTGCTAGTCCTCAAAACCGGTTTATTTTTGGAAAAATAGCTTTTATCGAAATTAACTATTTTTATTATTTTGCTGCAAATTAACCCGATTTTGAGGACTAGCAACTGTGAGGATTTTTTTTACAGCATAAGCACACTGGTCATGATGGATAATGGAACTCGCATGTCTGTGTTTTGTTTCCAGCGTGGGCATCGAGCGCACGTCGCGGCAGGACGCCCCTGCCTACGCGCTCGTCACCAAGACAGACCCCCCTCCCCCCTGCGCCGCGCCCGCCCCCGCCGCCGCCCCCGCGCCCGCGCCGCCCTCCTCGGACTCCGACTCCGATTAGAGCCTCGATGAAAGTACCCGCTGCGATACGAATGCAAACAGTGATAGTGAAAAACATGTTATATTCTCAAGCTAAATTTTTTTATATGCGCAAAAACACTGTCACACGAAGAACTTATTATAACTACTGATTGCCCGCGATAGAAAACGGAGTTTTTATCGGAGAATAAGAGAAGTGTAAGAAGTTAAGTTTTAACGAGTTGACTTAGAAATTGTAGTAGGGTCACTTGTTGATAGTGGTGGATTTCCTGTAGGGCAAGCTATACTCTCTTGGAGTTTAACTTACCCTATAAGAGAAAGATAGAGATAATAATATTCGTGTGTGATCGAGGTTAAGGCTACGGTTTTTTCCCACTTTTCACATGACAAGTGGACGATTACGACTAGCCTATGAGCTATGATAGTACGAATGGACCGGTCATTGTGGCCTTCCATGCGATGAGCTGAGGTCTCAACCGTCTTGGGCGGACAGAGGAGTATTTCATCAAGATACAGTTCATAATTTGATCTGACAATTCAATGGTTCCGGTTGGTATAAAACCTTTCTAATGCCTAGTTACATCGTTCATTGAGTTATCATTAAATTATGAATTCTATTGTATGTAGTGTCATAAAATGGGCTCACGTCATACTAGATTTCGGGATACCATTATATTTTGCTCCACGGAGCCGTTGACTAGGACGTAATTGATTTAGATTGTTTTGTACAAAATACCGCCACTGTAATAATTTTACATACATACTCGCTTGCGTTACTACTTGTTGTATTGTTGATGTCAAGTTTACACCTGTTTGTTCTTCAAGCTTGTAGAAACACTGTTTTAAATATACTTTAGTATGTACTTTAAACAATAACTAAATCATATAAGTGAAATATTTATCTGTAGTGGCACGGCGACATATCGGCTGATTGTGAGTCTCTTGCGTTTACAAGTTGTCTTCGAGACTGTATATAAATAATACCAAAGTCTAAAGTAATATATCAAATACTTAGCATATAAGATTTAAAAATATATATGTATGGACGAAAATCCACCGATGCCACACTTCACACTACCTTGACTGTACTCGTCACTTACACATGATTTAGATGAGATTAATAAAAAATATCTATTGAAAAGCAAGTGTGAAAGTAAAATATTAAAATATTAGCAATAAATTTGGAAGAGTGCTATCGTTAAATTATTGTTTTACCATGTGGCTATGACAAAACTATGTATATTATATTGTAAGTAAGTATACAAAAAAAAAAGTACCCAACACCTGTGAAGTTAGAGCACTATTAGTTCATAGTTATAAGAGCAAACTGCTTGGACCCACTCGATTGTATTACAAGTGTGTCGATTGGTTTGCATCATGTTGCATGTAAAATATCATAAACAGAGAATCATTAGCATAACCTCGTGACGTATCGAAGTGACAATAGTATTGAGAAGTGGTGTGAGTGCGCTGTCGGTACCTGCCGGTACCTGCTGGACTGTAAATGGCATCAAAATAATAATTGAATAATAATGATTGAATGTTTTTTTAAAAGGTTGAAAAAATCGCTCGAGACACGACTTGAACCCGCTACCTTAGGCAAACCATGCCGGCGCTCTAATCAACTGAGCTAATGAGCCAAGTAACTGTCGATGCAAATATTTCAACCTACGGACGGAGGCACCACTTTGTGTGAGTTGTTTTCCTAGCACGGGTTGGTGCTTAAAAACAAAAGTGATTAATATAATATGAACCACATTACTGTTATTGAAATCTATCTGTTAGTCCACTTGGCATTTTTGTCGACCATCGTTAAGCACAAAACAGGATTTAATCGTAAATGTAGCCATACAGAGCATGGTTTATAGTATAGCTGTACTGTAATAATGTTAACAGAGTCCAGTGGGCGGATGCCAAGAGACGCAAGTTCAAGGCCCAGGGAAAGTAGAAGGAATAGAGCAGTATTCTATCTCCTTACAAAAGACTAAAACTCGCTTTATACCCTACGCACCTCGAATTTCGGGCCATCGCGAGTTTGGGAAGATCGTAGGCATAACGCGCGTGTTCCAAGCGAGTTGCTGAAAGCGGACGGTTTAGTTGGCTCTTAGACTAAGCTGTCAGGATGGTATAGGTGCTGGGCAAGCCTACTCCATCTTAAAGCAACGTACCAGGGACTGCAGCGTCCGAGTGCCACAGGGCGCTGTATAAGTCTCATTACGTAGATGTTAGGTAATTATTAGAAGGACCCGATCGAGTTAGGTTACTGCTCTTTTCCTTCCTCTGTGCCTCAGTATTCGTGCAGAAAATGCGAGTCGTTATTCTCGTTGTTAATCGATACAAGCGGCGACGTCGCGCCCGGACTCTACCGTCTTCAACCGCACTGTTACTTCAAATCACAATATTTTTCTACGAGCTAGAAGAGTAGTGGGATATTTGCTAAATTCTATAGCGTTAGTTAAAAAAGCTGATTGCGTCGAACTGGCTGCTATTTTCGCTAAAAATCCGAATCCAACCCTATATAAAGCAAGAACTAAGTATTTGGCAGCAAGAAAACGTGTCTTGAACTCTTGACAGTTTACAACGGCATTTTTAGCGAACAGAAAAGTCAGTGGATGCTACGATTGCCGACCCACTGGATCAGGCCTTCGCAAGGTACTAGATAAATACTTACAAAATAAGTATATCTATAAAATAACACAATGTTTAAACCTTATAATAACAAAAATAAATAGACGGCTAACTATACTTGTTATTAACATAATAATCGGGCTACGTATACTACCTACTTACTTCCTGTGTGTATCGTTCTTATTAGAGAGGCATTGTGTGTATCATACATAATTTATTGACACAACATAGTCGTATCTATCGGGTTCCTACGCCAAATCAGATGCAATGGGATCTATTGAGAAATCGAGCCGTCGAATAAATAAGATTCATTACATTTATAGCTAAAGACATCCACCGTCAATATTTAGATCGTCTAAAATATGATAATTTTATTTGATGTATGGTGCCTGCGATACAATGAATCCTTATTAAGGCGCCGTGCATAGTGAATAGCCCGCGCGCCAAGAAAAATGCACAAAATCGATTCCTGTATCAAATACACTAAAAAAACAGTTTTTTTTTAGTGTCTTTGATACAGGACTCGATTTTGTGCATTTTTCTTGGCGCGCGGGCTATTCACTATGCACGGCGCCTTAATCACGACGTTCGACCTTATAGCATTCGATTTGGCGTAGGCTACTCGCATCTATCTACCTACCTATAGCAAGTGCATAACCTGGTAGCATGCTGCGTGATGTGAGGAGTTAAGAGTTAAGATTAGCGGATCCCAGGGCCGCTGTATAGTTGCTGTTCCATTATTGTGTAACTATACAAGTATGATCGACAGATGGACCTTACGTTCTGTTATCAATAAAGTTATATTGATCGTGCTTAGCTGTTTCATTGCACCTTTCATAGTAAACCCTGATTATAGCCAGTTTTTTTTTCAGCCTTTGTGTAGGTTAGAGAGGCCATCTGCTTATTCCTTTATCCAAACGATCTTAGATAAAAGCACTCACATACTCAAAATAATTTAACTACTCCCTACTGATGTCAGACGTCGTTCACGAAAATTGAAATAGGTCATTAGCTTGAGATAGCCAGCGCGATATGACTCCCTAGTGCCCATAACACGTACCCATCTATACAGGATGTACACTGTACAGTGAGCGTTGCGACAACCTTCGGGACATAATGGGAAACCGGGGTCATATCCTATAATGATGAGCAAATGTCATCAGAAACAATCTCACCGTTTTTAAGTATATTTTTAAGAAAGATTTTTAAGAAAGATATTCGGATTTTTTCCATATATTTTGTCACTTCATACTTATTTATACTGCACCGCAATTTTTCTGTATAAAAGGCTGATTTGTCCCTTTATACATAAAAAATGCGATACCAGTATGGTGATATTGTGAGACTTTTCTAATCTTTTCGGACAGGACCCAGCTTTCACCTTCTAAGCTTGTCGCACTGCTAACTAAACACCCTGTAGGATAATATATCGGGTAATGCGTAATTAGTGAACCCTGTGAGGTCAGCGACATCCAGCCAGCCGGCGAGAGGGCCTGGCAGTCCTGGCACACGCATCGATCCCACGAACACTGTGACCTATTGACCCCTTCGACTGTCAGGTACGACGCCATTGTTCGCCACTCACACCACACGTGACTTTTGACATTAGACACGAAGTGATGGGGTGTTGGCGGCTGTGCTGCCTACTGCCGACGGTGGCTCGGAGTTTGTGGAGCGGACACGCAACATAGGCGGCAACAGGGTTGCCAGCTCTAAAGGCCGGAATCCACCAAAGCTGATTGGGCGGAGACGAGAGAATACTTGGGCATCTAACCATGTCAAACGTATGAAAATTGCCGGCCGACCGGAACAGAAGTTACTCAAAAACTTATGGTTTTTGCTGGGCATTAAGTCACGAAGACTGAGTAGGTGTGAGAGTGTGAGAGTGTACAGCGATAGCCTTATAAAGTGTGCAGGACTGATCTAAAGTGGTGCGATGGGATTAACGCCCGATGAGTTGGAAGGCCAAGTACTAATCGCCCGAGTTTCTTCATGATATCCTCCACGCTTGGCGAGAGTTGGGCAGTACCCGCCCTGGCAACCCGGGGCGGCGCGCGTGCGCGTGGGGGCGGGGCGGCGGGGCGGCGGGGCGGGCGGGCGGCGCGCTCGATGCCACTCGGACGGAGCGCGCGGCCGAGCGCGGAGCGCGCCGCATCGATCTACCGAGCCTCTCGGAGCACGAGCGAGCACCGCCGAGCACGCAAGCCGAGCTGTCTCCGCCAGCCATGAGCCCCCAGCACTAGCCTAGCCGCAGGTAAGCATAAGACCTAGAAATAGTAGCGTTCGTTTCTAGTTCAACTCATCGGTAATTCAGTCAACTCATATTTCATTTTAATCAGGAAGTCAGTGACAGTCTTGTGTGAAATATCGGGCAAATGTAATCGTGCGTTTTATGACTGAGTTTATTGTAGCAGTCGGTGGTAAACGCAACTAATAATAGTGAGACAGTCTTTTCTGAAATATCGGGCAACTTAAATTGTGCGTTTTATAACCGTGATGTGTAGTTGCATTGTAAGTATTGTAACGAATGCTAAATAGTGCCCACTTTAACTAATCGGTAATTCAGTCAACTCATATATTTAATCAGGAAGTCAGCGACAGTTAAAGAAATCGTTTTTTTTATAGCGATGAGTGAGTTTACCTATAGATAGGTAGTTTCCTACAAGCATAGGTACTTACTTCCTCAGTGATGAACGCATTACTTCAGTTAACGCTCGCATATTCGGCTCTTTAATCAGGAATCACCAATTTGTATAAAATATCGGTCAAATTAATGGTGCACTTCAATGTGCATTGTATTATTGCAAGGCTTGTAATACCATAATAGTTGATCTACGTTTTTAACGGATTCAACACTCTTAATAAGGTTCAACTAAAGTAGCGTGACGGGAAGTGTACACACGACAGCACGTCAGACTGTGCACTTTTGTTGTAAAGTCACCCGTAACGTAACCGAGTAGAGTGCTCGCGTGTAAGAGTCGACGTGCTGTCGTGTGTATCACACGTTTTTAAATTTTCTGGCTAAACTGAGCAATTTTTCTTCAGTGAAAGGTGCCACTGGACGCTGTATAAATCATCTCACTTCGTAGGTGCAAAGGCCTTAGTTAGTATTTAGGTACCACTAGTTCTTCGAACAAAAAAAAAACCAATCAACTTAATTATTGTTATTCTGTTACTTAAATGTAAATGTTTTCTAGTACAATAAAGAATATTCTATTCTAATCTAATTCTACTTAGAATAATGAAAAATACTACTTTACTGTCATGAAACAAAAATTTCTGCACAATTTTTTTAAAAAAAACTGAAAATTTGACCTTCCTTCCCACCACACTACTTTCAATGACCCAAAAGGTCAAGAAGCAATAATTTCAAATTTTAAACAAATGCATAGCACGTCATCATACCAACCGTTACGAGCCGTTGGAAGAATTTCCTCATCATTTCTAAGAGCATTCATAGTGCAGTCGCCCGTAACGTTTTAATTTACTAAAATAGGTTACCGGTTTCCCTTTTGATATGTTTTAAGGAGGCTGTAGAATATACGAGACCGAAATTCATTTAATAAAGGCAAAACAATTGATTTTCTGTATTTATTTAGGAGTGCAGCGGGTTAGGAATTGCAAGACTTATTAGGGTTTTGTATGCAGAATGACGTATTAGGGTTTTATAACATATCAAAACGGGAACCAACCAATAACCTTTTTAGTAAATTTAAACGTTACGGGCGACTGTAGATACCTACTTTAGCGCAATAATTTATTCAGCCAGGACTTATTACATCGGCATGCTATGAACACGAGTCATGCACCGCACGAACCTTTGCATGGAACTTTAATTTAAATTTTGTGCACATTCCAGTGCCAGTGGGTAGCATATTGGACTCGGATGCGAAAGGCTGGTTCGATTCCCGGTGGTGGCATGTAACTAAGTACCTTTCACTTTAGTTTCATCAAACTAAGTATCTAATTACGTTGTTTGTATGTAGTAGATAAGTAATGTTTTCGTTTGTGCAATAAAGAGTTACTTACTTACTTACTCTACCAGTTTCGTACTCTACTCAAAGTCAACTCTAACATTAGCATTTATTATTTTACCTTCGATAAAAAAATACAAATAAATCGACTTCACTAGTGAAAAGCTGATTCCGAGTGATCTGCTGCTATCCGTTGAGAAGTTCCGTTTTCCGAATTTCTTCATCAGATCTTCACCACTTTTTTTGGTGCACACGAAAAGTATAAAGAATCATCAAAATCGATCCACATAGAAAAAAGTTGTGAGGCAACAAACATAAAAATATATACGGGTCGAATTGAGTACCTCCTCCATTTTGAAGTCGGTTAAAAAAACATCATCAACCCGTTTCGAACCAATTTACTCTATCGATGCTGTAATGCATCGGTAGAGTTAGAACTCTCCCGTGCTACTATGCCGTTTAATTTACACTATTTTGCTGTCCATTCCAGTGTCGCGGCATGGCGTCGCCAGGGCCGTCCGCAGGGCCAGCGGGGGCGGGCCCCGGGGGCCCCGGGGGCGCGGGGGGCGCGGCGCCCGTCAGCCCGCGCCAGATGAGACGGGGCCCCGCGCCCTTCGCCTCCTTCGACCACGACGTGTCGGATGAGGTGAGGCCCGACGTACGTATCGCTCCTCCTTCCTCCTTCTCTTTTACTTTCTCCTTTTTAAGTCTACTTGTGTGCACGTATTTGAAATGTGTAGCTTTTTGCTCGTAGGCATTATAAGTGTCGGCGTTGTGAATTTCGGCCTTTATAACTAAGGCGTTTCATTGATTCACGTTCAGACCGTAGACTTTTTTAAATTCGGCCTTGTGCATTTACACTTGCGCCAATATTATTTCAATATTTAATATTGAAAGAAAAAAAAAACTTGATGGCAATTTTACCGTTACGGATTCGGCGAACAAATGCAAATTTCACCTGTCAAACCTTTTTCAAACGCATATGAAGCGATCAAACGCAGATTCCACCTATGCTACGCATACAAAGCGGTGAAATAGACGCTTAGCCATTTGCACCGAATTGAACTATTTATGCAAAGATACATTGGTGATTACTATGGTGAAAGATCACAACTCTTGAAGAAAAATTAATTTTTCAAAATTAGAGGATAATCAGAGAGATACTTAGTGCTGTCTGATAGCGTAGTAGCAAGCCGGACCTGTTCAAGGGTGAAAAAAGTTTGATTTGACGGGTTTCTTCTGTTCATTTCAGTCGAGTCCGGACAAGCCAACGTTCCAGTTGCCAGAGATCCTGGAGCACTCAGTGGGGGGTGAAGAAGGCGGGACGAGGGAGGGCGCACTAGCGGCGGCGGCGGCGGCGGGGCGCGCGCGCTCCGCCTCCACGCCGGGGCCGCCGGGCGCCGGGGCGCTACAGGCCACACCGCGCATCGACATCTCGCGCGCGTCTAGTTCCAGCCACCACGACTCGCGCGACTCCTCGCCCGAGCTCGCGCTGTTTGCTGCCGACCCACCCGCGCGGCTCGAGGCCGCCTTCCGCGAGGACGCGCAAGACCTACGCTCCTCCACAGAGGAGCTCGCATTTCTGGAGCAACCGACAGCCCCTCCACCTGCGCCCGCCGCGCCCCCACCGCGCCGACATAGTCGCAAAGATAGCCAGGGCTCTGAAGCTGCACTTCTTGGTGTAGGGCGTTCTTCCCGACTCAGCTCAGTAGGCTCACAATGCTCGGCGCTGTCGGGCTACAGCCGCGCCTCACGTCTCTCCGTAGCCTCGGGCGCCTCGCGGTCCCCCTCTCCGCACAAGATGCTGCTCGAGACCTCCTTCTGTGGGCCCAAGCCCATCGACACCGACCCCGAACTGTGCGCCGCCGCCGTCGAGCGCCGCCTGCTAGAAATGACCCTCCCAGCTGTCACAACCGTCGTCACCACCACCGCCGTCACCGCCATCACTACAGTGCGCGCCGAAGTGACGGTCGAGCCGCCCCCCGCCCCGCGCGCCGCTCCCACTCCCGCCGCACCCCTGCCGCCCGCCACCATACCGTGCGAGCAGAAGAAGCGCAAAGAAATTCACAACCGACGGGCGCGCTCTAGGGAACGACGCGACGACTCACTCGACAAACCTGAAGTTTTACGCTCCGTAAACCGCTCTAAGGACATCATAAGGATAAAGCTGCGGCCGGACGATGAGTCTGAGGACCATGGCGATGAAGAGGAAGAGGAGCCACCGCCGAAGCCGGCATCACTAGAGCTGAGAGCGGCGCCCCCACGCGAGAGTCGCTCTCCGTCGCCAGCCCCCGGTGCACACTCGAGAAAATCTTCCTTCTGTTCGTTGTTCAAGTCGCGCGAGACGATCGCGAGCCCGGAGTCGCCGGCGGCGGGGCGCGGACGGCGCCGCTCGCCGGACCGATCGCGCAGTAAGTCACGCGAGCGCTCGTCGGCGCGCGGCTCCGTGCTGTCGCTGTTCCGTGGAGCTAGACGGTCACGCCCCGCATCACCCGCGGAGCCTCCGCCCGCCCCCGCGCCCGTACACGTACCACCCGTGGCTGGAGCCGAGCGACTGCCGTACTACGAACCAGCTGCGATTATCCACATCCCTCTGCGGACACCGCCTGAAGGGCAGCCCGCGCCGCGCCCCGCCTCTGCCGCGGCTGCCTTGGGCCGATCCTCTGCCGCGCCCGCCGTTCCTCTGACCCGAACCGTGCTACCCGATGGCAGTATCATCATTCCGCTGCACTCGCCTACTGAGCTGAACGCTCCAGCGCCTGAAATGACCGTACGGGTGCAAGTGGAGCCCACACCGCCGGCGACGAGCCCACCTGTTGTTGAGCCAGTGACGCAGCAACAAGAGACCGTGACGATAGAAGCGGTCCCAGCGGCAGCAAGATCACCCCCCGCCCGCTCCGCCTCACCACCTCCCCCTACATCACCCCCCGCGCGTCGAGCCCGTCTACTCTTCAGCACGCAAGTCGGCAGCCGCGAGCAAGTGTTCAGCACACAACTAAGCATCACGAGTACGCCCAGCGCTTGCAGTGAACTATCTGCCGGCTTTCCCGAACCGCCAGTAGTACAAGCGCTGCGAGACACGCATATTGCCGCCGATCCGCCTCCTGTGCCCACGCCCCAGCCGCAGGAGCAACCCGTGGAGCCATTTTGGTCGGAGGGGAAGGACTCGAGCGAGTCATCGGCCAGCTCGGAGGGGAAACTTGGAGTGAGTGGTGGGGGAGAGGACGCGGAGCAACGTGGGCTGGTCGTGCAGGAGTCGTTTGAAGAGCTGCCTTATGTGCCGACCACGCTGCCGCTAGAGAGGCCCGTAGCGCTACCGATGGTGCCGGTAAGGGACAGAGGAGGATTGCGTGTGACACGCGTAGAGCGCCCGCGACCGAGCGCGCTACCACACGCGCCGCCAACACTTTCCGCGCCTGTCGCCTCCACCGCGCCGTCCGGAGAGAAACTGCGCATATCTCTACCGAGACGACCGCGCGCGGCTTCTGCCCCCGTGACAGCGCCGCGCGCGCCCGCGCCCGCACCTGACTGGATCGACTTCGAGGAGCTGCCGGAGCGCCGCGCGCCGCCCAAGCGCATCCAGACGCTGCCGGCCGGCGGCGAGGAACCTCTCTACAGCTATGTGGAGCCCGAGCACTGCCGCTGCGAGTGTCACGCGGGCGGGAAGGAGGAGGGCGAGGAAGAGGGCGCCACAGACGCGCCGCACTGACGCGAGGGGCCCCGGGGCCACCGACACTAGCGCCGGCCCTGGACACTGCACATAATGTACATTCTAGAGCCGCGTTTGCAGCTGGATTTCGGCGTTATTGAGCGTAAAAGTGGAACGTCACGCGGTTGGTTTTGGAAAGGCTTCACAGGGAACGTGTCCGAGATGCCGCTGCGAACGAGGCCCACAGTTTTATATACTCTATTGACTCGATGCGAGGTGTTATCAGTTTTTGAAAATTGTAAATTTACCCGGTTCGTTATTGATACCCTATTTATAGCGTCGTTTTGTATTTTCTCCTATTAGCCACCGTTGCATTTTCGATGTTTATTGACACGAGCGAGTGAGGACGCGAGACTGTAGCGCGGACGTACTCGTACCTGCTGTAGCGCCAGTATCACGAGTGTGTGTGTCGAACCTCTAGCCTTAACGTTCGTTGTGTGAGTGTGAGTGGGCGCGTCAAGCTATACTGTTACAGGCTTCTATCAACTACACTAAGGATAATGCGTCAGCATCCTAGCACGCCGAAGAGTCCGCTAAAGTCGCGCACTCAACGCTCGCTAAGAAGCACTCCGTTCAGAACATTTGGAGAAGTACTCTGCTGCAGCCAAACTGCCACAAGCCGCAGATTCTGACGTCATGAACCGGTATCCGGTGTCTCTACAAGCAAGGCTGATTAGGCAGTTGGATTTCACCAGTGGTCTTTGCAGATCGGAAATTGTGTGGGCTGCTTTAAACGAAAGTGAAATTTTGCTGTAAATTCAGATAAAAAAACAGTCCTATTATTTCGTAGGATTATAGTGTAGTTGATCGAAGTGTAGAATAGTCAAAATAATATTTTATTGTATATACCTAAATCCGAGTCACGCGCGGGTGTGAGGTGTGAGTATAGACGCAGTACTTAGCTAGGCAATAATATGTTGTACTGTACAGTTTGTTGCTACCTTTATCAGACCGGCAGGCATCACTTATGTACCTAACCGTTTTCTTTAAGTATCTATGTTGTTGGTGATACGAAATGTTTATTAAAATAACTAATAATAATCTAAATACTTACGTATAATCGAAGACGTTCATATATTTCGAATAAGTAGCGTTTATTTAAAAGTACAAGATCAAACTGTTAGTCTAGGTCGCGCCAAACTTAATTAAATACTTCAATCAGAGATTGATACAACATCGCTGATGTTGCTGATGTAGCGGCTAATTAATACAACATCTCTGATTGAAGTAAGTCGCACTGAGCTCCATTTCGCTCGAGAATTAATGCTGTAGCTGCTGTATCGATCGCTAGCCGCTCTACATTAATTACTCTACGAATAATTAACAACACTAAAACTAAGGCCTTTGCATCTACGAATGAGATGATTTATACAGCGTCCAGTGGCACCTTCACTCACACTAGATGGGTGAAGAGACCACTCGGCGCTGCAGTGCCTGGGACATTGTTTTAGATACACACTAGGTATACCTCTACGAATAGGTAATAACAAAACTACCAACCTAAGTACGGTTTCTAACTAGGTATGTCACGAAAAATAATTCGAAAGATTTAATGCTGCCGTCGATAGTTTCTCATTCGTTGCACCTACTGCCGTGATATCACATTTCCTATATAATAATTTGTAGAGAATTGTAAAAGCGCATACAAGCTAGACGCGCGGTCGCCGCGCGCGCTCTCGTGTTCAGTGAAGGCAAGTGTGAACTTTGTTTACAAGGTAGCAAGTTTAACATTTCTTAAAATCCCCTAACCACGCGGTTAATTGTTTTGCCGCTGCCGTAGGTCTACCGAACGTAACTTGTGGTAGAGCCTCAGTGATGGCAAGAGTGAACTTTGACACAATATTCGTGACGAATAACGCCTTGTATAAATTATCGTTTGATAGTTGCTCGTAAATGAGGGAATAAGAGCACGCGTGTACTGTAAATTCGATTGTAGATCATACACGTTAAGGCTCGGTATAAGGCTAACTAGCGCCACCAATGTTGAAAAAATCATATGTCCCTTCAGAAGAAGTTTCTGACAAAATCCTAAGATGAGCTCATGCGCCATGCTTTTCTAGATTTTTAAGTGTAGGTACCCAACTCAATTTTTAGTCTTAAGCTAAAAAAAATTCGATAACCGCCAAAAACGGCCGCTTTTGGCAGTTATCGAAAATTTTTTAGCTTAAAAGTAAATTTCGTAGAGGATACTTATCTACACTTAAAAATCTAGAAAAGCATGGCGCATAGGCTCATCTTACGATTTTTTCAGAAACTTCTTCTAAACGAAGATATGATTTTTTCAACATTGGTGGCGCTAGTTAGCCTTATACCGAGCCTTAACCATTAAATTTTCATTGCAGTCGCCTGTAACCAAACTAGGTAGAGTGCACACGTGTAGAGTTTCGACGTGCCTACTATTAAGTTTGGCGCGATCTCTACACATTTAGCACAAGATGCATCTGTGTACCGTCACTACACGCTCTGGGCTGCCTCGGGATATGACAGCACGCCTAGCATGACCGTGATATCGGGCAACATCGATAAAATAATCTCTCTTAGTTTTAAAGAGCAGTACCTACAGACATGGAGGTCGTAACTTTGGCAAAGAAATAAAATTTTTAAATCCGGTATTAATTCAGATGTAAACCTTGATATGACCGGTCATGTTACGCTAAAGGGGTTGATAGAGAATATTTTTGTTCAACTTTGGTTCAATTCTAGTCTACTTGTTGCGCGTACCATACATCATAGTACGCACCCTTGTGTGTTCAAGGTGACTAAACAATATTCCCGAGGAAGAAACACCCTCCCCTCTACTCTCGACGCCATATTTCGATATTGCGTCGGTATCGACTGCTATTATTTAAAACTGTTTTAAGTTACTAAGTTTGATATTTTAAAAAACTTAGGTCTTTGCGTCTACAGGGTGTTTCAGAAAGGTCCTGCGACACTGAAAGGGGTCGCTGAACTCACCAATACAAGCAACTTTTACAGTTCGCTGTATGGTGCCGATTGCGTGTATTGTACTTGTCAGAAAAAAAGTAAGATTTTTGAAATAGCTAATAAAATGTAGAAATGGCAGCTGAACTACGAACAATTTAGGGAAAATAGATCTATTACATTATAACTACATTCTCGCGAAAGGACACGAACACACGTAGACTCATACAGCCGCATGTGAAACAGCTATAGAAAACAGTGTTTCACGCGCTTGGCCATCGCAGAGTTCCCACGCTTGTACAGGGAACTCTTAAGCGACCCTTTTCAGTGTCACAGGACTTTCTGAAACACCCTGTACAGTATCTACTATTATCTGTTTATACAGTGTCCAGTGGCACCTCCATTCACACTAGGTGGGTGAAGTGACCACTAGCTGGGACGCTGCAGTGATTGGGATTGGGACATGGTTTAAGGTATTAACATCACAAATCAAGTGTGAAGTATGTGAAATCGAAGCACGTTTATTACTATTGCAGAACTTAGTTAGGTTTAATAAACGCAGTCGATCCTGACGCAATATTTAAAAAGGACCGTCAAGAGTAGGGCGCCAAGTCCGATTGGCCGCACGCTTCTCGTCTCTCTAAGTGCAAGTACCTGGCTTCTACATTCTCGCAGACGCGGACGATGCAATAATAAATGTAAGATTGTATGTACCTTATTTTGTCGAAGACAAAATGATCAACCAGTTTTAGGCAAGTCTGAATGATTAATTATTATGAAAATATAAGTTTTGCTTTTCACTTTGGCGTGTTGTTACTGTTTTTGGGTCATTGGCAGCAGAAAAATACTTAATTATGGTGGTACTTTATGATGTGTATGGTTTTTCAGAGAAAATATGTTTTAAGTTACAGTTTACGCTTACGTACCCCCTTCTATTCTACTTACCTAACTCCGTCTATTCTACTTACCTACCCCCTTCTATTCTACTTACCTGCCCCATTCGAAAAACCTTTTTCACTCACACAGGCTAGGTACATCTTTACCAAGTTAGTGAGACGTGTCTACCTGTACTGTATAGTTACTGGGATATGTATACTTACTTATACTGTACACTGTACAGTCTACATCTTACTTACTATTTTTTCCTAGCAAAAGCGTTCACGATAAAGAAAACCCAGCGCTATAAAATAAAACAATATTTATTTATTTTTATTACACATGGGCTGTCGTATAAATATTGAGATGAGACGGGTGCCGTGTCGACTTCGTTTGTATAAATGCAAGGAGTTTCGATACAAAATGAACGCTTTATCTTAGGCTAGATGGTCGCTATTTGCGTGTTCACTTGAAGATCTTGCCCTGGTTGAATGGACGGCCAGCCTTGTCGGTCCCGGACCACGAGAAGTATTCCTTCACAAGCTTCTTTGTCTCTTCGCTGGACGGGTCCAGCTTCTTCCACTCATACGACTCGTAGTCGATCTGCGAACGAAGGGGACAGACTGTAGCAAGGGGACAAATCATTGAAATCAAATCAATCAGTGGCAACCTCTGGTGTCAGAGTTAGCCACCTAAAGTCTAATTCTTTATTCAGGGTAGTAAACTGACAGATGCTAACTGTCACTTTGCAAAATAATGTTGCCATATTTATTGTAATAGTGATGCATTCCACTCGTTGTGCGATTCAGCTCAGTCACAAAAAAAAGCGAAATACGAAATTCCGCATAGTAGCCCGTGCGTCAGGAATTCCGGACGAAAAAAAAAACGTTCGGAATGCAATATTTCCATAGATCATTTAAAAAACACAATTTTTAACGCATTTAACACTCTTCAAAAAAGTGGATCAAAACACACTTTCCCATTACTAATTAATAAGTTTTTAGTTAATTTCATATAATAAGCCTTTCATCAATCGGCCTATAAATCGATTATATCGATTACGCAATTCGATTCATGTCAAACTTTTTGTCACCACACTATTTAATTTTCACCAGAGACTGGTCACACCGTAAACGTCAGTGTACTATCTTGAATGAAGAATTAGACTTTAGTAGGCATTCCGCCGCAGCAGACAGAGAGGGATACAACATACCTGCCAGTCGGGCGAGAGCGGGAAGGCGAGGTCCTGTCCGCGCCACACCCACACCCCACTGATGGTAGAGTCGTTGTCAGCTCCGAACAGACAGACGGAGGCGAAGGCTTGCTTGCGCATCTTGTCGAGTCGCTGGAACATTCCTGAGGCAAGAGAGAGAAATGACGATGAGTCAGCGAGTCACGCAGTCAAAACACGGTAAAAGTTAAAAGCACTGACACTGTTCGACTGAGAGTTAAAAGCTGAGTCAAAGCCCTTGGTAGATGGCGCTCATAGGTTTGGCCATACAAGAACTGGGATGTGGCTGTCAAATTTCGATTACACAGATTAATAATATCTTCAGAAAAAGCGAAATTTGACAGCCGTGAAAATGACTCATTGTATGATTATTTACGACAATACTTGAAAGTAACACGATAACATAATGGAACTCACTTTTATAATTAACACTTCAAAAATGTTGTTTGAAATTAGGTGTTTGAACATCACAACAATCCAGTTACGAATAAAAAGTATCACTGTAGTATCAGACAAATAACGAACGGGTCTATGCTACGCACGGTCGAAGTCATCATCATCATTCAGTCGTTCCCTCAATGCTGAGGATCGTGACCATCATTGAAGTTGGCAGAGAGTAGAGTTCTCCATTGCTCTCTATCACTCGCGATGTGGATCAGTTTGTGCAGGTGTCGAAGTACCGATGTTTATATGAAACCAAATGGCCTCTGACATGGCTCAAACGATAGTTATTAATCAACAACAACCGGGACTAACGGTTTAACGTGCCTTCCGAAGCACGGAAGCGCTACGATATTATTGCTACTAGCGGTCACCCATCCATGGACTGTTCGCGCCCGATGTTGCTTAACTTCGCAAATCGATTATGAATGGCTAGTCCACTGTGACAAAAGCGTAACAAAGAAGAAGAGAGATAAAGTAGTACATACCAGTGATAAGGTTACAGCTCATGAAGACCTTGGCGAGCTCCTGAGGGTACTTGTACTCGGCGTACCAGATGGAGTAGTTCTGCGGGTCGAACTTCTCCCAGAAGTACGGGATGGACTTAGCCTCCTCCTCGTTGGAGTAGCACCGCTTGAAGTCGTCCATGTTGAACGTGCTGGAAGGGGAGAAAAGGCGGGTTAAAATCAGATTTAAGACGCAATACGTCTCACAACTAGCGCCGCCAATGAAAAAAAAACAAATCTTTTTTTTTATGCGTTTTTAGCAAAAAACGCTCCTGCGATTTCTCAACGCGAGGCGATTTCAGGATTAGACTTTCTACGAATGCAATCGATTCTCGCCAAAAGTGGCCACTTGCATTCTTAAGTTCTAGGATCTGGAATCCAAAACTTAGGTCCTAAAAATAGTTAAGCCTCGCGTTGAGAAGTTAAGCCTCGCGTTGAGAAATGGCAGGCACGGTTTTTGAAAAACGCATCCAATAAAAATATATGATTTTTTTTTCATTGGCGGCGCTAGTTGTGAGACGTATTTCATCTTAGGGTACATAAAATATACGGAGGAGCCTTCAAAGTTAGACACAAAATGATAAGTCCTGTACAAAATAAGAAAAAAAGGCTTTACCTTTACCGAGAGTTAGAAACTCGCGCACAAAATAACGAACGTGGAACGGCTGGACGGATTTGAATGAAATTTGGAATGGAGATTGCTTACACGCCACAAAAAGCTTCTTCCTGCGACTATGTCTGCGCTAACATCGATAACGTTTTATCTACGTCTGCGCGCACGGAGTGGCGGGCAAGAGTCGGTGTTTCATAAAGCTTACCCCTTGGTCATGGAGTCAAAGGGGTGTGTTTCATAAAGCTTACCCCTTGGTCATGTAGTCGAAGGGGTGTTTCATTAAGCTTACCCCTTGGTCATGTAGTCGAAGGGGTGTTTCATAATACGGCTTACCCCTTGGTCATGGAGTTAAAGGGGTGTGTTTCATAAAGCTTACCCCTTGGTCATGTAGTCGAAGGGGTGTTTTATAAAGCTTACCCCTTGGTCATGGAGTTAAAGGGGTTTGTTTCATAAAGCTTACCCCTTGATCATGTAGTCGAAGGGGTGTTTCATGAAGCTTACCCCTTGGTCATGGAGTTAAACGGGTGTGTTTCATAAAGCTTACCCCTTGGTCATGTAGTCGAAGGGGTGTTTTATAAAGCTTACCCATTGGTCATGGAGTTAAAGGGGTTTGTTTCATAAAGCTTACCCCTTGATCATGTAGTCGAAGGGGTGTTTCATGAAGCTTACCCCTTGGTCATGGAGTTAAACGGGTGTGTTTCATAAAGCTTACCCCTTGGTCATGTAGTCGTAGGGGTGTTTCATAAAGCTTACCCCTTGGTCATGGAGTTAAAGGGGTGTGTTTCATAAAGCTTACCCCTTGGTAATGTTGTCGAAGGGGTGTTTCATAAAGCTTACCCCTTGGTCATGGAGTGTAAGGGGTGTGTTTCATAAAGCTTACCCCTTGATCATGTAGTCGAAGGGGTGTTTTATAAAGCTAACCCCTTGGTCATGGAGTTAAAGGGGTGTGTTTCATAAAGCTTACCCCTTGGTCATTGAGTTAAAGGGGTGTGTTTCATAAAGCTTACCCCTTGGTCATTGAGTTAAAGGGGTGTGTTTCATAAAGCTTACCCTTTGTCATGGAGTTAAAGGGGTGTGTTTCATAAAGCTTACCCCTTGGGCATGGAGTCGAAGGGGTCCTTGGTCTCCTTGGGTTTCTCGTCGAGCTCGTCGATCAGCTCGGGCTCCGGTGCGGCCTTCTTGGGCTGCTCCTTCTTGGGCTTGTCCTTTTTACCGCTGTCCTGAGAAACAAACAATGTTATTTTAGCAGATAACAGGGCAAAATTCTGTATTGATTTTTAAGAGAAAAAGCAGTGGCGGTTGGTACTAAGGAGCGCTAGTGTGCTGCCACCTCAAGTTGTGTATGTTGTCGAATTCCATATTACATTGTATCAAACTCATAGAAAATATACGCTAGTGTATGGAAACAAACTGTTTGTATTCACAAGCATCGTGAGTAGATGAGACTTTAAAGATTCAAATACAACCAGCTACGCAATGCACGTCGAATAGTCCTTATATTGAGATAGTAGTTTTACGAAACGCGTGCCCAGTGCCTGGTTAACTATATCTGTAGCGACCGTTGGTGGTCGCTACACGGAAGCCCTTTGCTTCTCTAGCGTGAGTTGAGGGATGTTCCCGGGGGGGTTGGAGCGAAAAGGAAGAGGCCTATGTCCATTATTAGAATTCAATTGAAAAAGATTGTTCAATAAGGGCTATTTTCTGGCAAATAAACTGGTTTTCACGGCTGACAGGTGAGTGAATATTTACTAAATAGACGCGCTGTACTGCAGTGACCTTTATACATTAAGACAGACAGTCGCTCACCTTCTTGGCATGCTGCGCGTATTTGGAGGCGTCGTAGACCGGCGGCGCGGCGCACAGCGGGACGGACGGGGCGGACGGGACCACGGCGGACACGGCGGGCTGGGCGGACAGCGTGCGGAACCTGCCCCCAAACAATATTTTAAGATAATTCGGTTAAAATCATTTTTGTAAATAATTATTTTCTGGTGTACAATATACAGGGCGTCCCACGGCTATGCCACATGGAGGGAAAGTACCTTAAATATTGTAGATGAAACATTTTGCTGAAAGAAGACATTATTTTAATTTAAAAACAATTTAAACTGCATTCATAGATATTTAAATAATTACATGGTTGAACCGGGAATCGAACCCGTTACATGAGAAAAATAATGACCCTGTAGTTTTATCATACCGATCGAAAGGCTTCATTCCATCTACAATATTCAAGGTACTTTCCCTCCATGTGGCATAGCCGTGGGACGCCCTGTATAATGTTCTCTATCTATTAGGCGCAAAATCCACCAAAAAACGTTCGACGCACAGGCGCTCTATAAAATATTTAGGCGTTTAATAAAATGGCTAGGAATTTTGTAACATGGTCAGTTGCCTTACTAACTGTCCAGTGATCTTCAAAACAGCGCTGTTAGAAGTGGCAAACTGATTCTACATATTCAGCCACACTGGAATACCCAACTTTCTACAGGTGTGAGACTTGTGAGAGTACATCACAATGTTATACATCCAACCTATGTTTGTTTTGACACCTTCCAGTGTGGCTGAATTTCGAAGAGCACTGGGCAGTTTAGTAAGGCACCTGACCATTTTACAAAGTGGGCAGGCATTTATTAAACACATTAACATTTTATAGAGCACCTATCCGTTTCGCAAAGCGCCTGGTTATTTTATAAAGTGCCTAGTTATTTCGTACTCACCAGCGCGTAACATGGGGCAGGGAGGACCTCACTTCAGGGTCCAGCACGTGAGCGAAGGCATGCAGCAGAGTACTGAAGACAGTGACGTCAGCGAGCGAGACGCGCTCGCCCACCAGGTATGTGCGCGTGGAGAGATGCGCGTCGAGCACGCGCAGCGCGGAGAGCAGGTCGGTGCGCGCGCGCTCTACGTTCTACGGATGGAGAGACAAACCAGCAATGACTATTATGTTTTTTGGTTCAACTGAAAGTGAAAGCTGGAAGAAGCCAGCCAGAGGTATAGAAGACAGCCAAAAATGGAGATCCCTTCATCATCATTCATGGGCAAGTTGCCGCTAGTCTGTATGGGCTCAGACAAACGAGACAAACATTTTCGTAATTCTATTCCCTTGGGGATAAGGGGTCACAGTAAAAAGTTTTGATTCGGTTTTGCATTTTTAGACCCAAGTATGACAAGTAGAAAAACTGGTAATTTGACCAAAACAGCCTCGCACCACTTTGTTGAAGGGCATGATCCCAAGGTAGGGGAAGACCCAAGCCGCAGACGCAGGCAGTAGCTCACTGTCAGCCCACGAGAGCCACTGCAGCACACGCGCCTGGCTCGCCGCGTCCGCACCACGCAGCGCTGCATTCGACACTGGAATAGAATGAGACATTTTTATAAGACATTATTAAAAACTGATAGCGGTGGACATTTTGAAGTTTCGCTTCCATCAACAAGTTCAAAATCTGTTAAAAAGTGTTTGAATTTTCGCTTCAATTTCAGTGTTTGTGCAACAAATGTGGGCGCACAGTGAGAGGCAGTGGTGGCTGAGAAACTAGAAGACCTACTACTGATGTACCTACATCAGTATGTACAGAAAATGTAAAGTATTTATCTTTTTTTTTAAGAATTAGTTAAAGTTTAAAAAGAAAGTAGCTGCAGCATGTTTATATCTAATAGTGGAGGTTGGTGAGTAAAGATGGGGTTTAAAAAACTAGGCCCTTACACTGGCCACCACCTATGGCAAACCAAATCTTCAAAAACTCCATAAATGCATGACACTGGGAGCCTTAAGATTCAAGTTTGGGGGCAGGGGATCAAAATATCTAAACCCTGATTGAGTCAAAGCTGGCATTAGGTAATAACCAAATGCCAGCACTATGGATCTAGGGGCTGCACTATAATCCAATATGGTAGCAATCCTTGCACTTGAAAACAGCTGGTAGATTGTGGACATCAAAAGATAAGGACAGCTGATAATGGTGCATCAGTAATAAATAAAGCGACTTTGTAGTGAAGGTCAAGTTTAAATTTAGTCACTCGTAGTTATCAACATCAACTAACCACTGGTATGGGAACAAGAAAGCTAACCTCTGTTCTATCCCACAACAACGGATGTTTGTGGACTCACCGTAGTAAGCGATGGCATTGCTCTCAGTCAGAAGCACTTTCCCATCGGCACTTTCGTAGGCTGGCACCTAAAATAAATCACAAACATTACACGTCACATCGCGAAGTATCCGGCACTGAATTGCACAAACACTGGCGCTTGGTTGGTCGCCGCTCACACTCACTTTGCCGGCGGGGAACTTCTTCAGGAAACCATCGGATTTGTTGGTTTCACCGAACACGAAGTTCGGGGCTACTTTCAAATCGACCCCAGAGTATTTCGCGGCGATCAGTGCTTTGTAAGCACGGAAATTTTCCGGATAAGTGTAGAGTACCTACGGAAATAAAGTAACATTTCGTTAGGAAAATTCCGTCCCTCGACGTTTTTATTCATTCTTCATGTTTTTATCACTCGATTGTTGAGATATTTCACGGTAAAAAAACCTACCCCGGCCGCCATGGTCGACTTTTCACGAAAAGAGGATTTTCAAATGACAGCTGTCAAAATAGCTGATGTAAAAAAATCTGAAACTTGTAATTTAAAATACCAAAGTAACCATTCTTCGTCGATAACTTTTATTATTTCTGTCTGAGTTATAAAAGACAGAACTTAATAAAATACAAAAACGTACATACTTGGAGTGGATAAAATAATTTTCTTTGAAAAAAATACTATAAAGTACCTACTATAATTTAAAACTTTATATTCCTATCAACTAAAGCAGGTATTTGAATGTTTCGTACTGTTGGCACTTCGTTTGCATTTGCGAAGTTTTCTAGCTTGTTTCGGTTCGGATGGCGTTTTAAAAGCCGCCTAAGGTGTGCAAAAAAAGTTCATGCTATGTTCAGATTTTTAACCCTCGACCCAAAGGCGTGTTTTATACAGTGTTACAAAAGTACCTAACTCTTTTTACAGGGTAATAGCAGCCGATGATAAGGATCACGACCTAAATATATTTTTTTTGCTTTAGGAAGTTCCGTTGATTTTTAAATTAATACAATGTGAACTCTGTGGCGGGAGAAAAGTATTTTTTAAATACTGTTTTCATTGACTTTTACAATGTTGTAACTACTCAAAGCTATGTAAATGCACCTACACACACAGATAAACAACGTGTTACAAAACATCCTAACTCTTTTTACAGAGTGTAACCTACTTGTCAACAGGATGTCAATTCTGTAAAAAAAGTTGAAAAATAAATTTTTATTTTATAACCTCAAAATTGAAATTTTTTCATAACTTTTTAGTTTTTGGTATTAGCTCAAATTAAAAAATATTTGTGTGGGCGTAGGTGCATTTGCATAGTTTTGAGTTGTTAAAACATTGTGAAAGTCAATGAATACAATATTTTAAAAATACTTTTCTCCCGCCACAGCGTTCACATTTTATTAATTTAAAAATCAACGAACGTCATAAAGACAAAAAAGATTTAGGTTGTGATCCCTATCACCGTGTTCTATTACCCTGTAAAAAGAGTTAGCATCTTTTGTAACACCTTGTATTTTAAGATTTGAGCTAATACCAATAACAAAAATGTTATGTTCTTTTTTTTGAGTTTATAAAATAAAAATAGTTTTTTTTTTTCAACTTTTTTTTACAGATTTGACATCCTGTTGACCACTAGGTTACACCCTGTAAAAGAGTTAGGATGTTTTGTAACACTTTGTATGAAAGAGGATCGATTGGCATCAAAAAAAATTTTTGGTCTATTAGCATTTTTTTCGCTGACGTAATTTTTTCCAAAATCTGTGCATACTATAACGGTTAAGGTACCTACCTGCCCTTACTGCCCCGTCTCAAAAATCCACCCTGAATTATAAAAAAAAAAAATTGTTATGCTGCCGACCGAAACATTAAGTGGGGGTTAAAAAAAATTCAGTATGGCAATACGAATTTTAATCGAAGCTGGCTCCATAAACATTTTGACATTTGAGTTTATCTTTCTTGATTTTGGCAACATTCTCAGAAATTTAGAGCGAGATCGATGGTGCGAGGTTTCTTTTTGCGATTAAATTGATCTCAATTTTAGCTGAAAAGCTGTGTATATTTACGATACTACTAGATTTTATTCAAATCCGTAGTTCTATATCCTAGCAAACATGGTAAGTTCTTTGTGCATTGTTTTTGTAATATGTTTATCGGGTTCCATACGTGTGGACTGCAATGGGCGGGTATTTAGATAAAAGGAGCCCTGAAGATTTGGCGAAGACTTGTGCCCTTTCAAACTGAGAGTTCATAGCTACAATGCCAGCCTTGTCCCCACTATTTATCCGCGACGTCTATTTCGCAGTATGTACATTGTACAAAGGTCATTAACTGAGCCTCTGTTGTTTTTTGCAGGGCAATGAAAATTCAATTCCTATGGAACTATGTTCAAACTGTAAGTATTCAAGAACCACCTCAACCTCCCAGCTAAACCTCTTAATAATTTCTTAATACAAACTTGTGGTGAAATTGTAATTAATCTCTTGGCTAAAAGTGCTATAACATTGTCCTCGCATGCTTACTCTTGAGCGCTTCTTTCCTCCGTGGATGTGGATGTGGATGTGGCCGCGCCGCGGCGTGGTGTGTCTAATGAAGCATAACCTGAGCTTTGTTTTCAGCGCGAGTAAACCTCGTTGATTTTAAGGTGGAGAACTGTGAGTGTGTAGTGTCGCCCGCTCTCAACTCATGAACCATGTTAGACTTGTTGTGCACGTACACACTCAACTCGTCCAGAACAATTTTTTTATGATCTCTTTCCCGTAACTAAAGACCTGAGCATACATAGGATGTGTCTGGAGATTTAGTTGTTTTATTTCTTTAGGCTGTCTGTGGTACCGGTGTTTCACCCGTGTTTCACCGGTACCAGCTGTGTATGGAAGAGTGATCAGTTTGTCTCAGACTGTTTGTTTGAGGAACAATGTTAAAGGTTATTCACCTTAAAATTAACTTTTGTTTTCGACGGAAACTCTTTATCGATTGTGTGAATAGACAATGGGGATCTATTTGCATGCGTCGCACGAGGCTAGCACAGCCTCGCAGCTAACGCTGTTACTGCTCACTCTCTGTGCAGAGGGTCCTGTCCTTTCTCATTTGCTTTTCTTACAACCTTCAGCTTCCTCTTTGATTGGATTTAACCGATTGTTTGCATTATTCCTCCATCCTGTCGGTTTGTTCTTGTAATGCAAAAACTATCATTAAAGTTTTATAAAAATTGTTCTGGATCATCAATACATTAACATAATATACAATATATGTTGTGAACTAGCGCATTGAGTGTCACCCACGGCCTCACCGGGCTGCGTGGAGTATGGATATGTAGAGATTGTTGCCTGTACAGAGCTACGGGGCAGGTTCGAGGAATATTGCGGAGCACAGAGGTCCGGGTCCGCGCGACCTCGCTTGCACTTGTACCAAACACACAGTAACGGACTAGCCGACCGCATCGCGACCTCTGTAGTCCTATCTAAGTGTTAGTCTGTGGGTGTTCTGTTTAAAGTTCTGGTTCTGTGCTGGCTGATTGCGCCGGGCCCGCGCGGTCGACTAGCCGCCGCGCGCGGCTCCGCCCGCTTTCGCACTGCTCTCGGTGTTAGTTTGTTGTTCACGGGGGCACTCACTGTCCACCGACATACTTACTGTTCATATTTATATTAGTAGTTGTTGCACTGGCGCCTCAGACTCGGGCGCCAGGCGGTATCGTTAGCGTTTGTTGTTTGCATGCGCCGGCGCCGCTCTGGAGCTGGGAGGCGTTCTTGTCAACCTGTCGTCAGGTGCGTCGGTCTTGCACACGAATCACAGGAGTGCAGTGTGGCGCCCTATGCACGCAGTGTATGCACAGTTCGATTGAATCTTCTTGGCGGCTGTGAAGTGAGCTGTTGAGGGCGAAACAGTCCGGGCCCGGCCACCCATATAGGTAACGTTATCCCGATGTGAGTTTGTGACCAACTTCTCAATCGTCATAAGGATTGAATCGCACTGTGTAAGTACTCGTAAGCATGAATAACATGCTAACGCACCTGGCATCTCAGTATGACAAAGACTACACGCCTATAAGCTCGAGCGGTCGTCGGTCTAACTTCTCCTTTGTTCTTGTTTTTCAAAAGACCAGTGTAATGGGTAAGTGACGCTCTTAGGCAGCTAATGTTCTTACCGTAGGTGCTTAATGTATTTCATTCTGTGTAGCCCAGCTAGTAAGTTCCAGCCTTAGCGGCACCACGACACCTCGACAACAGTTTTTGTCCCGCTATCGAGTAAATAGCAAAGTTAGAGTAGTCATTTTTAACCCATTGGCAAAGTTAGCAACATCGGCCGCGGTCAGTCCATGGATGGGTGACGGAGTGGCAATATCTGAGCGCTTCCGTGCTTCGGAAGGCACGGTAAACAGTTGGCTCCGGTTGTTGTTGATTAATAACCATCGAGGCCCTTTGGGCGGCCTAAAAACTCCAACACCAGGGGTGGCCACTAATTCATATGATTACCTGCCTACCATTGTTACTTTACTGATAAGGAGATATAATAAAACTATATGGCGCTCGCCAGTCGATAAAAACCTTTGTCGCGCTGTCGTGCTACCCGGGCAGGGTTCCGATCCTCAAGAATCTCACTGCAACGAGGCAAACGTGGTATTTCAGTAGAAAATTACGGTTGAAAAACTACGTTGGTCGCATGTGAGGCTTCTGCGAATAGGACGAGATAAAGGCACCGTGTGGCTCGCGAGTGACACACACTTGCGCACATTCGTGAGGTGGTTTGGTTACTTAAAAATATACAACAGTTTCATGCATTTTCAAGTGCCATAACGCTAAAGATTATAAAAAGGTACTCGAAAATGCCTGAAGTTATCTTCAGGGCGACTTTGGATTCGTCAGTGTTCTACTCATCGATATTCGTATTATGGTGGTAAAATCGTAAAAAAGAGAATTAATGACGAGATCAAAGTCCCCCTCAAGTGTGATAGGACCTTTCCTAACCCTTTGACAACTTTTTGCGAGTGACAAAAGAGACAGACCATTAACTTCTTTCGAATTGGTATCGTATCGTAGCGTAGGTGCATTGTGGTAAAATAAGAGATAGAAAAAAAAAATGTGCTGGATGTGGTTTTTTTTTTCTTACCGTCTAAAAACAAACGTTCTACGATGTCGAAAGAAGTTCGTGCTCACCCTTCGACACATCTCTGTATATTCCGATAGAAATCAGTCTCTCGAGCTCTGTTTAATCCACCCGCTACCACTGGGTCGCTCTCTGATCTTTTGTCGTTCGCAATAAATACTTAAAGCGGTACAGATGTACACTTGGCCTAAAGGCCATGCACAAGGCGTGCGTTGTCTTTTTCTGCACGAGATTTTGCATTCTATTTACCGCATAGATAGAGTTGATTTAATACCTGAGATTTAATATGTGCAGAATAATACGAAACGCGCGTCGATGGCATGTAGAATTTTATCAAACGGGTTATTCAAAGAATCCCCATTGAGTCTCCTTCCAGTGTCTTTATACTGCACGGCTGCATAAACATAATCAATGCAGCATATAAATTCATATAATCAATAGGGATTTTCAGTCTGAAATTCCCGTCAGACACTAAAGGGGCACTCGCAAGTCAATAGCGGAACTTTAAGTAGCTTATCTGCAAAGAACCTGTACTAGGTGGCAAAAAATGGAGCGAAAAAAATATCAGCTGTTCCATACATAAGGTAGACTCATTACTGCACCAAATGTATGGAACAGCTAATATTTTTTGCTCCATTTTTTTCGCCACGTAGTACCTACAATTGTTTGCAGTGATCACAGCCTACTTAACGTTCCGCTATCGAATTCGATCGCACCCTGTAGACAGAGATTCAGCGAGGGAAATGCCATTGGGGATTCTGAGAATAACCCAAGATGAGCCGGGCCCCTAACCCCTTCGGTGTTCCAGTCGACGCGGACGAGATCCGGCGGCTCGGCAAGCGGTTCCGCAAGCTCGACCTCGACAACTCGGGCGCGCTGTCCATCGACGAGTTCATGTCTCTGCCGGAGCTGCAGCAGAACCCGCTGGTGCAGCGCGTCATCGACATCTTCGACGCGGACGGCAACGGAGAGGTGCGTTCAGTGCCGTAGCTAGGTAACCTGGGGCAAAAAACAAACTGGGGCCCTAACTAAACGGTTTTGTATAGGTTTTATCAAGTCAAAATATAGATACGTATTATAAAAACACTATTTAATACTTAAAGGGCCTGAAAATTTCAGTCTAAAACGGATAACTCTTGAATGTTCTCTTAAATAATAATTTAACAACACATTATATGTTCTATGTAGAAAAAAAAAGCGCGCAGCGCGCCCGAAAATTCCACGAATTTACCTCTTTTCTAAGCCACGGCAAGGAGGATACTAACATCCCCGGCCGAGGTTTTCTTTAAAGGCACGTTAAGTAGCTCGGTCCGAGGGGGCCCCCTGAGCTTGGGGGCCCCGGGACATTGCCCCGCCATGTCTCTATGTAGCTACGCCTCTGGCTGCGTAGATTAAGAATTCCGTTGCGTTGAACAAAACTCTTTCGTGAAATTGAACTCACAGCTAAGGTTACCAGCCTCTACAGCCCCTGTATTATCTAAAATATCCACCGTAAAAATAACGGTTTTTTAATGTGAAAAAAAGGATAGTTCATTTCATAAGGGCTATTTTCGAGTGTTTTGACGCTCGTAGGTTGAGTGGAATTTTTAGATAATAGAGGCGCAGGACCGACAGCGCGGCCGAGTACAGTTGCGTTTATGGAAACCCTTCCACTACTCATCATCTCCATACATCTGAGTTCAGGAAGAGTTTCCGCCAGTTTTTTGTATTCTAGATTGCGTAAATCCTACCCTGATTTGAGCGCTGAGCTCGGGAAGGGTATCCGGCAGTCATTTGTTAGTTTGCGTAAACCCTACCTTCTCTCGCTTCGATCGCTCGTTCATTGGTTGATTTCCTTTCGGCAGGTGGACTTCAAAGAGTTCATCCAGGGCGTGTCTCAGTTCAGCGTGAAGGGAGACAAGCTGAGCAAGCTGCGGTTCGCCTTCCGCATCTATGACATGGACAATGACGGGTACATCTCTAATGGAGAGCTGTTCCAGGCAAGTACGAGTATATTCACAGCACCTACCCCTCAGGCCTAAAGCGGAGACGAGACGAGAGAAGTGTTTTCGTTCATTTGACAAGGACTGACCAAGCAGAAAGTGGTTAACAAAAAGAAATCCTCCTTAGAAAGTGGGGTTGTCTAGGACACACACTGAGGAGACACCACACCTACCCAACCAAGCAGGTGCTAACCTGGCTACCCGAGGGCAAACGTCGGTCGCCCCAAATCCACGTGGCGCCGATCGGTCATCAGCGAGGCGCGGAAGGTCGGTCTGGACTAGAACGACCTCGAACCAACTGCGCAAGATCGTCCCAAGTGGAGAAAACTTCTTCGAGCCCTATGTCCCTCCTGAGGGATAACAGGTGTAGCGACCCCTGTCGGGCGCTCAGGAAACTGCTACATACTCTAGCTGTCAATCGCTACTCGCTACAATCCTGCATCGCGCCAGCAATAGTACATTACTGCCGCGATCTGTAATGAGTGCGTTTCTGGCGCGCTTTTAATGGCCGACAGAGCGCAGCGTAGCGCAGCTCAAGGCCCTCACAATGCGGTCAGCATTGCAGCCCTTGATGGACAAGCTGAAATGAAGGCCGAGACCGAAGGTCGAGGCCTTTATAGCGCGGCCAGCAAGGGCTGCAATGATGACCAAACTTGAGGGCCGAGAGCGTAGCTAAGCTAAGCTCGAGGCAATCATAGCGTGGCCAGAAGCGCACTCATTGCAGACCAAGGCTTGTATAGTGCTTTACTCAAACAATGCGAGTAATTAAAATATTAATTAGAATAGTAATTAACATAGTAATTTAATTTACCATTTGTCGTAGATTAAGTACTTTTTGTCGATTTTCCATTCCGCAAACTTTTTGTTGGTAAGCTTGCTTGTATTTTTCTTTTGACTTCGGTGGCAATAAATTTCCAATTACTAATTTCGCTTGATTTTGAATGTCCGGCGTTGTTAAACACATTAAATCCGAGGATTCGTCGCTTTGAGAGTTCACTTTTTCAACAAAAACACAGAAAAAAATCACTTCGAACAACGCGCGAAAAGTCGAAAACAATATGGCCGCTCTTTTTTTTTCTGTGCAATGTGTCGACTGCCAGTACCCATACAGCCTAATTCTAAATAAATACTTTTTGCACCTGATGTTTGAGTTCTATTTATGAAACAAAACTCGACATTAATGTTTTTCTGGCCGCAAAACACAAGACATTAATGAAATTCCATACAACTTTTCTGGCGCCTAATCCAAGTAGCCCGCAAGTACGACTTTGCTCAAAGAAGGTTGTCGAATTAATGTCCACATTACGAGCTTTTTTGAGTAAAATATCTTTCGTAGCTGAGTATACAGGGTGGCCCAAACATAGACGTCAAGCGAGAAAATCTAGATAGCTGACACCGAGGGCTACCCGAATCACCCCCATGTATGTTCAGCCATTTTTTGTCGTTTAGAAGTTATGAGGCTTTTAAGGTTTTTTTGAAAAAAATTACCTAGCATTCGATTTTATTTTTTAACTTTTTTTTCTTTCGTCTTTTCAGCAAATTTTTTTATTCTGTAGAGTCTCAGATAAATTATCTATCACCAAAAAAATAATGATCAGCTATGGACTTTTAGAAGATACCGGAATTTTGATCCAAAGTCGAAAAATTTTGTTTTCAAGAAAACATCACTGAAATTGTTAGTATGGGAAAAAAATAAGTAGAGGTCTGAAGGACTTTTTATTGATTTCAAAAACTTTCCCAAAGCCTCATTCTTCAGAATAATACAAAAAACCTGTCACTTTATAGGACTTTTATTCATGTAATTTGCGATCAAAGTCGAAAGACTGGAGTTGGAAAAAATTTTATTTCAATCGATTTTCATTTATTTTGGTTGATGCGGACAAAAAACATTGCAGGTAGGCTTAATATTGCCTGTTAGCACGGTCTGCATAGGAAATTCATGAAAAAAATAAAAAAAATACCATAAAATATTTTGTTTCTTTTTTTTTCTTTATTTGAATTTTAAATTATTTTATTATCAAATTTACTTACAAAACATGAAGAAAAAAATAAATTTAAAGAAAAAATTATAAAGTCTGAAAATTAATGACTTATTATTTTTTATTTTTTCGTGAATTTCTAATGCAGATCCTACTGACAGATGATTTTAAGCCGATCCGCAATGTTTTTTGTCCGAATCGACCAAAATAAATGAAAATCGATTGAAATAAAATTTCTTCCAACTCCAGTTTTTCGACTTTGATCGCAAATTACTTGAATAAAAGTCCCATAAAGTGACAGGTTTTTTGTATTATTTTGAAGAATGAGGCTTTGGTTAAGTTTTTGAAATCAATAAAAAGTCCTTCAGACCTCTACTTATTTTTTTCCCCATACTAAGAATTTCAGTGATGTTTTCTTGAAAACAACATTTTTGGACTTTGGATCAAGATTCCGGTATCTTCTAAAAGTTCATAGCTGATCATTATTTTTTTGGTGATAGATAATTTATCTGAGACACTAAAGAATAAAAAAAAATTGCTGAATAGACGAAAGAAAAAAAAGTTAAAAAATAAAATCGAATGCTAGGTATTTTTTTTCAAAAAAACCTTAAAAGCCTCATAACTTCTAAACGACAAAAAATGGCAGAACATACATGGGGGTGATTCGGGTAGCCCTCGGTGTCAGCTATCTAGATTTTCTCGCTTGACGTCTATGTTTGGGCCACCCTGTATATAGAATATGTTTAGTTGGACCCAGCCGGTCCCCAAGCATAAGATCTGCTTGGCGGGAAATTTCCCTTTGATAGTGAGGAGCATGATCACCCGCTCCTCCTACACAGGATTTAAGTCAAGTCAATTCAAGGTTATCGGAGTCAAGCGAGGTTTTCATTAAAGGTATGAGAACACTTCTCCGCTTCGCCCATATTTTCTTTGGTGGACTTCTAAATAATGCCGTGTTACTTAAGAAGAGTTTGAACAAGGTTTTACAAGTTGCTAAAATGATCAAATGCCAGAAATCTTCTATCGAATGATTTCCTAGGACATAGGAAATCGTTTTAGTGTAACTTGTGAGATTCGTGATGGTGTTCATAAGATCGTGATTTAGTTCTGTATCGGTACCGACTCATATTTAAGGTAATCGTTTTCAGTCAATAAGGAAAATATACCCTGAAAATATATGCCAATGAGGAAACTTAAAATGACAATGCAGGCGTGACCACTTATTGATCGATTTTAAAAGTTCGTGATGTGTTTTTCGTATTTTGTAAACGCTTAAATTTACTTGTGTTCTATGTGTTATGTCGGTGTAGCCGATTAGTTTCGTGATGTTTTGTTTAGTAATAGTAATTGTTTGCTGCACTACAGAAATTCAAAGAACCGACAGCATTAATAATTCGTAATTGAAGCCAGTGGGACATAGTACAGGCTACATAAAAAAAAAAAAAAAAAATTGAAGCCATCAACTTTAGACCCATTTTGACATTGCGTTACAGACTCAGGTTCTTGTATAACCGCCGCGTGTGCATGTAACACCCTATACAACCGCCGTGTGTGTCTGTAACACCCTGTATAACCGCCGTGTGTGTCTGTAACACCCTGTATAACCGCCGTGTGTGTCTGTAACACCCTGTATAACCGCCGTGTGTGTCTGTAACACCCTGTATAACCGCCGTGTGTGTGTGTCTCCCCTCAGGTCCTCAAGATGATGGTGGGCAACAATCTCAAGGACACGCAGCTGCAGCAGATCGTCGACAAGACCATCCTCTTCGCCGACAAAGACGAGGACGGCAAGATCAGCTTCGAGGAGTTTTGCAATGTGGTCGGCAACACCGACATACACAAGAAGATGGTCGTCGACGTGTAGACGCCTCGTGCTAGCCCTGCCGGCGTAGCTAGCACGACCGCGCGTGTCGAGCTCTGCGGCGAGATAGATCGGCTACGTGATTGTACCGAACGGCTATTGCCATAAATCCACCCACGTTTTTCTGACGTTTTTTGCTGGAAATTGTTTACGCCAGTGAATATCGACCCAATATCAATATCCAAACCGCAAACGCGCATGTTGTAAGGATCCCTAAGAGTAAACTATTTTCAGAGGTTTCTTCTTCTTGTAGTACCGCCTCCTATCAAAGGCAATCAGTTCGACTATTCGGGGTTTCTAAAGGTTGAAAACTTCCTCATAAACTACACTCAAAAGTCATGAAAAAAAAATCGTTTCTACATGCGCGTTTGCGAAGCTTTATTTATTGGCGTAGTTGTAATAGTTCTTATTGAAAGCAACAACTATAGATTATCAGGGGATAACGAGAAACGTGGATTTTAAGCGAAATAGGCCAGCGGTTTAGGTCAAAAGGGTCATTTTCATCAGACAAATAATAACCAAATTTTGGTGGAATTTATTTGTTTGTTCTTACTGCTACATAACTACGCAGTAAGAACATCAACTTAGCTAAAAACCGTAAATAAAAAATGCCACCAAAATTAGGTAATTGATGAAAATGGCCCAAAAGAGTTTTGTTTTATATCGCGCTGTGCACTCGATACGGCGGTCATGCTAGGCGTGCTGCCCCTCTCTAGTTAGAACACTATTCAAATTGCCGAGGCTGCGCTCGGGACCCGTGCCCTTATTACGTATCTTGCAATTAGAAGCAAAAACCTTTTCCGTGCATGAATTGTGTGAAAATCGCTGTCAAATCTTAATATTGCAAGATACGACGTAACCCTGTTTTGCTGCCATCACTAGTTTGGCGCTACGATTGATATCTCAATTCCAGTAGCAAATCTTACGTTTCTGCGTTTTCGCGTTTTACGTTAGGCGCGACTAATGCGCGTTTTCGCGTCAGACTTCTACCACTCGGGGGCTTCTGTGGTGCCGTTTTCAGCGGACAAAAAGTAATGTTTGAGCTTTTTAAACATTTCCAGTAAGGAGATCGTTTACGAACAACTTTCATAGGGTCAACGGAATAAACGCGGAAAACAATCAATTTTTTTGCTGTAGCCCTCTTCGGCCCTACTTGTGCAAAACCGGCACCTAAAAGCGACCACACTGATTATGTAGCCAACCTAGCCATGTAGCGACATGGCAAGGTTGGCTAGGTACGCTCTACCTCTAAACCTTTTTTGTAATTCGCTGCAGACAACCTTTTGACCTAAATTAATCCGAAAACTTTCTTCAAACCGTGTGTCTTATGCTATTGTGACGTCCCTGAACTAAATACGCCAGACCTTTTATCAACACCGTCTATCTTTCGTGCCTCGAGTGTTTCTCTTTACCACGTAACGCTTGCACACAGCCATTATCAGATCGGCTGGTGTTTATTTGTCACAGCGTCCTTGCCGCGTCGCGTGCAATGCCGCGATTAGCATAAACTACAGTGGACAAAACGTACGGGTGATTAAAGATAGGCCTTACCGCCCGCGACATAAGCGCGATTGCCAAACAAACGTGGTGGCTAGTGTATTTGCAACTAGACAATTAAGCAAAACCGGTACAAGCGAGTGCCATATTATAATAATTGTTATTTTACCTGCTTTACCTATTGTAATAGAAGCTACAATACGCGCCACGAAAGAAGAGACTTGCCCGCGCCCCCCGCCCTCTTCCCTTGCCCCGACGACGCCCGGTCCCCCCCGCGCTCAGACCTCATACCGCTAAAGATCTATAAATCGTCACTGCGCATTTCAAACCATGAGGTTGTCTCTTTCGTGGCACTTATTGTACACTGTCAAATTCAACAAAGGGTTCCGAAGTACGCAGCCGAAGCGCCCTCTTATGTCTAATGAAATATTTATATTATAAAATCATCTTAACATAATTTTTAACATTAACTATTAAGATATACATACGTTTATATTAATGGATACGTTAGACAAAGTTTTTATTGTAGATAATCGAAAGTGTAGTTTCGTTATTTTTGTTGCGGTATTTTTTTTTCGTTTGTATTGTTATTTAGTATTTTATTTTGTTAGGAGTTTCTCTTTCTTTTCGTCTATTCTATTGTAAAATCGAACGCCGGTCCATCGCATCATAGTTTCGGTTCGGTTGTCGTCATATCATTAGCAGTTGTTTAGCGTTGCCTTCGTACCATTGTAAGCAAGCGCGCGGGTTGACCTTCTGACCGCGTTTGAGGCGTTTCTGCGCTTTATCTTCAAGTATTCCGACTTAGAAGCACTTCCTCAGTGTTATTACTTATATTGAAATTCGTAGCCAGAGCTATTGCAGAAAAATTGCGTGGAAATCACCGTCAAAAACCGAATTTGTATAAACTTTGTAAATGTTTTATTATAAGGTTAAATATTCACTCAGGCGGGACAGGACTTGAACCCGCGACTTTGTGTCTTATGTGAGAGGCTAGCATCGCTGGCGTAGGCTCCATCTCTCCTCCATGATGATGTCTCTAGATGAGAACCGAAATTGGTCGGCTGTTCCGACATCAATATAAACACAAGAGAAATACAAAACTTCGTGTTTCTTGACTGCAATTTCTACTCGAGAATGGCTCTTCGTATAGTGGGTCTTGATACTATTCTTATGTTTGATAAAAACCCTGGCAAGTCAATATACGGTGTGGCGCCGAAAGTGCAATCGTTTTAGTGACGAAAGTGCAATAGTTATAGTGACAAAAGTGCAATACTTGTGAGAACAGCGCCAGAAGGTCTGTCGCGGCGCGCGCCCCATAGCGTAGCGCTCTTGTACTTAGCTTATCTATGTCCCTCTACATTATCTAATATTAGTCTACGATTTTAAGTATATTTACGGACATGTGGACACGACACGCGCACGCAGTCCGCGACCATCTCCCTTTGTATTTCGCGAAGGTAATATTCGAATCTTTGATCTCAACTTTTACAATCGATGATATTCTTCTGGTTGCTTTTTAATCTTATCTTTGCGTCTACCATAAAGGTCCATATAGAACTTCGACAGTGCGGTGCGGTCTCTGGTTACGTACATAATGTAACATAGTATAAAACATAGTGAAAAAGAGCATTGTATCGCAGATAATCGAGACCGATATGGGTGGTCGTGCTAGACGCACTGAAAGATTCAGGCTCCCTTCAGTTTGACGCAGTACGACTTCTGACAGTACTGACACACGACATCGCTCGGTTTCATACTAATCCTTGCTAACCGCCGCATCTCGAAGTGTGAAGGGAGCTCAAAGGCAACATAAGCAGTCACTTTTAATCAGATGTAAACTGCCACGGGGCGATTAAACCGCGTGTAGAGTGGTTAGAGCCGTGTTCCCAGTCCCGGCGGCATGACACCGCGACAAAAGTCTTTGTCGACCTACTTGAACAGCGCCATCTTTTCGTAGTGAAATAAAGCAAGTCCGCGCGCTGGTCGAAAGCCGGATAAAGAAGTTATTCGCGGTGTCGCGCCCGTATTACAAAAACAAACTCAGGCGCTGAAATCTAGCCGTTATTGCTTTGAGCTTTACGCTCTTTACATCGGTCTAGGAGGAGAGCACATAAGAAAATCATTGTTATATCGAGATCGAGCGCTACCTCCAAGCAGAAATAATTAGCTTCATAAAACACAACATGAAGGCGCGTAGTGGCGCCTTGTAGCTCGAGTTACTTTCATCGCTTAAAAGCCGGAACCTCATGTAGCTGGAGCTTCAACAATCGCTTAACTAGTTCAAACTAGTTGAGATGACATTTTTACCGTTATCAAGTGGAATGTATGTTTGACGCGCTACTTTCGTAACTAATTTCTGCTTGAAGTTTAATTCGATATCGCGGTCATACTTGCTAGCAGCACTTGAGTTTGGGTCTGTATGGGGGCCTGAGAGCCCAGCGCCTGCATCGTCGCGTGTTCCAGGTCATGGCGCGCCCCAAACCGGAACCAGAAGCGACGGAAGCGAAACAAATATGTTGTGAAAAGTGAGGCTATGATGTGTCGCGAGCTATACCAACCCAAAAGGGCCTACAGCAGTGTTCAATGTTACTTTAAATGTTTAACTGCAGAAAAAAAAGTTTCTGTTTAACGTAATCTGTTCACCAATCTATTCCTAGTGAAATACTTTTCTATTATTACCTAATTATGTCGTTTATTTTATTTACAATGAGTTTATTTTGAGTGTTTATTTTACAGTGTGTTTATCTAATAATGATGTAAGTAATCCACTAATTGCAGTTACTCTGCAAGTTATCGTACTGCATTGCACTATTGTCCGCGGACGCTCCGATTCGAGTTGTATTATAATCAGTTATGCATCAGAGCCATAACAATTACTTTTAGATGTGTTAATTTTAACGTTGATGTAGGTTCTAATTCGCTCTAGATAGTCGTGTGTTGTCTACCGTTAGACTCGGAGTTAGCTTAGTGTTTCTACAAACATTTGTGATGGGCTGCACTTAATATACCGTAGAGAGAGAGCACAATGTGAATCTTAAATATCTAGTCACAGCTGTTGTGCGTAATGTTGTAAACAAGCACTGTACAAACTGATACAATCTACTACATGTAACCAAATGTAGCGTACCTTCCACTACAATTATTGGAGATCTTTATTGAATATATTATTGTTCACAGTTTTATTACGTAACTGGGAAAATTTGTGTCGGAAAAGGGTTAGCCTTTGAGAAGCTGCAATTTTCTTGTTTACTATTATAGAAGTTTTATTGATGTGGTTTGTTAAGAGAACAAATGTATTGGGTCAAGTGTGTTAACCGTTGGTGTCGTGGGTCCGTCGCTAGCCGACACGACTGCCGACTGCGGCTCAAGGCTCTGCAGGCTGCAGGCGGTACGTCCCTTCTCTATACATTAAAGTGGAACTGAATTTAGTTTTATTAAATTTTCGAATTTCAATTTGGGTGTTTCATTGAGCACATTTTCCCTGAAACTATCAAAACACTGTTGCGCCTATTAGAAAACAATTTATTTAAATCTACTACTTACAGAACTTAATTAACACTTATCTATTTTTACCTAGCATGACAGGCCATATTTAGTGTACATTGCTCAATACAGTGATCTCTCAAAGTCTTCATATTTATACTTACTTAAAGTTCAATATGGCCTTTCATGCTGGGGCTACCGGTCTTAAACAAATCTAGTGGCAATAGCCAGCAGTTTCGTATAGTCTGCCCCTTTGGCATGAGTGCGTTGTTTCAATATTGTGCGCAGGATCGTTGGGATGGGCACATGCAGACGGGTGCCGAGCGGAGTGCCGTTGTCATCAATGAGCACAACGTTGTTGCTGTCAAACTTGGGCACTTTGACCTTCTGCGTCTGCTTGAGACCGACGAGGATGCCCTTCTTCTTCTGGCCCTTGATGGCCACCATCACGCGGTCTCCGATGTAGCCAACACCTGGAAATAAAATGTTAAATGTTAGAGTTCATAGGTTCGGGACACCTCAAGTAATGTTAGATTTCAATTGCGTTGCAATGGGTGCAGCGAGGAAATCAGATAATCATCTGAGTATTTGTCTTGGTTTTACTAAAATTAGAAATCTTACAAAACTACACCACATTTTTATGTTTATATTATTCTCTAAAGATAGATGCATTGTTGTCTCGTTAGACAGCAGTCCTTGATTACTTCCCAAGCAATGTAGGGAGTTGGTTTTGTTCAAATGAAAACATAGTGCAGGTTACCATTATACGATGAATAACTCTGACCCTAAGAGCTTCCCAGACTTCTGGGGTCAGTACGTAGCAAATGAGAGGTCCTTTACTCACGTTTCTTGTTGTAAACACAAATGACTTTGGGCGGTTTTCCTTCAGCCATGGCTTGCTTGCCGATTTCAGAGTTGTCCACCACTCGCAGCCTCGTCAACAGCCGCACCTCGTTCAAACAAGCCGTGGTGTGCAGGCCATGGGCTGCTGGTGCCATGCTGCACACTTTGTTCAGCAGCGATCTTAACATTTTCAGCGAGATAATGCAATTTTTGTGGACGAAATTGATATTTTTTGAGGTTATGTTGTTTAACTTTGACAAGTTGGACTTTGACAACTTTGCTTTGACAGTGACAGATGCGTTCAAAAACTTAATCGTCGTCGTCTACGAGTGTAGAAAAATCCCACGTGGAACCTTGACCTTAAAATAGCAAAAAAAAAACGCAGGGCAAAGATTACATTTCTATAAAATATTCATACCAAGGAGAATATAAAAATTATATTCTCCAAGAAAAGTTAGTTTGTTCTGAAGTTTTCAGTTACTTTTCATAGATGGCGCTGCAAGAAACAAAAGTCTATCCTGCGTGGGTATTTTATTTCGTGGTTCAAAATAATATCGGGAGATGGCGCTACCAGTAACAAAAGTGAATTTATCTTCTTTACTGAAAGCTAACTTTTACCCGCGATTCAGTGCACGCACTTTGTTTTGCTCAAACCACCGTAGCAAACAAGAGTATTTTTTGCTTCTGTTCGAATTTGTTACGTGGACCTGCGTAGTACAAGACCTATTTTCGTTAGTGAATAGTGACTCTACATTGTACCAAAGAGCATATAATACAATTTGTACTTAGTTTCTTCAGGAGTTTTGTAAGGTTCCTACTGACTATGTGTAGAACGTGTAGGTAATTTGAAACTAATTAGATGTAGAGACATCGAAGAGTGAGGTTTAATCAGCTTTCTCTGGGATCAATCGATTTTATGCCTACATAGACATTCGATCTACTGCAAAAAAGCGTCGTGTTCGCGTTTCCTGCACAATGGACGAAGGCACATTGTTCTGCTGACAGCTCTGTGCAAACAAACAAACAGCCTGCCAAATGCGTTCGACAGTCTGTTTTCAAAGAACATGAAATGGATCTCAAGACGCGAGACAAAACCCTCTCAGAATTACGGCTCAATAGGAGCTAGAAGCACGATTATTGCTAATACTATTCTGTCTGTCCATGGCTTCATCAGAAAAACACGTCAAAGCGTACACTTCGTATTTGTTGTACAGTCGCCCGTAACGTAACCGAGTAGAGTGCAAGCGTGTAAGCGTCGACGTGCTGTCTTGTGTACCTTGTATTATCTACCTAATTTATGCCTAAAGACTTAGGGTGTGTGTAGGTGTCGAGAGCAAAACTAAGCTTTGCTCTCGACAATGTGACCAAAGTATTCGAGGACCCTTCTTCTTCTTCTTAATCGATTCCTCATGGGTGAGGATCGCGACCATGTCGTACTCGCTTCCATTGGGAGCGGTCTTCAGTCATATGAACTGCCCGGTGAATGCTTCCTCCAGCCGCTGCCCTTATCGCATCAGACCATCTGGTTGGAGCCCTTCCCCTGGCGCCATTCACCTGCCCCAATATAATGAGCTTATCTAGACTATGCCTGGGCGACCGCATTATGTGTCCAAAGAAGTTGAGGGTCTTTTCTTGGCATATAAAGTAGTTATATAAGCGTTTTTGGACTTTAAGTTCTATAATTATGGACTCGTTGGTGCGCTTTGCCGTCCAAGGTATTCTAAGCAGCCTCCTCCAGCACCACATCTCGAAGGCTTCTATTTTTTTGATGTCTTGCCTTTTAAGACACCAAGTCTCTGCACCATAAACAAATATCGAGAAGACAAGGGCTCGCACCAGCCGCACTTTAGTGTTACGGGGACCCTAAGATAGTGTAGAGTCGCTCATTCAATATCGACACTTTGGTACGGCGTGCTGTCTAATTGTATGAACATTCTCCTCCAGTAGGTACCGCTGCTTATGATGACCTTTTATTCTGCCCCCAAATAGAACCTTCTTATTGAGAGGTGGCAGGAAATGTTTGGACAGCGTCACAAAGTGCCGGATGCGAAGGCACTGCCGGAGGCTGCAGCGGCGCTAATGACGTAAGCTGATCCGTCGGTACACACGACAGCACGTCAGACTGTACACTTTTGTTGCAAAGTCGCCCGTAACGTAAGTGAATAGAGTGCACGCGTGTAAAGGTCGACGTGCTGTCGTGTGTACCGACCGCCACTCTTTTAACCCCGATTGCGCGGAGCAAGTTAGGATTATTATGTATTTAGCAGCGTATGTTAGCATGTAAAGTCGGCCACACGCTAGGTTACCCCTTTTTGTTCGGTTGGCGCCCTTATCCCGCGCGCAGTAAGAGCTGCCATGGGGTATCTGTGACTGTGGCCGACCGTACCTAGGTATGTTAATCTGTTCCCTCGTAGAGCCAAAAATAAACTAAGTACCTACTTTTTGTATTTTCTAAAGCACTAACCCGTGCTACGGAACTTTATAAAGATTTTTATAAGGTAAAAAAAAAACTGTAAGACGAGTTTAAATGAGATTAGAAAATTCGCAAAGAGTCCTGCACGGAATGCAAGAAGGTTGCGCGTTCAAATCCTGTCCCGAGCGAATTTTTCAACCTTATAAAAATCTTTAACTAAGTACCTAATGTCATTGACCTAAACAGAGCTTTTCAAGAAATGAGGTTGCACAGTTGGCCACACGCTAGGATACCCCTTTTTGTTCGATTTGGCGCCCCCTTATGCCGCGCGCGGTAAGAGCTACCATGGTAGAGTCACAGTCCATGGGGTATCCTAGACTGTGGCCGACCGTACCAATCGCTCATATTGACATTGGCTAGTTTCACAATTTAGCCAGATTGACCTTCTTTTGGGACTAAGATTGAAGAACTAATAGGTAAGTACTTAATTCTTAATTTTAAGGACGAGGGCTATCCTTTTTTAAACCTTTTGGCAGTCGGGTTTTAGTTTTTAACTTCCTTTTAGTCTTAACTTCCGATCTCCGATCGGCGATCGAGTTACCGCCCTCTAATCAGAGCCTCGAGGTGTTGAAACCGAGATTGCTCTGCTGAGGACGAGCTGATTGTGTCATCAATACCCTCTCCTTAGCCTGCGACGATCTCCGCCGAGCGCGAGAAAAGTTCCTAATTGATGATCAAATCGTCGACCAATGTCGTTATTCTGTTGCGAGACGGTTACGTTTTTACAGCCGTATCGATTTCACAGTAGCTTTAAAAGATGAAGGGCTGTTCACTTTCAGAAATATCAACTTCAGATCTATTGTAAACTTATGAATGATTATGAAGTTAATAATTGATTAACATAACGTTACTGCTGCAGCGTTCAATTTATAGTCACCGATCTACGGTGCCACTGGACACTGTAAAAATCATCTAATAAACCATGCGAAGGCCTATGTGGTGGTTTCTATGTACGAGTATGAAATGACCACTTCGTGCCACGAACATATTTTTTATGGAGAAGGCTAGCCAGTAGTACTTTCTTAGGTAGGTATATCTACCATGCCCTCAGCTCTAGTTGGCCTGGCACACGGAAAAGAAAACTTCAGAAGACCTACGTCATTTGATTATACCAGGTAGCTTTGCGACTTTCGATGGTCCAAAGATAGACCGTAACTACGTACCTTAGTTAGGTACAGTCAGCCACACGCTAGGATACTCACTCTGGTTCGATTGGCGCCCTTATGCCGCGCGCGGTAGAGCTGCCATGTGGTATCCTGGACTGTGGCCGACCGTACATAGACCCGTAACTTTCGTAGCAAACCAGAGGACTTTCATACCATTCCTTACATCTTCTTCTTCGTCGTTACGCTCTTGTCAGAGCGGTCGTGGTCCACATGCAGTATTATCAGTGGCTGATGTTGCGCGCCTTACGATGCCACGCCATTTATCTCGGTCAGAGGTTGCCCGGGTGCATTCATACAATGTTTTCCCCACAGTGGTCTTGATTTGATCAGTCCATCGCATCGGTGGTTTTCCCCGAGTTCTAGTGCCTTCCACCCTTCCCTGCATCACAATGCGCTGAATGGAGTTGTGGTCTTGTCGGGATATATGGCCAAAAAATCTCAAGATACGACTTTGTACAGTACTTGACAGACGCTGCTTGATGCCGAGTTCTCTAAGTATGGATTCGTTGGTTCTGAATTCCGTCCACGATACTCCAAGCATTTTTCTCCAGCACCACATTTCCAGAGCGTCTATTTTTCCCCTTTCGATCTCTCGGAGTGTCCATGATTCCGCGGCGTAGAGAAAGATGGGGAACACCAGTGTGTATACGAGCCGGGTCTTAGTGGCTTTGGTAATGTTGCGGTTCTTCCATACTTTCTTCAACTTATCCATTGCCGATCTAGTTATTGCCATACGACGTTTCACTTCATCCACACAGCCACCATTATTTGAGATTAGCGCACCCAAATAGATGTATGATTGGACCACTTCGCAGTTTGCAATTTTAGTGACTTCGGGCAAGTTGTTGTTGGCTCGGTCGACAATCATCATTTTGGTCTTGCTGCGGTTGATTTTTAGTCCGAATTCTAGGCTGATGCGCTCCATTTTCAGTAGTAATTCTTCCATTCGGCTAGCACTAGATGCAAAGAGTGTGGTGTCATCTGCGTAGCGCAAGTTTGCAATCCTGTGTCCACCAACCATTCCTTACATACCTACTTAGATATTGCACCAAAGATAGTATTAAAACCATAGTTGACACGACATCCTAGTCCATGTCACCTGTACCTAATTAGTCTGCCTTGCCACGTCAGCGAACACAGGCCCTTTCAAAGTCCCGAAATGCCGGATTTTAAAAACCAAAGTTACGAATTCATCTCTTTCCAATCAACGTCGCCGTACATTAAACCATATTGGAAATGCCGTGAGGTGTGAATTTGTGTGTTGCACCAGTGTGCAGGTAATTAGCTGTGTGTGCGGGACAGTCAGGGTAGGACCTCGCCGCACACTCGAGACCACGACGATTTTTTGCCGCCATTTTGAAAGAGGTGGCGAATCAAATAATGGAGAAATAATTTAATCAGTGTAAGGCGCCGGACTTTTGCACCGTCGGCGGTTAAAATAAGGTTAGTTTTGGCTTGTAGTGTTACGGAGGGGTGAAAAAAGTGTGTGGTTCCGTCGTGTGTGCGGCCGCCCTTCAGGTCCCTTCCCTCGCCTCATTCCACACCCCCCTCACGCCCGCAAATTGAAATGAAATTGCATAATTTGAGGCTGCGGGGGGTGAAGGGGCGCGGGGCGAAGCACCCGCCGGGAATAAGATGCTTTTTTGCGTCTAATGAAGTCCATTGGAGCCCCGGCGACGCATTTTGCATAAATTTCGCGGATTTGTGGAAGAAAATATGAGGAAAATAGGAGCGCAATTGCACCCGCGCTTAGGAGGAAATAAACGCGCCATTTGCAGGGTTTATTACACAAAGTACCAATGTTTATTTGAAAATAAAGAAAACTTTACGAACGAAGTAGGTATCGCGCAGGGTCTTCCGAATTTTGGCAAATAATTGATTTTCAAGTTTTTACGGATATTCAGTTTATCAGTCTATTTGAATGTGAAATTATGTTCTTACTTACATCTTAAGGTGCTACGATTTCCAATCGAATACCTAGGTAGGTGAATTTCTAGAACATCATATTGAGTTTTAGGGCCACACAAGTTAAATAAATAGAAAATTTCACTGAAGTTTAAGTACCTACTTGGATAAAAATTATAAATTCATAGTTTGAGAGCACACCATGTGCGTCGAAAAAGGAATGAAATGAGAGCGATGACGTACAGTGCGTTTTACGAAAGAATTACATTGGGTTGCAGCCCCGGATCTATGATTTATCCGAGGGGGGCAAAATCTTGACATTGGCGCCCCTCCTCAAAATTTCAGACCAATCAATCAAAAAAGTTAAAACCGTTGAAAAAACATAACTTTTTTAACCTAATAATCAACATGGCTGATGCGTAACCGGTTAAATTAATTGTCCAACTACTTATAGCAGACAAAACTACTTTAATAATAAAGGTAATTCGGAAGGGGACAGGTGATATGATCGCGCGAAGCGCGCACGAAAATTCACTGATTTTCTTGTAAGGAAATAAATATTAATTCCTACCTTTTTTTTTTTGTGGCTGCAGTTCTACTTTGCAAAACTACTGCTACCTTACCCCCGCAGAAAATCTGTATTACCCCGGTTAGGAGCCACTGCTGTAGGGTGTCCAACTACTAAGGCCTCCCTTTTTCAGACTAAGTCTCCCTGTCTTGACTACTGACCAGTACTATTTCATTGCCTGAAAGTTAGTTCGAAACCATCCGAATAAAAAAAGGCGAAAAATCCGAACCGCCCGAAAAATTACAGATTTATAGAAATAGAAACCCTTGATGATGGCTTGAGTTTGCCCCCCCTAGATCCGGGGCTGAATTTGGCACCCCCTGAAACTGCCGCCCGGGGTGGGTGCCCCGGTTTGCCCCCCCCTGGATCCGGGCCTGTTGGGTTGAACAAAAAAAAAGTTTCTATTACATATTTTCGCCAAGGGAACTCTTTTGAGAAGCGCACTCTACATTTTGAATTTAAAAATTACGAAGAACCGAAGTGATAGTAAAAAAGAAAAAGAAAAATGAAAGAAGCAGGATGGATAAGCAAGATAAAGTTATGGTTACACCTACTACACCGTTACAACCTAGTCATACCTAATTACTCTGAAATTATATCGCGGCTACAGTTATTTTCGGGGATGCCATGTCAGAGTCAGATGATCTCCGCGCGATGCACCCTGGAAACGCAAAGTCGGCACAAGCGTGCTGATGGCGGCTAACGATCTGACGCCCTTCTCTACCAAACCCAGGTAGTTAAGGTTATAGCAGGAACTACGGGTCCGGCTTGTTCGGAGCTGGGTACCACGGGGTAAGGGCGGCCCGCACCGATTTATCGGTGGCCCTTACATTGAGGAAGGACTCGTGGTGGCTTGCTGGTTAGTTGCAGGGGAAGGGCATTGTCCGTCTGCTCAGTATGTCTTATGACGTGTCTGTGCGTCCTTCTCCGCGCGCAACTAGTATCTGATTTCACCGGTCTAAGGCGAAGGGCCCCGAGGTGGTCAGATGCGGGGGTTTGAAAGTCCCTTATAGCCGATCTATCGACTTTGTTTAGTCTTTAGTGACGCATTTCCAGGACTTATCCCGATAATAAGTAGAGATGATAGCTGGATCACTTCTCCAGGAACCCTGCTAGCTAAGGGTAGACAAGCAATAGCGAATCGGGAAGTGGGAGCGCCGTACAGCTCCGGCGCTTGCCAAGGAGAGCAAGTATCCTGCTTATCGATCGGGTGTCCCGAGCGGGGATTGAACCGTTAGCAATTTTACGAATTCCGAGTTGTGAGCAGACTTACTGCTCCGGCACCTTCCTGGAGAGAAGGTAGTGGAGGCAACTACGAGCCACTCGCAGAGTACCAAAGCGCAAGCGGAGGCGGCAAGACCTACCGCACATAGGTCCTGGCACTCGGTTTCGATCGTTTGCTGGATTTAGTGTGCCCTTTTCATGACCTAGGCTGTCGGTAAAAGGGCCACGATAATAAAAATGGTAGACTGGAGAAGGGAGGTGATCCTAGGTTAACAAAAAACAAACCAAACATATCAAAAGTGAGTTCAAAATTATTGTTTGCAGCGAGTGCTTGCAAACTCACTACGCTCGTGGCTCAATTTTAGAAACCTTTGGTAGCTTAGTATTCAGAAGCATGAGACGCAAAAATAATATTGCACCCGTGCAAAACACACAACTTTTCATCTCACAGAGCGAGGTAATGATTATTTGTGAAAAACAAAAGACAACATAAGCATAACGGTTAGTGAAATGAGTTTCCTTCTTGTTTGCTTTGACAGATGAGTAAAAAAAAGTCCCTTTAAGTATTGCAGAATTTAAAAAATCATAGCTCTGCCCCTGTATTATCTAAAATATCCACCGTAAAAATAACGGTTTTTAATTGTCAAAAAATAGATTGTTCATTTCAATAAGGACTATTTTCGAGTGTTTTGACGCTCGGAGGTTGAGTGGAATTTTTACATAATAGGGCCACTGGTCATTCAACCGATTTCTCATACCTTCAAATATATCAGAAAATTTAGGCCAGAGCTTTCTTTTTCCCCACACAAAATGTTTAGAAAATGTTTTCAAAAATGATACACGGGGCATAAAGCATCAGCAGTGTGTATTCTATAAAATGTATGTCTTAGGTAGCTCAGACTCTAAGGCAGACTACCTTTGAAGGTTCCTCCTCCTTCATTTGAGCACCAACTGCCCTCATAATTAATCCCAGTCATGAAGTTTAATACAATCTGCGGATGGGTCCACAAGGGGTCCTTGGATGGCCCTCCATATGCAGATCGGCGGCTTGATTACGTATTTTGCAGTGATTGTGCCGGAACTGCGACATTGCCAGCTAGCTAAGTAGGAGGTAACCAAACTGTCCTGGCAAAATAGAAGTTAAAAAGTCTGACTACCAAAAGGCTTGAAACAAGACCTGTTATCCTTAAAAAACTCCGTGCAATTTTAGTGGTTTTAAAGCCGAAGATATTTTGTTGCACTGGTGATTCTGAGCCAAATTACAAAATTTCATTCAAAGTGTTTTTTTTTTCGCTCGTTTTGAAGTAAAATTTTGGAATTTGACTCAGAATCACGAGTGCAACTAAATACCTTCGGCTTTAAAACCACTAAAGTGCCACGGTGTAGAGTCATAGGTAATTAATCGTATTCGGAGGCTAACGGAGGAGTCGGTTTAACAAATGCGAATGTGGTGTCCTCCGACTACGATCTTGCCGCCTCAGCTAGGTGCTAGTTTTACAGCGAGAATTGCTTTCAGCTTACTGCAAGATAGATACGTAATCAACGGATCTGCATCCGATGGTTATGCAGCGCCGACTCAGCACCACCGGCCTTGATCCGAGAGCCTTGGCATACAACGAGTCTCATTACCCTCCACGGTTTTAGACCTCACTAGCGACCCCCGATAATGGTCTACGAAATAGTGGATTTTACTATGTATTTAATTTTAATATTAATGTATGTTTATTATTATGTAAATATGGTTTAGTTTATTATTTTTTTTGTATTGCTTAGGTCACTACTTTATGTTTTCGGGTTTAAATTATTTTGTAAGTAGGTAAATAGTAAATAAGTAGGTAGATATATTTTACTCTAAGTAATTTTTTTGATGTGTTTGCCGGTGCTTTATTTGCCGTGTCCCGCTCTCAATTTAACTTTCATCATAATCTGGGCTGGCTGGAAGAAATTTCTTTAGAAATAAGTCCGCCCTTGTACATAATGTCTCACAACTCTGTTATTTAAGTTTATCTTTTTAGTTTTTGTGCAATAAAGTGTAACATAATAACAAACTGCCCCAAAAACTTGTTTATGACCAGAACAAATAATCGGCTGAATTATTGTTGTTCTGTTGTTTACAATAATGAAAAGAATACTAAGTTATTGCCGCGAACGAAAAATCGTTGAACCAAAATAGCTGTTTATCTACAAAATGAAAAAAACTGTGACATTTTTGAATTTCCCGCCACGTTGCTATCATCCAACCTTAAGAGGAAACGCGGGCAGCCGCTGCTCCATACAAAAGGGAGACCTGTTTCCTCCCTGGATAATTATTTTAGGAAAAATATTTTTATGCCATTCAATTCCACCTCTGCCATGTCCCTATATTTTCCTTCTTTTCTTATATTAATTATTTTAATAATCATAATTAACCTATCGTATAAGATATCATAAGGAAAACATAGGGACATAGCAGAGGTGCATATAAATTGAATGGCATAAACATATTTTCTATAAAATAATTATCCAGGGAGGAAATATGACTCCCTTTTTGTATGGAGCAGCGGCTACCCGCGTTTCCTCTTAAGTCCCTATAATGCTAGAAAAATTATCTCCCTGCGTCTGCAATGTCTGTGGCAATCACAGCATACCGACGCCCCATGTGTACAATCTCCATTACCACGCAGTAGGTACCTAGTCTCCTGTTTTTACATTTGGGGAGACGATGATGCTTATTGTGGGTGGCTCTTATAGCCCATCCAGACTCAAGGCGAGAAACCCCGAGAACACCCGAGAAGCGTGAATGTGAAGAGTTTCTCGCCTTCTCGTTATCTGGCTCGCCTGTTCTCCGATCGGTGTCGGTAAATTTTGCCGCTTCAAAGATTTCTCGGGCGAGAAAAGAGAAGTGTATCACACTCACGTTTTCTTTCAGTGTCGATCAGTCACCCGTATTTTTTGTTTCGTTTTCAAAATGTGGAATAACGATCTAGAATCAAAACTTATTGAATACTTTCAATCCGAGCCTATTTATTTTTATGGGATAAAATTTAAACCACGATTCGTGGAACAAACTCGGAGAATTAATGGAAAAAAGAGTCGCGAAAGTTTTGCGAGTAACAGAAAATAAAGGAAAATGGTGAAAGATTCCTCTAAATCGGGAGCTGGTGAAAACAAAATATACAGTCTAGTTTTTCAATTTTTTTTTTACTTTATTTTTAGTTAAAATTGTCACAAAGATTTAATATGCAATGGCACACAGAGCCAAACCAGCTGCAGTTTGAATATCGTCAGTTGTCGTCCATACCTGATGGGATCCAGAACACGAGTGAGAAAAATGAGAGTGTGGATAGATTGCTTGTTCTCGCCGAGAAGTCTCGGCGAACTTCTCTCCGAGACGTCTCGCCGTGAGTCTGGATGGGCTTTTAGAAATAGCTATAAGAGAGAGAGAGAGAGAGAGAGTGAGTCAGAGAGAGATATATCTTCATTGTACACGCGACAGCACGTCAGAGTGTACACTTTTGTTGTAAAGTCGCCCGTAACGTGACCAAGTAGAGTGCTAGCGTACCTATAACGGTCGACGTGCTGTCGTGTGTATAATGGCGGTCTTATCGCTAATGTCGATCTCTTCCAGAGAACCTTTGGATGGACTGGAAATATAGAAATGGAGAAGGTAGAGCAGATGTACATTAATAACAGCAATAAGTACTATCTGCACAATGATAAGACAAGGATTTCTTGAAATAAAAACGGAAAACATATTGATGAAACACAACTTTTACTATCAGCCACAAGTTGTTACGGTGATAATATATTTTGAACGACATCTAAAATTGGATATCACATCAATCGAAACAAACAATATCGTGAAAACACAGCTCTTGGAGTCTTATGAGGCAGCAGATTGGGGCAGAACTGGGCTATCACCGCTAAATTAATGCAAAAAAACTCCACAATCAAGTGAAGTGAAGCAGGTACTTGCAGTACATAGCGTCCACTTCGCTTTAGGCCCGCCACAAGCGAGGCTGTATTATAATTCGTGTACCTACACACGACAGCACATCAGAGTGTACACTTTTGTTGTAAAGTCGCCCGTAACGTAACCGAGTAGAGTGCTAGCGTGTAAGGGTCGACGTGCTGTCGTGTACAACACCGAGCGTGTTTCAGCCGCCGGAATGTTTCCCAATGATTAAAGGCGGACTTGACTTATGCGGTACAAAGTGACTTCATACAGATGTTTCACTCAGCTTGTCTTCAATCTGTTGACCTGACATACAAAGACTTGGGCTCCGCAAACTTTCGCTGAACTTCGATTCGTGGTTTTGAATAATTTTTCGGTAAATTTTCGGCGACATGTCATTCGAAATTTCGAGTTTAGAAAATAAGTAGCGGACTCGATTTTAGTTCTCATAGACATAGGCTGGCCATTGACAGATGTATGTATAACAGACAACCCCCAAAATTGCAGGCTTTATCTGTGCTCTACATTACGTGACGTATGGTCCATGTAGGCTTTTGTCCTATAGGTATACCCTGGCTGAGCAGATAGTTAGACCGCCATTTTTCGTACGTCCAGTTCTTGTGCAAATTAACCACATTTTTTTTCATTTGTGTCGTTAGTTTCGCGAGAATGTATGTCGTTAAAAATCCATAAATAGATCGATAGATAGATAGGATAGATAGATCGGTTTCAAAATCATGTAAAGAACAAATTTTCTTGCTGACTCTACAAATAATCGTATCCGCTTTCGACCGGTTCTTCTGCCCCTCCTGCCCCACGCAACGCCACGCCACTCCATTATACGCGACTGTAATCATGAAACTATCCGCCGCCCCTGTGACGTCACATCTACCTCTACATAATTATTTAACTTAATGATATACTACACCTTTTTATCCATAATTCATTTCTTTGGGAGTGAGTGGGACCACGCTATGGGGGAATGTGTTCGAGCGAGCGAGAGAGTGATTATGAGGGGAGGCGCCACCCGCTCGGGTTACTTATAATGTTTGACGCTGAGAGCTTTGGGTTGGTTTCTGGGGTTCCGTAGGCAAAGAGGTCTGACGGGACCCTATTACTTACCTATATTGTTAACCTAGCCTACAGGTTCTCGTCTATTGGTCCACCTGCCGCCCATATCTCATTTTCTCTCCTGCATTTTTACCGTAGACAGTATTTGTTTAGAATTCATATTTTGCGTTACGAAATAAAATAAAACCTATCAAAACCGTTTTTCCTTCAGTGTTCTTTAGCTCTTTTTTAATAAAAATGATAGTTAAAAGATAAAGTGTCAAATATTTTAATGCAAACAAGGAATAAAAACTGGAAAAGTGTCTTACGCTAGAGATCCGAAACTGAGTAAAAAGAAAACACTTGTTTCGTACAAAATTAAGTAACATAGAACATACAAATACACGTCTCACTTGCTTGGCATCCGAGGCGCCGAGTCTTCTATCAGAGAGATGTGATATTTGCAGCAAAATTAGATTTTTCCTTCGAGATGTGTCGAATGCGAGATTCCCGAGAATTAGCCCCAGAACACTGCGAATTGGCGACTTTCGCGTTTCGCGTTATCTCTTCTTTCGTAAAACAACCCACATATACGTAGAGTGTGGTAGTAAGGAACCCTCGAAGCGCGAGATCAACTCGCCCTTAGCCGCTTTTTAATCTTCACGACTGTGGTGCTGTTTGTTTGTATGTACTTAAGTAAATGGCAACACAATCCGCTCATTAAAAACGTGTTTTTATTATTTTTCTTTCGCGTTTTGTCGCTTTAGTAATCAACCCATTCATTTGAAAGCCAAACGAGGCAAAACTAGTGTTTGTCTAGGTACTCTCGCCAGTCGCCACCATAGGTGGGTGTTTTTAAACGAGTTACGCATGTGTAATAAAAATGTAAACCTTTGCATCAGAACACATTACACTGTAGTTGTAGAAGTGTTTTTACGTGTCCTAGTATCTATAGTATCTGGAAATATGGTGCCGCAGAAATCAGACGGCATCAAGCAGCGTCAATGAAGCACTGAATTTCTTTGGCTATGTATCCCGACGATTGTATAATGCAGGATAGGGTGGAAGGTACCAGAAGTCAGGCAAAACTCTAGGCTAGACTGAACGAACAAACTAAGCAGAACACTGTAATAATGCTGCACTCAAATACGAGAAGAATGCTCTGTTTAGTTTGGGCAATAGTTTGTAGATCTGCGTCTTGCTTGGTACTGTTGTGCTTGACAGATCGTAGAAATTAGTATATCCTTCTGGATGGTTTGAAGTAATACTTTATGGAAACGCGTTTCAAGATATTCCTTTGCAAGACGCAGGCATCGACCTTAGCCTGTAATGCAATGGTGCCAAAATGGGCTCCCGGTTGACGGATTCAATTAAAATTTATTAATGCTGTCGGTCCTTTTATTGTTTTTGTAGCAGGCAGCAAAGAATATTCTGATTCTAATTCTAGAGCTCTACGCCATTGCGTTACAGGCTAAGGCCCCAGTTCGACTATAGGCGAGAGTAATGGCGAACTCCAGCCATTGATGGTACTACATATGGACCACGAGCCAAGAGTCTAACAAAGACTACCTCGACTCCTAGAGGTGGCTAGATGATCCTAGTAATTGAATCGTAATGGTTGTTGATGGTATGTGAGTGTGTCTGATTTTTTTAGGCCGTACGATATTATCGAAGAGAGGCCTTTTGACATCCATTGTTATAATTTATAATAATCATCAATAAACCGGACCATCTGTAAGGTATTTAGTTAAAAGTTGAATAAAGCTGAGGCCCATGAGTCAGCCCAAAGATGGGTAAGAGCGGCGCTAACTCAGCCGTGGGTTTCATGATGTTTTAAACTTTTAACACCAGAGATATATTTCTCAGTGATAGATCGAGATTCATTTATGGCCTCTGCTGCCACGTAAGCTCTATGCACCTTTAATGTTGAAAGGCCATGAATGAGATATCTACTGCCGATTTCTGAACTGAGAAATTTGCTAAGCAATCTCTGCAGATTTATCACAAAAGAAAAGTTCTTTCGTCGACAGAATGAAAGAACGAGGCCTGGTTTCTGAATTGAGATTTTTACTAAGGTGTCACTTTCTTTTCTAAGAAATCTGCAGAGATAGAACGATACTTACCTACGAGTATTTGCTTAGTGAATTTATGTGCGTTCTCACTGCGTATTGGCGATTACAAGTATGTTTCCCACGTACCACTGATTGCCCGCAGCGGTCCATAAAAACTAAAGCTTTTGCATCTACGTAATGAGATGATTTATACAGCAACCAGTGGCACCTTCACTCACACTAGATGGGTGAAGAGACCACTCGGCGCTGCAATGCCTGGGACATTGTTTTAGATGGAGTAGGTTTGCCCAGTACCTATACCATCCTGATAGCTTAGTCGGCCTAGCCCACAGGGAAGACAAGTCATTGATACGTGTGGAGCCAACTAAGCCACGGGTTTCCTCACGATGTTTTTCATGAAATCCATAAAAGGAGGCATGCAAAAGATCCACGAGGCAGGAAAGAGTGACAGAGTGGACTGATAGCTTCTATCCATCTCATACTTTAACATTCGCTGCATAATGTTCCACACGGAATATAAATAATTTACACCAACGTAAAACGAACAAATTAAACCGTTTACTAAACATACAAAATAGGCAGTGATTACGAAAGTTTAAGTGTAAAAATATCCACACAATAACGTTTGCGAGTTTTTGCTTTTGTTAGATGCATTCCTGTGAGTTTAGCTTGAATGACTATCGACTCGTCTTAATGACTTTCCATTGATTTATTTTGGTATTGAATAGCTGGTATTCCGTCCAATTACTTCCTAGTAAGACGTTTGTCTCAAGTTTTTCAACTCTTCTTTTACCGACATGATTATTTTTTCTGCGAATTGCATTTAAAGAAAATGGAAAATCGTAGTTGGCCGCCGTCGGCTTTTTCTATTTCCCTGGGAACAAAAACGTTGTTAGTTTATTATAAAACCCAGAGTTTTTTCTTCCATACCTACTTAACATTTTAGTTAGAGCCGAAAAGGTTTCGTTGAGACGAATTTTGTTTAAAATATTTTCAACATTCGTGAAAAACTAATTACTTCTCTGTACAAAACTTCTACTGAACTTAGAAAGTTCATTGTCTTTGGCATGCATCAGAAAATTTCTCAATATATCTTTGCAGTAATATAAACTTGGATAATAATAAAAGAAGATAGTGTCTCTTTTTATTAGTACTTCAGGGGGCTGCGATGTTTCGGTATGGCGATTTTCGGCATGGCGTGCATTCGTTGTTTCATGATTCGTAATCACAAACTTTCGTTATAACGTTTTTCGTCACTGTAAACTTTCGTTGACACGTTTTTCGAATTTTCGTATTTAAATCGATGAGTTTCGGCACCAAGTACATTGTTCATATCTTACAAATATTTTATCGTTGTACGTTATACAGGGTGTTAAAAGACCGCCAACAAAGCGGGAAACCACGTATTGTCCTCATCTTAAGGAACATTTTTGCCCAAGGAACTATGCCTGGGAAATCAACGGTTTCCGAGATAATGAGGTTCAAAGTCGGACTTTCCAAAACTTTTTTTTTGCCTAAATGCATTCAGTATCTAGTTCTTAACATACCTTCTCAAGAAGCCATATCAAAATTATGAATATTTCTTACAGGAAACGAAGTTAAAATTGCATCCCACAATGTATTCTAAACATCGGCACTTCAAGCTTAAGTAACATAAACTTATACCTACGCTTGCGTAATATGATTTCTGTGCGTTACACGTCCATTGCGTGATAAAATATTTTTCAAAATTATAACCTAAAAAACCAAAATCATTTCCCAGCAATAATTTATCGAAAAAGTACTTTGTTTTGGTGTCTAGTATGCGTGGCTTTCGGGTCTGTTGGCGGACTTTTAACACCCTGTATATATTTATATATTTATTTGTTTAAATATGTAAGTAATGTAATCCCCCCCCCCCTCTCTATTAATAAGTAGTCAACTTATTATAAATAGTTTATGTAATTTTATTGCGCACTACCCTACTCATATTCTTTCTACAACACCAAAGGTTGACTGGTAGAAAATGCTATCTAGCATTAAGTACGCCTTTGTACACCATTATTGTATAATAAGTACAGACTTGACTACATGGAAGTTTAAAACACAATCTTAAAATATGTCGTTTTGAGGGAGCTACGTGATGGCTTGACAAAGCTAATTAATTACCTAAGAACTCTAGATAATTATCATGTAGCTACACATCTAACTAAGAACACTACATAATCTACCTGCCTCAACATATCTACCTCGACACTTGATACCACTTCAGTCTCACAGCACATAATGTAAACCATGTACCTAAGTACTCGAGGGCTTGCACTCAATGGGGAATACATGAATAAGTAAATGAACTCGCGGCGCAATATTATAATTCACCGCAAAAACGCGAAAGAGTGCTTGGGCGGGCGCGGGGGTGGGCGCGGGGCGGTCTGTTTTAACATAATGAGGGGGGGGGGGGGTGGCTATACCACACTATAGATACGGGTATCTGCTCTTCTACTAAGGGGGTACTACTCGAACTGTAAGCGTAGATTATACCGCTTTGAATAAACTATAACTGTCAACTCGTGACCCCATATCTTGGCGACGCCTCGACCGATTTGGCTCATATTCGAATTTAAATTATTTTGGTCTCATGTATCCGCCTACCAAATTTCATGATGATCTGACAAAAGATACTCAAGTTATCGTCGAACCAACATTCATACATACAAACGGCGGATTGTTCCAGTAGGCATGGAGATCTTCTGTCGCTTCACTCGCTCGTTTAAAAACTAAGGCATTTGTATCTACGTAACGAGATGATTTATACATCGTCCAGTGGCACCTACACTCACGCTAGATGGGCGAAGTAACCACTTGAAAGTGGGGAAATTGTAGTCCTAGGCTTTGAATAAAACATTAGGAAAAAATATTCGTTGGGAAAACTTGGCGTTTCCAGGGTTCATATTATAGATCCTCCATTTGAATGAGCGGTTGGGTTTTTTTTTAGAGATTTTGCACTTGGCCCCGTAGTAAAAGTTGCTTGTATTGATGAGTTAAGCGACCCCTATCAGTGCACAGAACCTTCCAAAAAAAAACTACCATTTTAAAACAGCGTATTTCCATGGACGTCTTCTCTGCTAACGGTACTTACATGGGCCTCCCTCGAAAGGTTTGCGTATCGAGATACCGAGCTTCAAAGTCACCACGGAGCATGTTGTTAGTCGAAAAAAGGACCTAAGTCTTAAGGCATGATGCAGATTTTCGATTGCCAAAAGTGAAGTTTTGGCTGGCGTAGCGCATTCTGCCAACCACCATTAGTGAAGTTATTTACCTACATCATACTAATAAATTGTTAGGTATCAAGTCAGAGCATTAAGGTATATTAACGTGTTTTATACAGGGCGTCCCACGGCTATGCTATGCCACATGGAGGGAAAGTACCTTAAATATTGTAGATTAACAAAATTAAAATTCATGGTCTTCCTTTTATTTCTGACACTATGTTATTTAGTAAAAAATAATCCTTATCATGAAGCCTTTCGATCGGTATGATAAAACTACAGGGTAATTATTTTTCTCATGTAACGGGTTCGATTCCCGGTTCAACCATGTAATTATTTCAAAATTTATGAATGTAGTTTAAATTGTTTTTTAAATTAAAATAATGTCTTCTTTCAGTAAAATGTTCCATCTACAATATTTAAGGTACTTTCCCTCCATGTGGCATAGCCGTGGGACGCCCTGCATACTCCTCATTTGACAAAGATGTGGTAAATAACTACACAACTGCCAAGTATGAAATATGAGCATTGTTTATTTTACAACACCTACGTCAAAACTCTATTGTTATTTTTTGTTCTCGGTGACATGTTCACAAATACAAAGCACATTTGGGTATAAAATTATTTTCATTACAGTCTGTTAACTCGTCTCGATACTGCTAGCAATATAACACAGCCTTTTGATTCAGTTCTGCAACTCTGGGCGATTTTTTTTTGTTAAAAAAGATGTTCTTACTTTCTTTAAAAGTCACTTTTGCAATGTTTCACCTGAAATGTTTAATACGATTTTTGCGTACACTCGGATTTACTAATATACATGAACTTAAATGCTGTGTTCCAGAGAGATAGATATGTCGTAGCGGCTGCACTTGCACTCAACGATGGACCTACAATGCTGATTTAAGAAACGTCAAGCGTTGAATGACAGGTGTCAAACAACGCTTGGGTGCGGTCCGCTCTTGGTCTGTGAATGCTCTGTGGAGTTTTGACGTTTTTTAGAGAGACGCTAGTTGGTGTTTGTGGATTTGGTTGAGAAGCGACAGTTATTGGAAAAACGAAAGCAAGACGCAAGAGCGGAACACACCGCGTTTTCTCAGATCAGTCCGTAGTTACAATAACCAGGATGTCTGACCCACATGACTCTACATTTCCACGCCCTTCCCCGTTATCAGATGTGGGATGCAACCATGACGCCCAACAACTAAGTGATGAAGAAAAATGGCGCCTTATGATGGAACAGCAAAATCAGAACTTCATGATGTTGATTGAAGCAATGAAGACTCCCAATCACGAGCCATTACACTTGCCAACGTTCGACCCAGAACATGGAGATGCAAATGCATGGATGACAACAGCCGACCTGTGTGTGATGGAGAGAAATTTACAAGGCGCTTCTCTGGTAATTGCGTTGAGTAAAGCATTGAAGGGAACTGCTTCGACGTGGCTATCGCAGATAACCTTTCCTGGCATGAAGTGGATAGAATTTAAGCAGCTTTTCATCGCGAGGTATGAGAGACAAGACACTGCGGCCGCATTCTTGATTAACCTCTACAACAACCGACCCAAAGAAGGAGAGTCCTTGTCTTCATTTGCAGCTACGATGCTTTCGTCGTTAGTATCTCGCTGGACAAACATGACAATGGAACAGATAGCTATTGCGAATGTGCTCGCACATCTCTCCCATTTTTCTGAGCCACGAGTGCAACGCCTAGCTTTTACTACAGAAATAAAAACTAGAAGCCAACTTCAGCAAGAATTACAAGCGATGTCGTTTCTGAAGAGAAAGCCAAACGACATTGATGGGCCTGAAGTCAAACGATCCAAGAATACGCCAGACCCATCAATTGTGAAATGTTTCACTTGCGGCAAGATCGGTCACAAGTCTGTACAATGCAGACAGCGACGAAACTTCACTCCTATTAGAGATGTACGGTCACCGTTGCAGACACCGAGGTTGCAAACTCCGTCCCCGAGGTCCAGTATCACTTGCTTCAACTGTCGTGGTGTGGGACATTATGCAAGGGAGTGTACAAGAGCAAGCGACAAGGGAAGCAGTGGTGGGCATGCTGGTCCATCTACAGAGAGACGAGTAGAGCTGTGTGAAGTTGCAGCTCCACGTGGTTTCTTGACTCACTCAGGTGAGTCATTCTCATTCCTCTATGATTCAGGTGCGGAGTGCTCTTTAATAAAAGAATCTGTCGGTAGTAAATTCCGTGGAAAACGACTGAATACTGTAGTAGCTATGACTGGAATTGGACAAACAAGCGTTGTTAGCACAGTACAGATTCTAGCCTTAGTTGAGATTGATGGTATCTGTTTTGAGGTCCTTTTTCATGTTTTGCCTGACCATTGTTTGCGCCATGATGTCATGATCGGACGAGAGATCCTTCATCAAGGACTGGCTGTTAATATGACCTCAAACCAGGTGAAATTAATCAGAGTACGAGTTGTTGATATTTGTGAGTTGATGGAACCTACGGACTTTGACTTAGACAATATTGACACAGACGCCCCTCCTCAAGCTAAAGCAAAATTAATTGAGATTTTGAATGATTTCAAACCACATTTTATTACTGGTATTCCTGATCATCCTGCTGAAACCGAACCGATGCAAATCCGTCTAAAGGATCCCAATAAGACAGTGTGCCGTCGACCTTACCGCATGTCTACTGAGGAACGTTCAATTGTTAGAGAGAGAGTTAACGAACTTATTAATGCTGGTATTGTTCGTCCCAGCTCATCACCATTTGCAAGTCCCATTTTGTTGGTGACAAAAAAAGATGGTGGCATAAGACTTTGTGTGGACTACAGGGAACTAAATGACAACACAATACCTGATCGATTCCCTTTGCCCTTGATATCCGATCAGATAGCTCGTTTACATGGTGGAGTTTACTTCACAACGTTAGACATGGCATCGGGATTTCACCAGATACCGATTCACCCCGATTCAACGGAACGAACTGCGTTTGTAACTACTGAAGGCCAGTTCGAATATGTGGCCATGCCTTTCGGTCTTCGTAACGCCCCCTCCGTGTTTCAACGGGCCGTTATTCGTGCGTTGGGTGATTTGACCAACTCTTTCGTTGTGGTCTACATGGATGACGTCCTAATTGTAGCTCCTACCCTTGAAGAAGGTATTGATCGACTCGCGACGGTTCTGAAAATTCTCACTGAGAAAGGATTTTCATTAAACATAAAAAAATGTGCTTTTCTAAAAGAAGAGGTGGAATATCTAGGCTTTGTTGTCAGGCAAGGCGAAATCAGACCAAATCCCAAGAAAATTGAAGCTCTCACAGCTCTACCACCCCCCGAAACTGTCACACAGTTGCGCCAATTTATCGGTCTAGCATCGTATTTTCGGCAATTCGTAGCCAATTTCTCGCAGATTATGGCCCCTCTATATGCATTGACATCTTCCAAAGGGAAAATCAACTGGACACCTGATCATGAGGCTGTCAGACAAAAGATTGTCTCAATTTTGACAAATGAACCTGTTCTGGTCATCTTCGATCCCGACTGTCCCATCGAACTCCACACAGATGCAAGTGCGATCGGTTATGGCGCCATCTTGTTTCAGAAGAAGGACGACAAACTCCGTGTCGTTGCTTACTTCAGCAAGCGCACCACTCCCGCCGAGTCTAAATATCACTCTTACGAGTTAGAAACACTCGCGGTTGTGAATGCTATTGAACACTTTAGACATTTTTTACACGGCCGTAAATTCCTCGTTGTTACAGATTGTAACTCATTACAATCGTCACGCAAGAAGTTAGACCTCACTCCACGAGTTCACAGGTGGTGGGCTTTCCTCCAAGCTTATGACTTTGAGATAGTCTACAGAAAGGGTGAGCGTATGTGTCATGTGGACTTCCTTTCGAGGAATCCCCTGCCCCCTGTGACGCCGAAAGTCGTTGAGAAAGTGGATAATAGGCGCGTTGATGTTGCTGAGTTATCCGGAAACTGGCTCCTTGCTGAACAACAGCGAGATAGCGAGATCGTAAAGCTCATCGAAGATCTCAACGAGAACCGACTGAATGAGATGGTATCTAGGACGTACGAGGTCCGTTCAGGTATACTCTATCGAAAAATACAGCGCAACGGAAAAACGCGTTGCTTGCCTATTCTACCGAGGTCCCTTAGGTGGTCTGTTATCAATAACACGCATGCGTCATTGATGCACTTGGGCTGGGAAAAGACCCTCGAAAAACTTTACGACCTCTATTGGTTTGAACACATGTCAAAATTTGTTAGAAAGTTCGTAGACAACTGCATCACATGCAAAGTCTCTAAAACACACTCCGGCAAGGTTCAAGCTGAGCTCCACCCTATTCCAAAGGTTGCCACTCCGTGGCATACTGTACATATTGATGCTACAGGGAAACTGAGTGGGAAAAACGATAAAAAAGAATACGTTTTCGTTCTTATCGACGCGTTTACGAAATACGTCCTTCTCCACTACACTCCCCACATTGACACCGCAAACAGTATACGCGCTGTAAAGTTTGCGTCATCCCTCTTCGGTGCGCCTGCGCGTATTATCGCAGATCAGGGTAGATGTTTCGCTAGCCGTGAGTTCCGAGAGTTTTGCGAGACTTCTACCATTCAACTGCACTTGATAGCGACCGGTAGTAGTAGGGCCAATGGACAGGTAGAACGTGTCATGAGCACGTTAAAAAATATGCTTACGGCTGTAGAGTCCGGAGATCGTTCGTGGCAAGAGGCCCTTCCTGATGTGCAATTGGCACTCAACTGCTCACAAAACCGTGTTACCAAGTCAAGCCCTCTTGAGCTGCTTATTGGTAGGACCGCGAGACCCCTCGATCTTATGTTAGCCACCGATGAGAATGACGTTGACATTAATCAAGTTAGAGCACAAGCTGTAGAGAACATTGAGAAGAACTCCCATTATGACAAAAAGCGCTTTGACTCCAACAAAGCAGGAATTGACAAATTTTCGATAGGTGACTTTGTATTGTTACAGAATGAGGAGCGCAATCAGACCAAGCTTGACCCAAAGTACAAAGGACCATTTAAGGTTATAGAGATTTTAAAAGGCGATAGGTATGTGTTAAAATCTCTAAATTCTCGGAGGACTTATAAGTATGCTCATGATCGCTTGCGGAAGATGCCTGAAGGTCACACTGTTGGATTAGATTCTGATGTTTAATAACTTGTGTAATGTAATGAGGCGCTAGTAGTAAAGTAACCATTCAGTCAACACATTGCTTAGTTTGGGTAGCACTCAAGGGAGGTGTTGCCATAGTGACTATGTGACTTTGTGCTCGATGGATGCACTGCAGATGGAGCACTGGAGGGAGGTGTTGCCATAATGACTATGTGACTTTGTGCTCGATGGATGCACTGCAGATGGAGCACTGGAGGGAGGTGTTGCCATAGTGACTATGTGACTTTGTGCTGGATGGATGCACTGCAGATGGAACACTGGAGGGAGGTGTTGCCATAGTGACTATGTGACTTTGTGCTGGATGGATGCACTGCAGATGGAACACTGGAGGGAGGTGTTGCCATAGGACTATGTGACTTTGTGCTGGATGAATGCACTGCAGATGGAACACTGGAGGGAGGTGTTGCCATAGTGACTATGTAACTTTGTGCTGGAGGGAGGCGCTGAGATAGAACACTCGATAGAGCTGTTAATGACTTTGTGATGTTGACCTTGGGCCCAATTGAGGCATGATCACCCTTATGTGATAAACTAAGCAGGGCAATGTGTTGGCTGATGTGGAAGATTTAAATTATCCAATACTGACTGATACTGAACAGATAATGCGAATAATGTGTTATCGCAACCTCTAGATGTTTGCGCAATATTCAGAATTTTTTTAGTGTGAATAGTTGAAATTAATATTTTTTTATTGTGATAAGTAGGTACCTATCTTGATTCTTTTGTGATTTTGTACTGACTGATGCTGAAATGTGAATACTGTGTTATTGCAACCTCTATGTTTCTTTCTTTCTTTAATATTCTGAGTGTGTACCTACCGTTGCAATTAATGTTTTCTTTTGAGTACGATGGGTATTTTTAATACTTTTTGATATTTTACTAACTGATACTGAAAAGGCAAATAATGTGTTATTGCAACCCCTAGATGTTTCCAAAATATTCTGAGTTTCTGAGTTTGAATCGTTGAAATTAATGTTTTATTTAGTGTGATTTATCTTGTTTCCTTTAGGTATGTAGCTTGTTTCTTTTTGTGATACTGTCCCCAAAGAAAAGTTGATACCGATGTTTAATTAGAATACTCAGGGTGATAGAAAATAAATAATGTTTAAAAAAAATTATAATAATCTTGTTCTTGAGTCTTTCTAGTTTGGTTCCCTATTTTTGGTCAGGACTGGCCGAGTCCGATATTAAACTAGGTACTGGTTAGGTGTTTTCCTTCACAGGCGCACACGAGGACGTGTGATGCGGCAGAATGGCCGTGTCGTAGCGGCTGCACTTGCACTCAACGATGGACCTACAATGCTGATTTAAGAAACGTCAAGCGTTGAATGACAGGTGTCAAACAACGCTTGGGTGCGGTCCGCTCTTGGTCTGTGAATGCTCTGTGGAGTTTTGACGTTTTTTAGAGAGACGCTAGTTGGTGTTTGTGGATTTGGTGGAGAAGCGACAGTTATTGGAAAAACGAAAGCAAGACACAAGAGCGGAACACACCGCGTTTTCTCAGATCAGTCCGTAGTTACAATAACCAGGATGTCTGACCCACATGACTCTACATTTCCACGCCCTTCCCCGTTAGATATTTAATTTTTAGTTCATCGCCACAACAGGCATTATGGGATCAACCCAGTATGTCTTGTTATCTTCAGTGTTCTGAGTTAAATACATTTCGAGATAAAGCCATTGACTAGTGCGCTTCTGGCCGGCCCCTCGTTGGTTTAACGCTGTACAATTATGGACATAATTGCGTGGGATTCAAGGTTCAAATTGCTTCATAGGTCATGGGATGAGGCTGGTTGCTTGCCATGTGGCAGGGCTGTCCCATGTAGTTTAGCGAAACAATTTATTCAGCAAATAGTGTATAACCTTTAACTGAGTTTATCAAGAACATGAGTATCTTAATTATACGTAAGTGATTGGTAAATAGACATGGATGCAGACAAAAATACTGGTCCAATAAAACAAAAAACTAAAAATGCCTTATACACCTGAATAAGTAGAGAAGTTTTTTCTCAATGGATTCTATCCACTGTTGAAATAAATAATGAAGTTTTAAACTTAAACTATCGTGAGCACTACACATTTTTCTATTAAGTCACCGTTTTACTCACTAGTATTTTGTCGGTGTAGCCGACATGAGAACCAAATCTAGTCGGCTACACCGACAAAATACTAGTGAGTTAAACTGTGATTTAAAAAGAAAAATAAAAAATTCTCTAAAATCTATTCATCCCAGCGAAGTGGTAACCCTAAGGTAGCGCCACTTACCACATTAGTCCTCCCTTGTCCAGGCGGCGCGGGCGCGGGGCAAAGGGGCAAATTATACAATGATTGCCCCAGCGACACTAATGTCGGGAAATTGCACGTTCGAGGCCGCCGGGGCGCCGCGCCGGGGCAAATTCTCCCAAATTGAGGAAATAGGTTAACGCGCGCCCTTGCGACGTTGCGTTGGGGTCGAACGCTCTTCGAGATTTATTTTAGGTTTTGGTTCGAGTTGAAACGACTTTCGCTATATGTAAGTTATTTCATGTCAGTTCACAAAAAATACGATGTTGAATTTTCTCAACTGAGAGAGTTTTAAACATGGGGACGCGTCTAGTATATTACAAAGGACTCAAAATCATATCAATAGCATACAACAATTACTGGGGTACAGAGGGGTTCGTATGTGAAAGTTAAAAGGCAGATATTGCTTTAAGACAAATTAGTTTTAAGAAACTGTCGCGGATGTAACAACTTTTGGTCTTCCTCAGAACAAATTCGAGAACTAACCTAACCTTTATAATTTAATCCTCTTCATGATTTGTGGTAATTCAATAGTACGAATTCATTCCTTTTCCTTAATAGAACATTCTCACGACATCCGAGCGAAAGCCTTCGATCTAATCTAATTTGTCCAATACAGATAAGAGTCGAGGCCAGCGCGGTGGAGGGGGCAGGTGGGGGCGTCCAATGGATTATTTGTGCCGGTAAATAAAGTGCTATTAGACGGTTCGGCCACGATAGTCAAAGACAAAAGGTACATTTATTTCCACCGCAGCCGTCATCGAGAATGAGATGACGCCGCCGAAGTAGCGGTATAAATTTAGGTGGCCGCCTATCCACTGCACGCAAGGTGAAAACCTACACAACTAAGTAGCGCCGCCAATGGAAAAAAAATCTTGTGCCAATTGGGGCTATAAAAGATTTTATTCGTAGGTTCTAGAATCTAGAATCTAAACTTAAATTAGGTTCTAAAAATCATTTAGCCTTGCGTTGATAACCTAATGAAGAGTTTTTAGCAAAAAACTCATCCAAAAAGAAGATATGATATTTTTTTCATTGGCGGTGCTAGTTGTGCTTAGGTTTGGGCCTTAAAGCCGTCATCATGATTTCGGTGACATTCCGGGGACGGCTGCGGTGGACAAATACACTTAAGGTGAGGTAAGAATCGAAATTAGCTATCAAGAGGGAATTTCGCTAAAAATAAGTTTTGTAAACATTTTATTCATCAAAAAAACTTTCACCAGACGTGTTTTCCTTCACAGCAATACTTGATTAGATCTTCTAATTTCCATTGCCAAAGTTTTATATTAAGTAGTAGCATTTTGTAGTGCAGTTAGAAATCGATGAAAAAATGCCGTTTTACCGCAATATGTGTGATACAGTGTCCCAGATTCCTGCCACAAACAGGGGTTGTACCTCAGTGGTACTCCCACTCAATGGTTGAAATGACCGCTTGAATGCTGCAATACGGATAAAAAATACCATTGTGTAAACACTATGCGCATTCCCTGTATTCTCAAAATTATCAACCGTTTTAAATATAAAAAAAAGATTGTTCATTTCAATAAGGGCTATTTTCGAGTGTTTTGACGCTCAACGGTTGGGTGGATTTTTTGGAGAATAGAGGCTCTGGTAAACACAGAATTCTGCTATCGCAGCGGCCGAGCATACGCTGCGATAGCAGAGTTCTGTGTTTTCCTGTTCTACAGAACTACAATCGAACATCCCTTCCCCCTACACACATTCTTCGGTGAAATATTTCCACTTCGGCAATTTAAGGAATTAAGTCGGGGGCGTGTGTGCGTGGGACATAATGTACACAACGTTTGTATGTTGTGTACATTATGTTGCAGGAAAGTTGCAATATCCGTAAACTTGTAAGTATTCTAGGAAATACGTAGGAGGGAATCTAAAGAAGTTACCACTGACTTTCATATCAAGGAATCTCCAACTCATCCTAGAAACTTGAAATGACATGTAATGTGTCGTCCTATAATTAAAGAGAATTAAAGATATTAAAGAATTAAAGATCAAGGAATCTCTGCTCATCCATGAAAATTGGAATTTCGCGTGTTGGTTTGATTACAACGTAGGCATCTGAGAACAAAGGTTTTTTGGAACATCCTGTCCGCGCGGGCGCATCGTCGGATGAACATGAGCGGATGAACGCCAAGACGAACGCGTCGTCCATCCCTCCTCCATGACTAAGACTTCCGGACGAAGTCGAAACATGTCGGCTTATCCAACAAAATAAAAGTAAGTGAAACCGTTAAATCGATATAAAAACATCCTTATAACTTTAGGGGTATTAATTACAGCTTTACTGCAACACATATTTACCCTGTGGGCCCCTTGTGCTCACAAATCACAGTTCAGTGCCTTTCCGTTACCGCGCGGGCTGTTTGGACTCGCTAAGTGATTGGGAGTTATCAAAAGCCTTGCGGTGGAGTTTAAACATTTTTTCACTAACAATTTCCCGCAGCTTTACTTGAGCTGAAAAAAAAACGCACCCAAGGAGTGAAATATTATAATGTTCCAAATTGCATTTTATATCTCACACTTTTAGTGGTAAAATAGAATTGGATTAAGATTGGATTTTAAAAAATCCGAGTAGGTATGTCGGAAAAAAATCTAGTTGTTTTGTTTCTTTGTTATGAAAAGACCTATCTTTTTTTCTCTGTATCTTAATATTTTTTACATAAATACTTACTTAAGTGTTTCACAAGGCTAAAGTATTTGTCTTGCTAAACAACACTAACGCGAGGCAAGTTATTCCTGAAAAGGTAACAGACAGAAAGCTGTTACTTTTATGTTAGTGAGCTTTTGTAAAATGTATCTTGTGTGAGTATACAACCATGCTTTACTCTAATCATTCTGGATTGAGTATTTAACTAGAATAAATAAGGTTTAATTGCCGATCTATTCACGTTACTTCAGCTTTTATCGAACCCGTAGCGAGTTCTACGCGCTGCGAGATATCGTAGACAGAGCGTCTACGATATCTCGTAGCGCGTAGCAGCTACGAAGATTTTACGAGTACATAACTGAATAAATTGCATTTGATTGCTCCCTATAGCAAATCTGCATTTGTTTGCTAACTGTGGCTGATTCGCCAATAAAGTATGTTATAAACGGCTTTTTCCAATTATATTGTTTTTGTTACTCAGTTTAAATTCAAAGCGGGCTACCAAATGATTGCCTTACGATTTCCGGAGATTTGAACTTCAGAACTATTAGAAACCTTCTAGCCTTTTTTCCTTAATAAAATCTTCGGATAAAACCCCAGCATTTTAGTAGTGCCAACAATTTACATTGGACCCTTCTTAACCATCCTCAACATAATGCAATGAGGTGTTGGATATGAAGCCTCCCTCCCCGAACCCCTCCCCCGTTCGCCACCCCTTCAGAATGAAAGAAAAAAAACTGAACAGAACGCAGAAGTATCTTCGCAGATCTCTGCAGATATTTGATCTAAAAGTGCCTTTCAAATATCGTGCTGAGCCGGTCACTCAACCATGCTCATATTGTAGTATAATAATGCTAGTTTCATTACGTTAAAGTAGTCCTGTTAAAGTAAAATATAATTATGTTTTGTTCTCTCTTCAGATTTCTTAGAAAAAAAGAGACAGGAACTATATTTTATTTAATATTAGGTTTGCACAGGCAATATATAATTAAACGACAATTGTAACGGTTTTTAGAGGTCTCAAAACGTTGGTAAAAGGTAAAAAGTTAATAAAACGAGTATTAAATCCATTAAAGTGTACTTTTAACGGATTTGCGTTAAAAAGATTTGCGTGGCACTCACTCCGGTATCAGGTACTTCTTCGATGCACTACTTATTTGTGGATGGATGTAGTCCTTTCATGCTGTACAGTCTGTGCCATGCTCGTCTAACGAGTGCTCGGCGCATGTATAATTCAGCGCTGTCGCCGCATTTTCATGTTTTTCTCCTTACTTACTGTATTTACCTATGTACTCAATTTACATACACTTACATACAGCCGCAAGGAGTCGGGAAATGGAGAAGCTGGCATTTCTATATTTTAATCCCATTTGGTTTTACCCTCTTACATTATACCAGCTACTGGGGGCGATAAAAAATGAGGGTCGACTGCGAAGTCACATTTAACTTTGGCAGGCCATACCCGCAGGTACTCAAGCGACTTCAATACAATCAAGCGGATTTCGTTGATTCTCTTTGAAATTCTGATTTGACTTTCGATTGCAGTTGCCTCGGGATAAGGGTTGATTGGATAAAATCCACTCAAAGCGGTTTATGTGATGGAAGGATGGGTAATGACCCCTATGGCTTTAGACTTCAGTGATACACGAATAGTTAAACAGCTATTCAAGCAACTATTTCCAGTTTCCACTGCAACTGTCACCTTCACGTCACCGAGAATGAGATGACGGCACTGAAGGAGCGGTACATACATTTACTATGGCCATTTATCCACCACTCGTCCGAATAAAAATAATGTGAAATAATCTCGCTCTAGGTAATTTCCCAGCGATGAGCTGCAGTGAATAAACGCCCTTAGTTTCTAACCACACTATGCTGAAAATACGCGACCAAAGTTCCGCGGCTGATTTTACGTTCTGACGTATTCGGCTGATATGACACGCCATAACTGTGAAAATTACGAACAGCCGAATAAGTCTGCTGTAGCTGAGCATCTACTAAACGCTGGAACAAACGACTGGATTGAGCTCCACCAACCGAAAATACTCTCCACCGATCGTCATTACTATCGTAGAATTGTACGAAAAGCGATCGAGATCAAAAAGTATAACAATAATTTCAACGGGTTCAGGCTCTCATCGACTTAGAATCCAGTGTTAAGTAAATTCAAAACGTGCAATTGTCATAAATACCATTATGTCACTACCTATGAGCAATTTATCGTCAAACATGTCTGCGGAGACTGTGAGTGTTGTGTGTCGGTCCACTGTGACACTAACCGTGATTGGCCCCTTTTCGAACTAAAATTGTGTTATTGAATTACTATTATATAAATAATATACAGGGTGTTAAAAGACCGCCAACAAAGCGGGAAACCACGTATTGTCCTCATCATAAGGATCATTTTTTCCCAAGGAGCCATGCTGGGAAATCAACGATTTCCGAGATAATGAGGTTCAAAGTCGGACTTTTCAAAACTTTTTTTTGCAGAAATGTATTCAGTATCTAGTTCTTAACATACCTTCTCAAGAAGCCATATCAAAATTATGAATATTTCTTTCAAAACACTACGTTAAAATTGCAACCCGCAATGTATTCTAAACATCGGCACTTCAAGCTTAAGCAACATAAACTATTACTTACGCTTGCGCAATATGACTTCTGTGCGTTTCGCGTCCATTGCGTGATAAAATATTTTTCAAAATTATAACCTAAAAAACCCAAATCATTTCCCAGCCATAATTTATCGAAAAAGTACTTTGTTTTGGTGTCTAGTATGCGTGGCTTTTGGGTCTGTTGGCGGTCTTTTAACACCCTGTATATTATTGCCGCTACTTCCCGTTTAAGTAACTGACGAGTGTAGTTGTAGATTCGTTCTATTTTCATGTTGCTACAGAATATGTTTCTGTTTCGAACCATAATACATCTATAGACTGTAGTGTCATTACCGGAGCAGAAGCTCACAATTCTCTTGTTATAACGAGCTTGGGCTGCGGATACGGTTGAGCATTATGATAGTTCTTACATACCTCGTTGAGATACACCGGGAGGTAAGATTATTCTTTGAGTAGAGTATAATTGTCGTAATTGTCGGTTTCGATAGTTTGCTGGATTTAGGCCCGGTTTCTGAATTGAAAAATTCGCTAAGTAAATGGGTAAGTATCGTCCTGTCTCTGCAGATTTCTCACAAAAGAGCGTGACATAACGATAGTTAAGTATTTGCTTAGCAAAATTCTAAATTCAGAAACCAGGCCATTGTGTGGCCTTTTTATGACCGAAGCCGTCGATAAAAGGGCAATTCTAATAAATCTATCGAAGTGTGATAGTAGCAGAGGTGTCATAAGATAGCACTTTGTGCATAATCTAATGGCGGAGAAACTCTACAGACCTTCACGGATTGGCTTTTTATTTATTTTGGGTAAGAAAGACTATGTAGGTAGGTAATCTTATGAGGTAGTGGTCACCCTTGTTATGAGAGTTTTTAGGCCGCCCAAAGGGCCTTTGACATGGATTAGCGAGCGGTTTAATGTGCCTTCGGAGGCGCTCAGATTTTATTGCCACTAGCGGTCACCCATCCATGGACTGACCGCGGCTGTGAAGTCCAAGGTGAGAGAAGTGCTGTGAGCGTTTGAGCGATCATATCAGGGTTAGATGTGTCACTAGACACTGAGAAAATCACCTACTACATAAGCTTGAGTTTTGATACATAAAAGTACATGTTAAGTTACATTATCATAAGGATTTAAGCATTATCATCCTATAGATAGGGTTTTGAGATTTTTGACTAACGTTGAAATAAAAAACAGCCTTTTTTGTGCTGAAATTTTTGTTGTAATTTTGTTTCTACTTCTTCCAGCGTCCTGCAATGCATATGCCGATTTGTCCACCAGAGAACGAGATTTTCCTAAGTGTTTCTCAGCATATTTTTTTATATTTTTTGGTTATATCAAGTATCATTGTCATCAGTTCCTGACATTCATAATCAGATAGGGCTCCAGTTTTCCATTCTGGCCGATTTCGCGGTGCGGATTTCCTCATTCTGAGAATATTTACTTCCGGTTACACGTATATAAAAAAACTTATCAAACGGAAGCGCCCTTGATTGCAAGTATGTACAGTACATTAATTTCCCAAGTGCAAGAATGCGCGGCGCGCTCCCAGTCCGCCTTGAACACAAAATGGCCGGCACATGGCGCTAACGACTCCGGTAATGACGCCCCCCCCTCCCCCCCCTCCCTCGCCCCAGCACCCCCGTCATCGTCAGCGAGACAATGATATTAGAGCGGAGTAGTTTTTTATATACTTACTTAATGGGGAGGGAAAGCGTGCGCCGCGGCCGCGCCCGCCTAGTAAGTAAGTAACTCTTTATTGCATAATAAAAAACATTTTAAAGATAAAACTTTTCAAAAAAGTATAGTAAAAATGGCGGTCTTATCGCTCAAAGCCATTTCTTCTAGACAACCTTTGGATAGACAGGACTGAGAGCGAAAACACAGTAGCAGCAGATGCACAGTAAGAATTATATGATAGGATAAGAAAATTTAAATGTAGAAGGATGATTTAGCATTCGATCTGTGTTCAGAGGCCCTAACATAACAGGTGTTGAGTTGGTCTTTATACTTTTTTCGGGATTTCTCTATGGAAAGCGTAGACCACAGATTAGCCGCATATAAAATCGGAGAAATAAAAAATGGTGGTACCACTCACCTATTGGCTTTCTAAGCTACAAATCATGGTCCGTCCGCCATGTTGATATTTGACAATTGAGTGGTTGCGTTCTATTTTACAGACACCTGCAAAAAGTAAGTTAGAGCATTCATATTTCAAAGTTAATTATTGTGTTGTTATGTCAACAGAATCAATCGCAAAGAACGTACAAGAAAAAAGTTCAGTGGTCAATTCAGTTTGGCGAATTAGTAGGATCACACGGCTTTATAGAGAGCTACAAACATGGACCATATCTCTGCATGCCCCTCGCGCTTCACTATCTACACCTGATGGCCACAGATGGCCACAGAGGACGTCCCGATGGCCACAGAGGACGTCCCGATGGCCACAGACGGGAATAAGCGTGCCAAATGCTGCTGGCTGGCCACCAATATTTGATACTGTCAATGACATGAAGAAGAAGTGCTACAAACAGACAGACATGCATCTGTCAGCGAGCTGTAGTCCAGTAAGTTCGTTAGGTGCGAGTAATGAGTCTCCACTAATGGCGCGACTCCCGCGCCTCTCTCCTGAATTAAAGCGCAGCGGAAGAAGGCGCAGGGACAGAGATCTTTTTAATTATTCGAATAACAAACAGGAAGGTACCCGCAGGCTTTCAACAATTTTCATTTAAATAGGTAGCAAACGCGCCTAGCTTTTAACTAATGGGTTCGGGGAAACTACTCTGGGTTTCCCCACAAGCAACCCTTTATTCATAGGTATATCTTGTGTGATTCTTTTGCTATAAGTCATAAGTGTATAGTTTTTCTATTACAAATATATATTTTTCCAAATAGGTCCAGGCATCTTCGAGTAATCGGGGAACATACATAAAAAAATAAAATATTTAGTCGGTTTAAAATACATGACATAAAATTTAAATACCTTAGGAACTTCCACGCAAACTTTGAAATCTTGAACGAAAAATATAGTATCCGGACCAGTGGCAAACCGCATTCCCTGTCTACCATTCTGAGGTACATAGCTGAGCAAAAAAGCTGTCCCTTGAATCTAAAAGCATGTAAACAATCAACTTTGAAGTCAATATTAATACTCTAGTGCCCCGAGACTGTACAACAACGCCTTTAATCTTCAGACGCGAAATTTTCCCATTTCCCGTTGAGTGACAATATCTGTGTGATGGCCACTGCCTCCCCTCGCCCCGCCACCGCCCTGCCTTCCCTGTAGCCCACTCAGCGAGATGAGGTCGCCGCTTCTTTGTGGCGACACTAACGGTACACTCTCGGCCTGAAATATTGGACACCATACTTCAAACTTCGGGCATAGTAAATAGCCCGCGCGCAAAGAGAAATGTACAAAGTCGATTCCTGAATCAGATACACTAAACGAATCGAAAAAGTATTAATAGGTGAGATGTATCTAACGCAGCCAGTTTGACATCGTGTGTTTGTTTGTGTTGACATTCATAAACGTTTTGAACATATTATCGCTGAAAAAAATAGGCGGTGCGCTTTTTTTTAGCGAAAATATCTTGCAAACTCTCGCCTAATTCTAGTGTTCTTTAAGAGTACTTTTTCGATTCGTTTAGTGTATCTGATACGGGAATCGATTCTATGCATGGCACCTCAGGTATGTAATGCAATGGCTTGTCGAGAGGTTCCTAGTATAAGGACAAAATCGGGTTTTCCTCATTTATTTCCCACAACCAGTGAAGTAATCCTATAGAATTCGAATCAGAATATTATTTACTGTCCTGGAAATACACAGAAACGGACAGATAGCATTAATACATCGTAATAGAAGTCTACAACTGGGACCCTATCGAGGCACTATTGCGTTACAGACTAAGGCCCCTGAATGGTTTCATCACCTGCTCACGCCATGTCAAAGCATCTCTTACGACATTGCCTATTTCTGCTAAAAACAGTAAATTCGGGGGCTGACGCCATCTAGTCCTAGACTGGTCTGAATGTTTTTGCTGAATGTTACGATGCAGAGTTGGTCAGTATTTTTTGTGCAGCAATCAAATCAGCTGTGATAACTGCCGCCTTTTCAGCAGTATATTAGCAACATATTGTTTTTTTATAAACATAGCAAATGGTGGTGATTCAATTCAAGAATATTTTCCCTTCCACATAATTTACGTTCGATTTGTTTTCTCTCCAGCGTTTCACCATTTATTTTGTTGGATTAGTCCAATACTTCTTATTCGTCGCTTTACTCAAAGCAACTACATGACAAATAGAGAATTAACAACGAGTTGTGGTGCTAGCCGCTAATCTTCACTCTTTATTTCTTCGACGACTTCATTTTCAGTGTCCTGCAGTGTAGCTATCATGTCATCATCGAACCGGTAGTAGGCATTGTGCCTCTGATTGGAGTGGATCACCCCCGCCCCCGCCCCCGCCCCGTGGAACCCCTCTCCCTCCCTCCTTGGCTAGATCAAAGCCGAAATCACCTTGTTGCTGGAAGGAGGCCCCACTTGGCTTTTCGTTTTTTCTCATTAAAATGAAGTCTGTCGGAGTTTGCAGTAAATATGTACAGCGATGAGGAATCTTTATGTCTAGAAATGTCAATAGAAGTAACTTATAATTTATAATTTCTGTCCTGTCCATCCAACGGTTGCCTGGCAGAGACAGCTCTCTTAGCGATAAGAAGCCAATAGTATACGTTCTAATTATTTTAAAATAAACATTGTAATTTATCTTTGGTTGGTGTACAATAAAGTGTTATCTATATATCTATCTATGTACAGCGGCTATTGACATCTTCACTCACACTGGATGCGTGAAGCTACAGTCGAACGCTGCAGTGCCTGAGACATTGTTTAGATGGAGTAGGCTTGCCCAGCACTTTCACCATCCTGTTAGCTTAGTCGGTCTTCCCCATAGGCAGGACAACCGTGAAGGGAAACATCGTGAGGAAACCCGCGGTTTAGTTGGCTTCGCACGTATTGAATAAAACATATTTTACGATACAAACTCTGCAAAAATGCAGTATTATATTTGCGTAAGATCTGAGTAAAAGAAATGAAAAAAATATTTTTAGAGATATACAAAATTACAAAATATACTTAACCCTTAAATAAACAACTTTTAAGATTTTGTAATTTCGGGCTTAGTTTCTAACTGCAGACAAAACAGCGACCCAAAGTTAGTATTTTATAATGGGGGAAAATCCGCCAGCGGTTTTTCTTTCAGAACAACATATTTTATTCATCTTTCAATGGCGAGAGCTTGTGATTAAGAAACCAAAGTATGTCATGTTATATCCACTTGGGAAATTCTACGAGAATGATCATTAGGTAGGTAGGCATTAATCATATGAGGTAGTTGCTGACCGTAGTGTCAGAGCTTTTGGGCCGCTTAAGGGTCTCTTATATGGCAACAATCAGGACCAACGGTTTGACTTGCGAAGCACGCAAGCGCTCATCAGATACTCGTATTATTCCACTAGCAGTCACCCATCCATAGACTGACCGCGCCCAATGTTGCTTAACTTTGCCATCGGTTAAAAATGACTAGTCCAATTACTATGTTTAAATAAAGTGCTAAATCGTTTAAATGATCATTGAATTGTTGCGAAAATTACACATCGTGGTTAGTTAGTCAAATAAAGGGGCGCGAGCGCGTTGATGTCTTTAGTATTGAAACAATAGTTGTATGGCTCAATCCGCAACTAGCCGTTAATAACGAGCTTTCTAACGGATTACACTCAGGCGAACGGCTCCATCGTTTAGTTGAGAGTGTGGATGGGTCCCGCAGAGGGTGAGCAGACTCGGCACAACCCCCTTTAGTCGATAGAAAATTGAAGCGTACAGGGTGGTGCATTCAACTGACGTTATTTACTTTAAAACGTATAGTGTTGTTTTGGAACCATTTACTATTACTTTTGGAATCATTTACTAGAAACTTTAGGAAATTAAGTAGGTAGGTACCTGCTGCATTATTAGTAAGTTCTGTAATTGATCTTAGAAATTACTAAAAAACGATACAGGGTTTTAATAGAATCAGAACCGCTGGTAAACGATGACCCAAATATTGATGTAACGTTAATTTGACGAGCTATTAGTCCACAATGAGGTGAAGGGTGTATTTTTTGCGCTGGGCGCGGTCGCGGAGGCTTCACAATGGAAGTGCTGGTCATCCTCGCAGATGCGTGCTTTGTAGCGAACACTGGCCCTTTTGTGTCTACGGTCAAATGGGTTATTATTTGATTCACAAAAGCGACGCTTATCGCATTTATAGAACGTTATAATTTGGTAGACAAAGAAAAGTATTTCTGTCTCAACTTTTTCTACAGTTACCTATTATTTTGCAGTGGTTAATTTTATCTTACATCTTTATACAAATAATTTTAGAATGTTGTGAATAAACAATCTAGTTACGACTTACCCACCGAAAGTGAATGAAACACTAATAAAACACCATCCAATTGTTGTTAGTTGTTGCGAGTGAAATACGAGTATGAATCGAACCAAACTAAACTGTAGTTTTTCTAGCGTCGTATTTCTTCGAGCGAGTAACAAGTTGCTGGTAGAATGGTTTAAGAAAAAAATAAAATCTTAATCCATATAAATAAGAAACCACGGACATTACAACAATCTTTTGTCAACGAAACCGACAATCTCTTATGATAAAACTGTCACTAACAGACAGACGGACACTCGACGCGTTTGTAATGTGACATCCACTACCACGCCCCCAATCACAATGTTTAGACATCACAATGCGCCGCATTGTCACCCGCACTATTATCACATTGTCGAGATTGTAAAGTGCGATTTTACAATCCGAAGTCGGACCCGTATTGATCGAAGCTGGATTGATATAATTATTTTGTGGTAGCCTTCTCGGGACGTAGGCACATTTCTTACCATATTGTGTGGTAAGAGGATGTCAATGTTTGTTTGTATTTCGATGAGACTAAAATGAAACTTATCCTTGGTCTATTGATTGAGCACTTTGACACCTTTTGCATCTTGTAAAAGCATAAATAACATCAAAATTATAAATAGAAAACGTATTATACCAAACTTAATTTAAAAGTTTTCTCAGATTATTTTGCAATTTTACGCTATTTTGATGTACGGTTGGCCACAGTCACAGATACCCCATGACAACTCTTACTGCGTGAGGCATAAGGGCGTAAATAAAAAAAAGAGGTATCCTAGCGTGTGGCCAACTGTACCTATAATGAAACTTATGCTTGGTCTATTGAGTAAGTATTTTGACAACTTTTCCCTGTTGTAAAATCATAAAATAACACCAACATTATACATAGAAGATGGTACTTTACTAAACCTTATTTTCTTTACAAAATATCTCAGATTGCTTTGCAATTTCTTGCCGTGATAATGAGATGATTGTTCCTCAAGAAAGCGCCGTTTACTTGAACGCTTGTAGTTTTATTGTGTCGGTCACAGCTCGACGCGAAAGCGGACGGACAATGGGGAAACAACGGACTATAATAGCACACCACTCTGTCAGTAACTGTGCTAACTGCTCTATTAAGCATCAATATAACTGTTTTCTTGGCTTATTGTTTAGTGGAGACTTTTCTCCTAAATAAAAGGGTCTGATTGCTGGAAACATAAAGTTCTCTTCTATTGAGATATCGAGCTCAGAACGCATACAATAACTAGTTCTCCAATGCTCAGATCTTCTCCCTATACAACCCGAAGCCTCTTAAGTATTTTCAGGGCGTCAACGCCAACACCAGAAACACATAATACAAACAAAATGGAAAAATTCTTCAATCATAAGTACGAATATCGCTCTTATCGCGAAGGGCAGGTATCTTTCAGATAAAAAGTAGATGCACGAGATAAAAAATATTATAGGACAAAAGTGAAACAATAGGCAAATACAATTTTCTTTTCCAAACTTTTCAAGCCTTCTTTTGCGCTGGCTCGCGAAAGAAGCCTTCAGCGTCGCAGACTATTACGATAAACGGCGCGTGCTGCTTGTGAATCGCAAGCCGCTTGAATCGTCAAAGCGTTTCAGCACTCCAGCGGGCGGAAGACGCGGCAGGGCGGGCGGGCGGTCGCGGGCAGATGGTTACGCCAAGGGTGCTCCAACGCAAAGCACTCTTCGTGCAAATCGCAAGCCCTCACCGCCCGCCCTCCGCGCGCCCTGGAATTACAAGATGGCGGCCGTAGAGGCGGCACATGCTTGGTTTGATCAATGCAGACTTAAATCTCGTCTAATACATAGCCTTATACGGAGCCGGAGATTACTACTTGGTAACAGAGGAAACTCAATAGATAGTATTTTACTTCTAGGCTGGGTAGCCTTGACCACATTTACGTGATGACAGAAGTAACGACAGCACGTCAGAGTGTACACTTTTGTTGTAAAGTCACCCGTAACGTAACCAAGTAGAGTGAAAGGGTCGACGTGCTGTCGTGTGTACATTTGTGAATTTAAAGTAGCAAAAACAACTCGCTGACTGTGAGTGAAAACATCGCGAGGAAACATAATAACTGTTATAAGCCGTGCCAATAGAGAAACGATATGAAAATGGCGGCGGGTACCTATGGTAAGGTCTGAAAAAGAGGTTACGAAAATACGATTTCGGTTCACACCTAAAACTTTATTACATTTTTGGTTAGGAAATATTGTTTTACGATGCTTTTTTTATTGATTGGGTAATGGTTCTACGTTGGGTTTGTGATTAAACAACAATCTTTATGAAAATAAGATCAAAAATATCAATAAGAGGCGAACGTATTTTGGCGTGTTTTATTAGCCAAGCGTAGGTGACTAATCAGGACCGCCTAAAATGACTTTGCTAACGTTACATGTGAGTATAGACGGAGATATGATTAAAGCGAGAGGGCGCGAGACTGTCCGCCATTTATATATCGTTTCTTTAATGGCATGGGTTATATAAAACTTTATCTCGTTTCTTAGCTCTGAGTCCCGCGGCATCGACAGGCCATTAGGTGGAACTGCGGCGGTCGCTCTCCAGCACATTGGCTTTTTATTACTGTCTCTGCGCTTCCTTCACCCCCGCGGACGAGGACGGTGGGGGCCCTCATTGGAAATTGCACTGAATTTAAATATTACTGGCAAAATGTGTCCAAAGTCTAGGCCACATGTCATAAGACTCTAATTCATAATTTCTTACTTATAATATCCAATCATTAGCACATATCACATAGTGCTGTCAGATTTGAGTGTCAGTTTGCGACAACTTTTGTCCGTCTGCGACAGTTTACGAAAACATCCCTAACGTTTTTTGGATTTTACTGGGATAATCGCCAATCCATATTGAGCACGCGTGGTGATTAAGGGTGGACGACAGCAGCGTGGCGAAAAATTCAAAATTTTCACAGTTTTTTTTATATTTTGTAGCTAAACTAAAGCTATTTTTGTTCAGCGATTTTTCGTTCGCGGCAATAACATAGTATTCTTTTCATTATTGTAAACAACAGAACAACAATAATTCAGCCGATTATGTGTTCTGGTCTACGAAGCAGTGGCACTGCCCAAAAAACTTGTCGTAGACCAGAACACATAATCGGCTGAATTATTGTTGTTCAGTTGTTTACAATAATGAATATAATACTTTGTTATTTCCGCGAACGAAAAATAGCTGAATAAAATAGCTCAGTTTAGCTACAAAATGTAAAAAACTGTGAAAATTTTGAATTTCCCGCCACGCTGCTATCTTCCAGCCTTAAGCTTGAACTGTCTCTCTGAGAGAAGGCCTTTGCACATCTAGTGGGACATGTACAATTGTACGGACTACATCTTACTTTTACTAAGACAGGTACGTATCATCTACCTACCCCTGTTATATTCGAGCAAACCCTCGATAATCCTGTAAGACACGTCAGTGCTGACTTGTTGAATCCCTCTCCAGTTGATGGGGCCGATGCGTGCGGGGGGCGCGGGGGCGCGAGGGGCGGGTGAGGGGGGGGGGGCTCATAGATTGCCAATAAAGCGAATCACTGCCTCCCCGCGAGATCCCGCTGATTGAAAACATTCGAGGAGCGCGTGAGCGGCGCTAATGTCGTTAGAGGCAAATGAATATCTGAGATGGATTGGAGATGTACATAGAGTATGAAAAAAAATCTGGCCAAGTACGAGCCGGACTCGCGCACAACCACAAAATGTATAAAAAACTTTGCATCTACGTAATGAGATGATTTATACAACGTTCAGTGACCCCTTCACTCACACTAGATGGTTGAAAAGACCACTCGGCGATGATAAAATATATAAAAATATATACAAGTTGTACCTACACGAGATAAATAAACATTGAAAGGTATTTTCACCAAAACTCCTTGTTTAATGGTATTAAATCCTAGCATTCGTAAATATTTTCAGCATTTTTTGTTCTTATTTAGTACTAACTTTTGCCCGCGACTTCGTCCGCGCAGACTTTTTTTTTTTTTCTCGTGAGTTTTTCCATTGTTTTAATGGTTATTCTGCTATTCGGGGCGGAGCGAAAACCAACAAAACAAAAATCTGTCCACCTGTGCTTGAGTTATAAATGGTGTAACTAACACGACTTTGTTTTATATATTAAGATGATCATAAATGGGAAATAAATATTTTACATACCTATGATAGTGGGGAAATTTATACCAGTACTAATACTACATCATTTCCAGGTCATGATAGTTTTAATTTATTTTTTTTTTTTATCGTTTTGTTGAATACCTACTAATGTACAGTGTATAAATACCTTACATCCTATGTTTACAAATAAACAATACAAAGCTTTAAGTTAATAGAAAAGCAGCTCTTCTGAATGCTTTTCACAGGTTTAATATACACGACGTATTGTGTTTTTTTTCCATTTTTTTTTTATATTTATTTCCATATTTTTCTGCCACGAATATCAAAGCTGCTCGATAGGAGTCACAATAAGAAAAATATCTGCTATGATTTGCCTAACTCAAAAAGCGATAGAAAAACAACTTTCCGCAGGGTTTGCCCCGAGGCCCACGTTTGGGAATCAACTCATCAGCAAATCGACAAACACGATTTACACACATCAGCCGAGAGGCGTCGATTTATTTGCATGATATTTGGGTTCAAGTACAATGTAGGAATAAAACTAGTATGATAACGCAACGTTGTCCTTGGGACAAATACCTACCTCGCCTCGGAAAACACGGGTTACATACCGACCTTCCATACAAGAGTTATGTGTTATGAGGTACCTTCCGAAACGTACCGAGATTCGGGGAGCGTAAATATAAGGAGTTTTCATAAAATAAAATACTGCCTCTACTGTGATTCAACAGACTGAGCCGTGAATAAGGAGCCATCATTATAGGCAGAAAAGCGAAAATAAAATCTCTATCTTCCAATCTCATCGAATGTTGAATTGTTATTATTAAATCCATAATTTCTATGTTCACCATTCGCTGCACGTTTTACATGTGCCTTAGTTTGACAGTGGCATTTATTAACATGTCAAAGTTAACACACCCCATGCAACAATGCTAATCCTTCCGTCCTTTGTTGCAGTCACAAAGAAGCTTTCATGGGATATTGTTGTGATTTACTTATGTACTTGTACGCTTATTTGGAATGTTTATTGCGTGTTTGAATATTGTGTTGAGCGATTGTTTGAATAAATGGTTGAAGTTTTAACAATATGTACTTAAAGCAAAAAAGAATAAGGTCTGATAGAATATTTTGTAATTTGCGTCGAGGTAGTTATTATTTTTATATGCAGAATAAAATTACGTGCTTTATAACATATCAAAATGGCAGCCGAGTTACCTTTTACGTGAATTAAATCGTAACGGGCGACTGTACTACCAACCATTTTTATTGGGAAATTTAGGATCTTTCACTTCAAAAGAAAACCTTAACCCATATGCACGTATTGGATTAATTTTAGTGTGATATTTTCTAACTACTAACGGATTAACCGATTAGCTAGGTTTTTATTATATCCAGCAGTGTTTGGATATTAAAACCTACATTAAACACTCAGAATGAAATTCTCAGAAAAAAACATCGTTACCTTCCCTCCAACTAGACCGCCATTGGTCCAAACCATGTTTGTATAATTGCTACTCCAGCTCCAGCCAGATACCATCTACGAGCGGCAGTTGGGCCGCTTATTATTGCTTGTCATGGCTCGTGAAAACAACTCAAATTACATATCGGTCGCGCTTATCTACCCCAGCAAGCGCTGGTGACGTGTCGACTTACTCGCGGGGGCGGCAAACAAACAAACACACAGTTTTAGGGTGCCGCAGTCAACAAGGAACCGTAAAAGCTTCATCATATTCGTCCAACGGTCTGTCTTAAGATGTGAGTAATGTGTGCAAAGATGATTTGCGTCAAACATCTCGATTATACGCCGTAAAAAATAAAGTATTTGTATACAGATAGGAAAACCCATCGAATACCGATGAAACGAAAAAAAAAAACATTGAGGTTTTTTTAATAAATCCACTAGAAAGTGGCAAATCTCAAGAAATCTAAACTAATAAATTCATATTGGTTTGTTGAGGTTTTCCAGCAGTAACGCCGACGGAACCTCATGTTAAGCATGGCCCGACATGCACTTGGCTAACTTTTTTGTTGTTACGAGCGGTTGACGAGTGGATAATGAAGTGAATTAAATAATGTGTTTACGACACAATGCCAAGCTGACGTGACTGGTGAGGCACAGTGTTGTGGGGAACTACCTCTAATGTGTGAACAATGTAGGTGTAACATGAAATTATGTGGGACACATAATACGCCCCGGCATTGTTTTGTTCCCAGTTATTTCATAATAAAACTCGTGTCCCGATAAAAATATTTTCATCGGAAAAATACAATACAATCATACAGCTATTTGATTTGCTTTCGTTGCCTATTATTACCCGACTACGCGAAGCAAAAAGGAGGGTTATGATTTTAGCAGCGTATGTATGTATGTATGTATGTATGTATGTATGTATGTATGTATGTATGTATGTATGTATGTATGTATGTATGTATGTATGTATGTATGTTTGTGTGTTCATCTGTTCCCTCGCAGAGCCTAAACTACTCGGCCGATTTCAACAAATGAGGTGTCGTTGGATTCGTCTTAATCACCCAGGTAACATAGGATAGTTTAATTTTGAAAAAAAACAAGATGGCGGCTGTGCTGCGCCCTAAAGTGGTGGACCTAAAAATAAAAATTATCGTATACCATCGTCATGGGTATCAAATGAAAGGGCTTTAAAAGACCTTTTCAAAAATGTATAACACATGTAGCGTCAACATAACAAATAGAACAAAAAAATCCAAAATGTGTTTTTTTTTGCCCTTCTTGGTTCTATTCTGGGTGATCGTCCAAAATGACTTACTAAAAAGCTCAAAAAAAAAAAGAAGTTAAAAACTAAAACCCGACTACTAAAAGGCTTAAAACAAGACCTGCTTATCCTTAAAATAGACTCATAGATAATTAATCGTAGTCGGAGGCCATCGGTTTATCAAATGCGAATGTGCTGTCCTCCGACTACGATTAATTATCTATGAGTCTATTTTAAGGATAAGCAGGTCTTGTTTTAAGCCTTTTAGTAGTCGGGTTTTAGTTTTTAACTTCTTTTTTTTTTTTTAGACTTTGCTTCAGATTTTAAGAAAAAAAAAAGATGTACACAGAGTCACTACAAATTACCAAGTATTTTCCTTCGTAGAACCTCGTAGCATTCGTGCTACGGGCTACGCCGGGCGGGTGCTACGCCGGGCGGGTGCTACGCCGCGGCTGCTACGCGCTACGCCCGCTACGATGAGAGTACGCTACTGGCCATACGTATATTTATTATTATTATGTCAGTTGATTTCATATATTTTGAGACCATTTATCATTATTCTTCGTTATTTATACCCTTGTTATGTTTATGTTAACTCTGCTCGCCGCCACCTTCACGTGATGGTGACAATCCACAGAATTGAGGGATCGAGTGGATGGATGGATGTAAAAGTCGTAGTTCTTGGATCATATTACGACATGGTTCCACTTTCTTTCTAAATAGAAAAAATTGGGACAGTTCAAATCAGATAATGAAATTTTATTAAACCGATCTTCGTTCTCATGCCTCAATAAAAAAAACGGACGGTCTAGTTGTGACAACAGTGGGCACCGACATCCAAGCGCATACAATAGAGCGATATTGTTCATGTGACACATCTGTGTCATGTCACCGTGCAAGACACAAGGTGTTTTTCATTCGAGCAATATTTTATCCGAGAGACATGGTCGGATTTCAATGTATGTTTTGTATCAAAAATTTTGACCGCTTGTCCATATTTGTATTTTTTATTCTGAAATATGCAAAGTTAATGTCTTATTTCGAATTCAAGATCAACGTTTCGTCTTTTGTCCTTGTCATTGACTAATACGCCTAGAATTTTCCTGAAATATCAGCCTATTTCATTATTCCTTTAATGTCTGAAGAGAGAGGACAATTATACTTACCTAAGTTATTTAGTAAAACTTGAAATTCTCAAGAAATCTCTGTTTATCGTATGAGTGAAAGTACTACTGGATGCTGTATAAATTATCTTATTACAAAAATGTAAAGACCTTCATTTTAATCAATGTAAAAATCCTCACTTGATTTAGAAGAAACAATTTTGCCGGCTACCTTCCAGACACACAGTTAGTTTTTTACGCACATTTCATAAGATGACAGGGTGTTGACATGAATGAAGCGGTCCGCCGATAAAGTGGACAACAATAAGATTAACTAGGACAATGCACACTACCTGCGGCTGCGTGGCAGCTGTTCTTATCTTATGGGGATGGATGTGGTTACGTAGCAGTTTTCGCTGGATGTAGCAACTCTCCTTGAAGTTGATAATATTTTTATAACCGTATTTGACACAACATTGTCAGGTATTATTGAGAGAGGAAAATATCGGTTGGCAGAAGACCAGTCAGATGGTCCGATGACATAGCCCAAGTAGCTGGAAAGTAGCGGTTACGTCTGGCACATGACCTATGATGATTACTACCCATAATGCTAACTAATAATTATGATGATAGAAGACGTAAGATATTTTCATCATCGTCATCTAACGACCAAAGTAACAGATAGTAAATCGCCCGCGCGCAACGAAAAAAGCACAAAATCTATTCCTGTATCAAATACACAAAAAAAAAACAAAAATGTTCGCATATCAAACCCTAGAATTAGTTGAGACATATCTTAAACAGCCAGTTTCGTGATGACATTCATAAATGTTTTGTATTTTGCTTGAAAAAAAAAGGCGGCGCACTTTTTTTCAAGCAGAATATCTTGCAGTCTGTTATGGATATCAACACAAAACTGCGTTAGATAGGTCTCAACTAGTTCTAGGGTTTGATATTTGAACATTTTCGATTTTTTTTGTGTATTTGACACAGGAATCGATTTTGTGCATTTTTCTTTGCGCGCGGGCTAAATCACTATGCCCAGCGCCTTAAACGATTTTTATCGGCTATTCTAGTCTGTTGCAGCTTTGCAGCTGTTGCCGATAACACCAGTGATCTAGAAACACTACTTAATACTATGGAGACCATATTCAAGGAATACAGTCTGAAAATAAATATAAATAAAACAAAAGTTCTAATTACATCTAAGAAACCGACTCCTCCCACAGCTAACATCAATATTAACGACACTCCTATACAGCAAGTTAAATCTTTTAAATACCTAGGCAGTATAATAACCGAAGTCTCCAGATGCACCGCAGATATCAAAGCTAGAATTGCAATGGCGAAACAAGCTTTCCACAAAAAAGGATATATATTAAAATCTAAAAATATATCAATGACCATCAGAAAGAGACTTATTCTTTCCTATGTATGGCCCATGGCACTTTATGGATGCGAAACATGGACGATGACACAGAGGGAACGGGAAAGGATGGAAGCTTTCGAGATGTGGTGTTGGAGGAGAATGGAGAGGATATCTTGGACGGAAAGAGTGTCAAATGAGCAAGTCCTGGAAAGAGTAGGGAGGAGAACGTTGATGAAGACAATAGAATGCAGAAGAGGAAAGATGCTAGGCTACTTGCTACGTCACGACAAATTCATAACCAACATAATAGAAGGAAAGATAGAAGGAAAGAGAAGTAGAGGAAGGCCACGGAGAAGCTACTTTGACCAAATTAAAGAGAAGGTGGATGTCGTGACGTACCAGGCTGCAAAGGAACTGGCCTGTGATCGAAGTGCATGGAGAATGATGCACCGACAAGAGGATAACTCTTAAATATAATGATGATGATTCTAGTCTAGTTTTGAAGCGTAATTAAACAGTTATGATATAAAAATTGTTGTTTAACTTGTAAATTATGCCAACGTTTCGAGACGTTTGCAGGGTGAGCTGATTACAAAGCTGCTCCGATTCTACTATCCAAATTCTACTATTCAATTCTATTGATTACTATTGTTTTAATTTATTTAAAATTTATCTGTTTTTAATGTTTTAATGTATGAATGTGTTAATTTGATTGAATAAACCAAATTACACGCAATCGCCCACACAATACCCATCGTCACTTCGACGGCTATCGAGACAGCGTGTCACCCACGGACGTTAAAAAAGAGTGTCACCGTACTTAGCTTCCATTCAATCAATAAGAGTTTTTGTCTCAACGTTTTTTCCTTTCGCTGTCTCAAAGAAACTCCGGATGGTAGATCAAAGGGTATTATGGGTGAGGCCATCGATGGTGTCAAGTTACGGATCCGGCGCCGGAAGTCGCGCGATCGATTGCTTTTTGTTTGTTCGTCTGTTTGTTTTCGTTTCCAATCAAAACAAGGAGGAAAGGATTCGGCAATTGATTGTGAAATAAATACCTCTTTTCCTTTTCTTTTGATCCCGTTGGGAATTTGAGATGTTTTGCTTACCAATTTAGAAAGAACGCGTTGAAGACCGATATCTCGTGATAATTATAAAAAAGCCCGTGTAAAACAAAACAATAGTAAGTTGTGAAAGATATGTTAATGGACAAGTTCACAAAAAAGTGTCCAATACCAAAATCTACGGAGTCTACTATCGCTTTTGTTATGCAATTAATTATGTGAAACAAGTTATGTTGCTGAAATTTTTGCACATGCAATTATGTTATAATATTGTAAATACTCAATAAAGTTTTGCGAATACGCTCGATTTCATATTTGCCACCCGTGTGCCTCGGTCTCATACCTACTAATGGAATTACTTCCAAATCAATTTATCCCAACGAAATTGTCAGCCAAATCGCACTCAAGCATTCGTTTTACGCGCGTATGACTTTTCGATCTAATAACGACGTAACGATCGGCGCTCCCCATGTATCTACAGTGTCAACTTTACAACAAGGCAGGAAGAAGGGCGGCGTCACTAAGAAAACTCTTTCTATCTAATCTAATCTGTTTTTATTTTATGAATACTTATCTATTAAGTAACAAAATGTATAATGATAATGGTTTGACGTGTAATGAAAATTACCAATAAATATCTGTATCTGTATGTGTATCTGTTAGGGCAGAAGGCAATGTTTTTCAGTGATAGCTCTTGTTTCGACTGCGTCATGGCCATTCATCGCTTATCCAAGAAATACTGTTGAGACTTCAGTATCGCCCCCGTTTCTCCATTAATTTAAACGTGTTTCGTTAAGTTTAAAAATTTAAACATTGTTTATATTGATGAGTAAAACAACACAAACCTTTCATAACACCCTGTATATCACATAGTTTCTTAGTTAGTCCACCGCGCGTGTAGCTCAGCAGGGGCCGATTGTCAGGGTTGAAAATACGCAAATCTCGAAGAAAATCTATAAGCCGCATTTTCACGCTCTTAGTGCACACGACAGCACGTAGACCCTTACGCTTTTGTTGCAAAGTCACCCGTAACGTAAGTGAATAGAGTGCACGCGTGTAAGCGTCTACGTGCTGTCATGTGTACACTGTTCGGAGCGCGTCGTCAAAGTAAACTAAATCCCATTGGTTGTTTTCATTACAGCCCTACGACACTTCACCAATAAAATGGCCAATTAGAAGCTTTAGCTGACTTTGACTGCTCAATTGGTTTTAGCTTAGGTACTAAGACCGTGAAGACAATGGTGTTCGACGTCCCTTAGCATTGGCTCCCTGGGCCCTAACGGCTACATAAAGGTGTACAAAACTTTAGATTTTCCAATCAAGTCAAGTAAATTAGGTCTTCCAATCGTTCAAATTCAAATAGGTCAAACGTCCATAGGGGAAATGAACTTAGCTCAAGTAATCTTAGGTCTAGTCATACGTAACCTTACCGCCGTAACTGAACTTACTAAACACGCGTCGGGCGCCATTTGCAATTGCAATTACGACTCCCTTTCTGTGCTTCAGGATGAAAACTTCACCGCCAACCCTGTTGCATACAGCGACCTTAACAACAGGGTAAAGGGGGCATAATCGCGCGCCACTACAACATGACCTAAAGCCGGCGGCTCGCGCGCCTTGCGCCCGTGACGTCACAATTCTTCTTAACGCTGATTGGCGGGCGCGCGGCGAGCGGCGCCCTGATTGGTCGGCGCGCGCGAAAAAACCGCTTTGTGCTGACTGCGCCGATTTATTCACAACTATTAGTTATGGTTGGACGCGTCGGGCGCCCGGAGCGGTAGGGCTGTACCTCACTGTCTGGAAGATATCGAGTTATCGACAATGCTGAACAAACTGTAATAATACAAGGTGTTACAAAAGATGCTAACTCTTTTTACAGGGTCATGGTACCTGTACGGGCAGCATGGTAAGCCCGAGATAGGTCGGGCTCGAGTTGGCTCTACGCCAATATGGCGATGGAGACAAAAATACAACATTTTTATTAAAATGGAAATAACTACGCTTTGCTCGACATGAACTTAATCTATTGCCATCTCGAGTCCCGCCTGCCATGCTCGCACAATAGACATGGCACGTCTGTCACTTGAGTTCGAGAGAGTGTCAAAACTACCATGCTGAGCATACTGATGATAGGGATCACAACCAAAATTTTTTTTTAGCTCTATTACGTTCCGTTATTTTTAAATAATTAAAATGTAAGCGCTTTGACGGGAGAAAAGTATTTTTAAAATACTGTTTCCATAGACTTTCACTATGTTTTAACATACTGAAGCTATTAAAATACAGCTAAGCAAACAACCATATTTTTTTAATGGAGCTAAATCCAAAAACAAAAAAGTTTTGAAAATTTTACAATTTTGAGGTTATAAAAAAAAGTTGTGTTTTTCAACTTTTTTTTGCAGATTTGTCATTATGTTGACCAGCAGGTTACACCCTGTAAAAAGAGTTAGTATCTTTTGTAACACGTTGTATACATAACCATACTGTAACACGAATAGATCGGTTGGCAGACCACCAGCCAGATGGTCCGACGACATAGCCAAAGTAGCCGGAAAACAGTGGTTGCGCCTGGCACAGGATCATGAGAGGTGGCGTGAGCATGAAGAGGCCTTTACTCAGCAGTGGGTGTTAACAGGCTGATGATGAACACTAATAGAGTGCCGGATTGCATAATCGATTAAAAACTTTTCTTTGTTACATACTAGTTAAGTAAGTAAGAGTAATGTTTTCGCATAAAATTTGAACTTGAACATGCTGAAAATGTCTCACTGCTAGCTATCATGTGACTATGGTGTAGGTCGCTTCGACTCGGACGCTGCAGTGGCTGGGACATGTTTAGCCCACAGGAAAGACAAGACTCAAAACCGGTTTATTTGCGGGAAAATAGCTCTTATCGAAATTAAAAATATTTTTTTACAAATAAGACGTATCTTGAGTCACCTCCAACATTTTTACTATCGACAGCCAAGTCTCCCATCCCACCCCTATGTTTACAATTCCCGAGGTGTAATACGGCAGTGGCAGTTGGCAGTTTCGTCTCAATCGTCCCACCTTTCGCTCAGGGCGGGAGCGAGACAGCCGTCCCAACCCGCAAGAGCGATAGGGACACACGACACGCATTCAACCACATTGTGCAAGCACACTTACGCTTAAGGCCTTAGACGTGTGAAGGAAACTAAACTTTATTTCTGAGGGTCTGAGGTCGAAGTTAGGATGAGGGCACATGGTAGGGTTTGCACTCGCAATATTTAGCATGTATGTTTTCTTTAGATATTAATGCAAATAGTAATGGCGCACTTTTATTGTGAATGTTTACATAGAGGGTCCCTTCCCCCTCACCCCGGCAGCCATGTTGCCGGTAGCGTCAGCAACGACAAGAAAGAAATGGAACACAGATATTACGATGATAAAATTAGTATGAATAACGTTTTTTTTAATAGCGGTAAATATAGACTCTTTTAAAAAGTCAGTAGGTGACACTTTCGAATAGGTATTTTTCCCACACTCATTTATTTTATTGTCACGTCAATTAGGTAAAATATTTCTCATCCATTAAATTTATTCACTCAGTGGCAAAACAATAATCCGGAGTTTCATGGCAAAGCACTTTCATTTTCATGGCAGATTCGTGGCAAAGCCTTTGAGAAAAAGATGAAGGAAGTTTATTTCCCAAAACACTAGCATTCTGAGAGCACATTACAAACTCTAGGACTTAATCCAGGGTACCGATTCAATTTTTAGAGTTTCAGACCTCACACACACTTTAATAAAGGAACCGTTATGTTGACCGATGCAGGAGAGAATGTTTTCTTTACTTCAAAGCTTATCCTGAGATCTGACTTACCTTTTGTGTCTTTGCGGTGTTGTGGTTGGTAGAAACCCTCGGTGCCTGAGTCCTACTCACACTGTTCGATTCCTTTCGTTTATTAATACACTTTTTCTGTTATGTTATCTTTAAGTGCTTGCTAAACACTGACGCGTTACCAGTCATCCTCACCAAATGTCACCCAGAGAATGTCGTGCTCACCCGTAATTGGCTAATATGTTAGAACATACCCAAACTGTCATATTATTTATAAAAAATATGATATTATTTGAGGAAATCTGGGATGTAGACGATTTGTGGCGTAGTTTAGTTGAGATTGTGTTCTATAAATAGGGCATAAGGCCTTCATACTGTGTAAATGTTGGTTTGCCTAAATAAAACATAAAATATTCCTTCTCCAATCTCATAATTGCTTGCGAGGATCTCATACATCCTCCACTGCATCCCTGAAACGAGATTCTCCGAGAAAGATTTCGTCTGTTGAACGTCTGTTGGAGTTAGACATCTGTTTGTATTGCTATGTGCAGAAAATTCGATCCCTGTAGCGTTTGTCGATGCTTGTAAAATTTTGTGGTTCCCAACCAGTGGTTCGCGAACCACAAGTGGTCCGTGAGAGCCTCGAAAGTAGTGCGCGCGAGGGTCCTGCTGAGTCCTGCAGTCCTAAAGCCAGCACATAAGAATAGTTGCCAATTTCTTGCGTTTCGGACTGCAATTTTCTTACTCTTTTATGCAAAAAGTTCTGAAATTCTTAAGGCGCTGTACATAGTGAATCGCCCGCGCGCCAAGAAAAATGCACAAAATCGCGTCCTGTATCAAATACACTAAAAAAATCGAAAATTTTCACATATCAAACCCTAGAATTAGGTGAGACCTATCTAAAACAGCCAGTTTCGTGTTGACATTCATAAACGTTTTGAAGATATTTTTGATGAAAAAAAATAGGCGGCGCACTTTTTTTCAAACAAAATATCTTGCAATCTGTTATGGGTATCAACACAAAACTGGCTGTTTTAGATAGCTCTCATCTAATTCTAGGGTTTGATATGTGAAAATTTTCGATTTTTTTAGTGTATTTGATACAGGAATCGTTTTTGTGCATTTTTTTTGCGCGCGGGCTAATTCACTATGCCCAGCGCCTTAAACCTCGTGGTCACTAAGAACAAAAATCTAAGGCCTTTGTATCCACGTAATGAGATAATTTATACAGCGCCTAGTGGCACCTTCACTCACACTAAATGCGTAAACAGACCACTTGTCGCCGCAGTGCCTGGGACATTGTTTTAGATGGAGTACGCTTGCCTAGTACCTATACCATCCTGACAGCTTAGTCGGCCTAGCCCACAGGAAAGTCAAGTTATTACGTGCGGAGCCAACTAATCCGCGTTTTTCCTCACGATGTTTTCATTCACGGTTACAATCAGAGTGGTCCCTGAGCGGAAAAGGTTGGGAACCACTGTTGTAGTTAAACGGAACGACAAGCGGGCGCATCGATTTGCCGATGCACTTGTAGTATTGATTTCTATTCTAAACATGACAGGGGAAAAGTTTATGAAACGATCAATTAGGACAATATTTTTAATTTGTGTCCTATGTAGATAGACAACTCTTTATTATTCACAAAAAAACATTCAGGATCAAAACAAGTAGCTTGTAAAAGCCCAAATTTTCACAGTTTTTCAAATATTGTAGCTAATTTGAGTTATTTTTGTTCAGCAATTTTGGTTTCACGACGACAAAATTGTATAATTTTCATTATTATAAACAACAGAAAAATAGTAATTACGCTGATTTGTTTTTATGGTCGACTAATCAGTGGTACTGCCCAAAAAAAGTTCGATAAAATCTCATAATCAGCTGAATTTATTGTGGTTTTATTTTTAAAATAATGAAAATAATACTGATTTTCATCTCCCAGGCTCGGAAAGTATGCTGTTACTAGTAACTTACAATAGTGTAAAAGCCTACCTAATTTTAAACTATCTGCATTTTTATGCGCTTCGAAATTTGAACGCGACGCCCTATCGCGTAGAAAAAGAAAAACACTGGCCGTTTAACTAGATGCCATAAAACCGACAAAAAAAGAGCCTCGTTTACACGCGCCTCTCCGAGAAAGTGGTTGTTCTACTCTAGCCCACAGGAAAGACAAGTCAAAACATTTGGATCCAAATAAGTCGCGGGTTACCTTACGATGGTTTCCTTCATAGTTAGCTAACACAAATTAACAAAAAAATACTTCGGAAATGAACTTAGATTTGGACGGGCTTCTCGTTTCTGAGTCCATTGTTCTACCCACTGGGCTACCAGCGCCCTTATAACTTTTAAACTCAATAAATGAATGTAATAAACAGTTATGACGGAAATAACGCTCCGTGCTACGGCATAAAGGACAAATTGAATCAATTCCCGGTTGTCAGCGCTTGCCAAAATACGGTGTAATCTCGTCCCGCGCCCGCGACTCACACTCACTGACACAGAAAGCCCACTATCACATTGGTAAGATTTATTTTAATGTAACTAGTATTTATTTTAATGTAACTATTGGTTTGAGGTGGCCCAGGACCGAAAGTCTGGACTGAAGTGGGCGAGGCCTTTGCCCAGCAGTGGGACACTAACACCGAGGCTGAGTAAAAAAAAAACTAGTATTTAGTGACTAAGGAAGGTACCCGTGCTAGGGAAATAGGCTAGGGACTAAGTGGAGTGAGTTTGGACAGTCTCGTCATAAAGACGTATGCACAAATAAGAAGAACACATATATGGGCAAAATAGAGGGAAAAAGAAGACCAGCAAGGAGGAAAATTAAATGGCTGTGTAATCAAGGAATGGACCGGCATCAAAACCGTGGAACAATTATTCAGGACAGCCATGAACAGAGAGCGGTACAGGGAGCTGACTGCCAACCTCCAGTGATGGAAAGGAACTTCAAGAATAGAAATCATAACGAGTCTTCTGCGTGTTCCCGGTCTGTGCTGACAGCCAGCCGCCACTCATTAGAGCATTGTGCTCGTTATAAGTTGCGGATTGACTCGATCGCTACAGAACAGATACACCCGGACTAATTCGCACTGAACGTCCAGGGCTGCCACACGGTGATACATTCTCATATATTTGCTGGGTAATTTACCATTACCTTTACCAGAGAAGCGGTGGTGGTCTAGTGGGTAGAACAGTGGAGTCTGAAGCGAAAGGTCCTAGGTTCGATTCCTGGTGCGGGCATGTATCTATGACTTTGTTTAATTTCAAAGTTACGTACATTTGTGAATTTGTAGTAGCAATACCACTCGCTGACGGTTAAGGAAAAACATCGTAAGGAAACCTGAGCGTATAATTTGCGTATGATTTCTGAGCATTATACCCTCAACGCAAAAATCGCCAACCCGCATTGAGCACGCGTGGTGATTAAGCTCGAACTCTCTCTCTGAGTTAAGGCCTTTGCCCAGCTAGTGGGACATGTACAATTGTAAGTAAGTAAGTAAGTAAGTAACTCTTTATTTTGTTTTGTACAGGCTACATCTTACTTTTTCTTACTTACCTTTATCTATAAAGGTAGCCTACCAACTTTATGCTTAGAGGATTGTAGCTACTAGTATATTGAATGTTAGGGCCTGTGTTGACTTGTCTTTCCTGTGGGTTATGTTGACTAAGGTTAGGCTGTGTAACTGTTAAATCAACATAAAGTCATACATAGCGTTTATTGCCTCATAGTTAGGTTGATGGCATGAACTAAAGCAATATTAGGGATTTTTCCAAGAGCCAAATTTGATCGTAAATCGCTAAACGAAAGCCATGTGCCATCAGCGCCAACTATGAACGTGTGCTTTAAATTTAGCTTGAAAACGGTCCATTCGCCTTCCACGATGCATAAAATTACAGTAACAGCAGACGACGCGAGCCCGTTACAGTGGAAAAACCTTTCGTAACCTCTGTCAGGGTTTTGTCAGTTAAGTACACGAAAAACCCTCCTAAAGAAGCTTTGCGACCGCCTTAGGTAGCTTGGCGATCCTGCAGGTGGTCTCGACCCACAGTTTGAAAAATTCTGGTTACACTAAGGAAAACTTGCAGCAACCCTATTTGAAAGTGGCTTCTATGCTGATAAGAACAACGGTTTCTACTTACTTGTATTTATTTCATAGGAAAGCTGGCAGCTCACATAACAAAATTGTTAATTAGTGAGCAGAATGAACAGAAAGGGAATGAGCAGGGCGCACGACACACAATCCTCTTAAGGGTGGACGATAGCAACGTGGCGGGAAATTCAAATTTTTTATAGTTTTTTACATTTTGTAGCTAAACTGAGCAATTTTTGTTCAGCGATTTTTCGTTTGCGGCAATAACATAGTATTCTTTTCATTATTGTAAAAAAACTTGTCGTAGACCAGAACCGATTATGTCGGCTGAATTATTGTTGTTCTGTTGTTTACAATAATGAAAAGAATACTATGTCATTGCCGCGAACGAAAAATCGCTGAACAAAAATAGCTCAGTTTAGTTACAAAATGTAAAAAACTGTGAAATTTTTGAATTTCCCGCTCCGTTGCTATCGTCCACCCTTAAGGCGCGGTGCATAGTGAATTAGCCCGAGCGCAATGAAAAATGCACAAAATTGATTCATGTATCAAATACACTAAACAAATCGCAAATGTTCACATATCAAACACTAGAATTTGGTGAGAGCTATCTAAAACAGCCAGTTTTGTGTTGACATTCATAAACGTTTTGAAGATTATTTCGCTGAAAAAAAATAGGCGGAGCACTTTTTTTCAGTGAAAATATCTTCCAATCTGTTTAGGTCAGGAATCGACTTTGTACATTTTTCATTGCCGGGCTCGGCGCCTTTAGAAGAGCAAGAGATTAATATTTAATTATTGATTAATTATAATAGTCACACAGTCGCAGCAGCCCTGCGCCTCGGGGCGACGCCGCCGCCGCGGGGCGCGCGTGACGTCTCGCTAATGACGCGCCGCGCTGTCGCACCCTGTAGCCACTGGGGCCAGCTACAGGGTGCTCCCAGGACCTTCGATCTATTAGCAAATATCACTAAGGGAGTTAAAATGTATCGCCATCTCAGTCGGGTTAGAGCGCTAGCACGGTTAGCCAGAAGTTATAGGTAAAAACCGTTTTCACTATCAATGATACATCTTTGTATGTCTTCGTAGCCCTTCTACTGCCATGGTCCAAATTAGTATAGTGGGGAGATCCATCTCTGGTGCGGTCTCTGGTATGGTCCTAGATCTTGTTGTGGTTGTCGCCCTATGGTACCCCAGAGGTACAGAGTGCCCTTACAGGTCACGCCACGCCTTCCTGTCCTCAGCGACTCTTCTGTCTTCGCTCCAGCTCAGCCCAACGGCTCGCAGCTCGCCTTCTACTGTTCGTTGTCACGTCTTTAGAAAAGCCCAGCCCCCTTAGCACGCTGGCCTTTTGTCTACTCTCAACTGTCACCTTAGCCACTTAACACTACTGAGGTGACAGTTAACAGTGGCTAAGGGGGCTGGAGCCTTTGCCTGTAACGTAATGGCGTGTCGATGCGTCCCAGCAGAAGGACAAAACCGGCGTTTACTGGTTTTTCTCCTACAACCAGAGAACTAATCCTGTAGAATCAGAATCAGAATATTCTTTGATGTACTACAAAAAACATTAAAAGGACCGACAGCATTTATAAATCGTAATTGAAGCCGTTAACTGAGAGCCCATTTTGGCACCATTGCGCGACAGGTTAAGGTCCCTGGAAACATTGGACCATTGGTAGTTTAATAATTATTGGCAGCATTGAGCTGTTGGTGATAAAATGTAAAAAACTGTGAAATTTTTCAATTTCCCGCCACTCTGCTATCTTCCAGCCTTAAGGTTTATTTGTCAACCATAAAACAATCATCCTGTAGAGCCGATTGCCGATATCACACCATCCAACTCAATAATGATTGATGAATGCGGCTCTAGTTACTATGTATATTACCTAAGCTTTGAATTTCATTCTACCTCCTTTTATTATATTATGTATCTCTTAGTGCAACTTTTTAACTGTGTTGTTATAAATAAATGTTTTTTTTTACTTTTACTTTATTATAGCACATGCTTACATAACGATCAATAAAATTAGACCTTATGATTTTCCATGGACATAATGAACTGTATTGCAATTTTCCTCGGTCCAATCTCAGATGGAAATTATGCATTGCGTGAAAAGCATTGGATGCAATGTATATCCATGGTACCCAAAGGGTAAAGGACCCTATTACTTACACTCCGCTGGCCGTCCGTCTGTCTGTCGGTCCGTCTGTCACCAGACCGTGATAGATAGTTAAAATTTTCATCGATGATGTATCTGTTGTAAAAACATGATGTAACAACAAATACTAAAAAACCGAATAAAATAAATATTTAAGGGGGCTCCCTACAACAAACGTGATTTTTTGTCGTTTTTATAGATGAATGGTACGGAACCCTTCGTGCACGAGTCCAACTCGCGCTTGGCTGTTTTTTTTTTCTAGTTTGACCTGTCATATTCACGGGTGTAGTAGAAGCTATGAAATACCAAAACCTTTGTTTTTAGTCATTGATAAGACTGGCTGTTTAAAATTGCTTAAGGCGCTGGGCACAGTGAATTAGCCCGCGCGCAAAGAAAAATGCACAAAATCGATTCCTGTATCAAATACACTAAAAAAATCGAAAATGTTCACATATCAAACCCTAGAATTAGTTGAGACCTATCTAACACAGCCAGTTTCATGTTGATATCCATAACAGATTGCAAGATATTTTGCTTGAAATAAAGTGGGCCGCCTATTTTTTTTCAAGCAAAATATCTTTAAAAGGTTTATGAATGTCAACCCGAAACTGGCTGTTTTAGATAGGTCTCACCTAAGAACGATCAGAGCTAGTGAAGCTGGAGAAAAAAAAGTAGCTAGATACTTAGTATTAGATAGTAATAAGTATCTGATTTATATATATTTTTTTACTTTAGATAATATTTTGACGTTCAATGTAAATAATTTATTTATGGCATATTGAATAAAAAATTTGAATCTGAATCTGAATCTGAATCTAATTCTAGGGTTTGATATGTGAAAATTTTCAATATTTTTAGTGTATTTGATACAGGAATCTATTTTGTACATTTTTCTTTGCGGCTTGCTAATTCACTATCCGCGTCTTAAGCAATTTTAAACGGCCTCGATTCCATCAGTATCGTTCGAATATGATTGCACTTACCTACCCAGACGCAGAGCTAGGATAACGCAGAGTTATTGACGCAAAGTGTGTGCTCTCAGAGTCACTCACCGCTTCCTGCCACTCCATCCTTCCTCGAGCGGTGACGGCTGATCCAATTTGGATCAAAGCCGCTTCGAGACGGTTCGCGCGGCTGCCTTAAGTGGGATCTACTTTGTGAGCACCTGCTTTGCAATTAGATGTGGCTGTTGAGTGTAGACTGTACGTAGCGATGGGTGAAGTGATGAAAAATACAGCCAGAGTGCTTGCTACTACCCCGTAGTGACGAGAAGGCTCTCTTGAGAAGCAATCATTCTATGGCAAACATATTTTTTATATTTGTATTCCAAGCTAATACATTATTTGTGAAATGACGCTACAAATAGGGATTTGCATTTAGAAATGGTTCGGATCGCGGTCAGTTGTTGTGGTTAAATTAATTAATTTAATTAGGTAATTACCTACCTTCCGTTCTATCCAGAAGTTATCCCACAAAATCTAACCGCGTCGTTTAGAATAAAAGCAGGTACAGTGGGCCACACGCTAGAATACCCATTTTTGGTCGATCACCCTTATGCCGCGCGCCGTAAGAGCTGTCGTAGGGTATCTGTGACTGTGGACGATCGTACATACTCGTAAGTGTGAATATCGAAGTTGAGACTACCAATACTACTCGATTCAAAACTCGAGGCATTTGCATCCGTTTTGAATAATTAAGGCCTTTGAAGATGGGTGAAGAGACCACTCGGAGAGTCGGCGCTGCAGTTTTAGATTAGATAACTCTATATTGTGTTAAATATAGATAAATTAGGTTAAACAACCGTTGATTCGGATCCAACGGTTGTTTAGTCTAATTTATCTGTGGTGCACAATATAGAGTTATCTAATCCAAAACTGCAGCGCCGACTCCGAGTGGTGTCTTCACCCATCTAGTGTGAGTGAAGGTGCCACTGGACGCTGTATAAATCATCTCATTACGAAGATGCAAAAAGGCCTTTATTATAATATCTAGCTGTTAGTAGGTTAGTAGCTGTTAGTAGTAGAGTTGAATGACAGTGGCGCATGTCACCGTGGGACCCTGCAATTCACCCAAATTACAATGGCGGCCATTAGCCGTTATTGTCCGACGATTTTAAATATCCAAGTAGCGAGGGCACTCGCGGGCACTAATTGTGTGCCATTGACAAAGCTCAATCAATGTAATTAGGGTCGGCCGAGTTTAATTTTCGAACTGGTGCCCAATGGCCGGGGTAGTTCAGTCGCGGCGCTCTGATTGGCTTCTCCTGATCGCTAGCCGCTCGCTGATTGGCTGGCGGAGCCGGGTGCGCGCCACTGATTGGCTGGTTAATGATAGCATGGCCGCCGCGTACGCATTGTTCTCGTAATTAACGATTGCCGAGCTCGCGATGGCGCCAGAGAGTTGAAACTCAATTGTTTTGTGGTTTTCGGTGCAGCGGTGCAGTTCTGCTGGAGCTCTGGTTTGCGGTGGCTAGGTAAGTTTTTTTTTAACTACCATGTCTGTTTAATTAGGATTGAATTCGTATGGTACCTAGCTAGATCTTTGGATACTATGATGGTCATGTCATTACCGACGAACTATTAGCGTCACTAAGTTTTTCTCTCACAAAGTTTTTTTGTCAAGGTATTGTATGGCTAGCCAAGGTTCTACCGCTTCTTTTGTCCTTACTCTCGTTCAGCTGTGGCTCATAGTTTTACCAGGGCATGGAAACAAAGTAACCAAACCGTTTTTTGGCTCTCCTGTAAAATTCGTCAAATGGCTCTTGCTATGTTTTAAAATTACACAGCCGCTCTGTCATAAGCTATGCCATCGTGTCATACGTTCAGTGGGTGCTATGTTGGAAATTGTGTTATTTTTTCCATCCATTGCCTGCCAGCTAGTTTTTGCCACAGCTTTTGATGGATAATTGGGTTCATTCCTAAGTAATTCTATCACCCACCGTGAATGGCCGGATGATTTAATTGCGACGTCCGTCCGCTAGGAACACATTTTAGCGGTTTTCGCGTGACCAATGGCCATTATTTGGTAAAAACGGACTAGTTGCCGGTGTATTAGAAACAAAAATAGAAATACATTTATTGAACGAGCGAGCGAAGCGAGCGAAGTTCTCCGAGTCTACTGGAACGATCCGGCGTTTGTATTTATGTATGTAATTTATGTTTGTATGTATGTATGTATGAATGTTCGTTCGACGATAACTTGAGTTTTGGTCGGATCATCATGAAATTTGGTAAGCAGATAAATGAGGCAAAGAGAATTTTTAAGTTCGAACATGAGCCAAATTGGTCGAGGGGTTGCTGAGATATGGGGTCGCGAGTTCATAGTTCGGGGCGAACCACTAGTTTAAACACCGCAACACACATACATGACACATAGATTTCGTCCACACCACGTCATGTGGCCTACGTTCTATTATAACATTATATTTAAGCCACACCGCCAAGTTTAATGCTGACTGTAAAAACGTACCTACCTTTGAATTGCATTGAAGCATTTCAATATAATTTCTGAAGTCATAAATAGTACTTAATAAGCTAAAAAAAAAAACAGCAAAGTGCGAGTCGGACTCGCGCACTGAGGGTTCCGTATCGCCATACCCACAATTTTACAAAATCTGGTTATACGGGCCCTCGGTGCGTGAGTCCGACTCGCGCTTCACTGTTTTTATTATTTGTTAAATACTTTAAAAATAAGCCTTTTAATGATACCAAGTTCGAAGTTTGTAGGTAACCGTTTTTGGGATAGGTTGAGCCAAAAATATAAAAACACGTTTCTCGTATAGGAGCCCCCTGTTTTTTATTATTTTTTAGTTTTTTATTATTTTTTGAATAATCCGCTATACTAACAAATAATCTATGAAAATTTCAACTGGTTAGTTTCTATTACGGTTCCAAAGATACAGCAGTTTAAAGTTAGGACAGACAGACAGTGTAGGGTCCCGTTTGGAACCCTTCGGGTACGGAACTCTAAAAAAGAAACCCGCCAACTAAGCTTTTAAAAACAAGGTAAACACTTAAAATAACTGAATTATTTTAGTTTAAGCTCAGACTGAGCTAATAAAATTATATTATACTAGCTTTTCGCCCGCGACTTCGTCCGCGAAGACTTATAAGAAGTTGCCTGGGTACATCTTTCACCATTATCAAATTAGCATGAATAGATTCATGGGTGTGTATTTGTGTAAGCCATCTCTATTCCAAATGTCATACAAATCCGTCGAGCAGTTTCAGCGTGGAAGTGTATGTGTGTGTGTGACCAAATTAGTAAAGATCAAATGAATCCAACAAAAGAAAAAAAACAAACTTTGAACCTTTTTGGCCGTTTTAGGTTTATCATTATTATTGTTTTCTTCATGCTTAGTAGTTTTGCTATAAAACGCAACTGTAGTTAAATGTTCATTGAATAGTTGTAGCTTTAATGGTTCCGGCATTGTTACTGATACTACACCAGGAAAACTCTTAAAATGTTTCCACCCTTTTTGATGCTGAAACATGTGTTTAATTATTATTTCTGATTTAATATACGACTACTTAGTTTGAAGTTAATCTGACCTAATAAAATTATAATTTCATACAAATTTTGAACCCCGCTTTGGCCGTTTTAGAGTTAACATTATTACTTTTTTCTTCATGGTTGGTAGTTTTGCTATAAAACGCAACTGTAGTTTTTCAAAGTTGTAACTTAAATGGGTTGGGCATCGATTTAAATACCCCAGCATTGCTACTACATCAGGGAAAAATCTTCAACGTTTCCACCCATTTTAACCCTTCATTGGCTGAAATGAGAAAAATGCTGAAACACGTGTTTGATTATTTCTTATTTAGTATACAAATGCTTACTTTCAAGTAAATCGGACCAACATTTTTTTTATTTCATTCAAACTTTGAACCCCGGTTTGGGCATTTGAAGGGTTAAAATTATATTTTTTTCTTCATGGTGGGTAGTTTTGCTATAAAACACGATTGCACATTCAATTTAAAAGTTGTAGCTTTAATGGTTTAGGCCTGAGTTGATACTACAGGAGGAAAAATCTTCAAACTTTTCTACCCCTTTTAACCCTTTAGTGGGCAGAAATTTCAAAAACACTGAAACACGTGTTTGATTATTTCTGATTTAGTATACAAATACTTAGTTTCAAGTGAAACACGTGTTTGATTATTTCTGATTTAGTATACGAATACTTAGTTTCAAGTAAATCAGACCAAAAAATATATTTATTTCATACAAACTTTGAACCCCGGTTTGGGTATTTGAAGGGTTAACATTATTACTTTTTTTGTCATGGTTGGTAGTTTTGCTATAAAACGCAACTGTAGTTCAAATTTCAAAGTTGTAACTTAAATGGTTTGGACCCAGCATTGCTACTATATCAGGGAAAAATCTTCAACGATTCCACCCATTTTAACCCTTAATTCGCTGAAATCAGAAAAATGCTGAAACACGTGTTTAATTATTTCTAATTTAGTATACGAATACTTAGTTTCAAGTAAAACGGACCAAAATATTTTTTTATTTCATACAAACTCTGAACCCCGGTTTGGGCATTTGAAGGGTTAAAATTATATATTTTTTCTTCATGGTGGGTAGTTTTGCTATGAAATGCAACTGCACATTCAATTTTTAAGTTGTATCTTTAATGGTTTAGGCCTGGCATTGATACTACATCAGGAAAAATCTTCAAACTTTTCTACCCCTTTTAACCCTTTAGTGGGCAGAATTTTGAAAAACGCTGAAACACATGTTTAATTGTTTCTTATTTCATGTACAATAACTTAGTTTCAAGTAAATCGGACAAAAAAAATTTTTTTTTTCATACATACTTTGAACACCGGTTTGGGCATTTGAAGGGTTAAAATTATATTTTTTTCTTCATAGTGGGTAGTTTTGCTATGAAATGCAACTTCACATTCAATTTCAAAGTTGTAGCTTTAATGGTTTAGGCCTGGCATTGATACTACATCAGGAAAAATCTTCATACTTTTCCACCCCTTTTAACCCTTTAGTGGGCAAAAATTTGAAAAACGCTGAAACACGTATTTAATTGTTTCTTGTTTAAGATACGCATACTAAGTTTCAAGTAAATCCGACCAAAAATTTTTTTTATTTCATACAAACTTTGAACCCCGGTTTGGGCATTTGAAGGGTTAAAATTATATTTTTTTCTTCATGGTGGGTAGTTTTGCCACAAAACGCTACTGCACATTCAATTTCAAGGTTGTAGCTTTAATGGTTTAGGCCTGGCATTGATACTACATCAGGAAAAATCTTCTAACTTTTCTACCCCTTTTAACCCGTTAGTGGGTAGAATTTTGAAAAACGCTGAAACACGTATTTCATTGTTTCTTATTTAATATACAAATACTAAATTTCAAGTAAATCGGACCGAAAAAAAAAATTATTTCATACACACTTTGAACCCCGGTTTGGGCATTTGAAGGGTTAAAATTAATTTTTTTTCTTCATGGTGGGTAGTTTTGCTACAAAACGCTACTGCAGTTTCAATTTCATAGTTGTAGCTTAAACGGTTTGGGCCCGACGTTGACACTACATCAGGAAAAATATTCATACATTTCAACCTCGTTTAACCCTTAAACGGCTAAAATTTGAAAAAAGCTGAAATAGGTGTTTAATTATTTCTGATTGAATATACGAATTCTTAGTTGCAAGTAAATCCGACCAAAAAAATTTTTTTTTTCATACAAACTTTGAACCCCATTTTTACCGCCTTAAGGGTTAAACTTGAAGTAAATCTGTCTTAACCCGTAGCGTGTCCACAAATTACAACTATTGTCAAATTATCACTGTTGTAGCATTAGCGGTTTTGTTCCAGCATTGATCGTAACTGGTGAAAAAAATCAAAAAACTTTAGCACCCATTTTAACCCTTAAGTGCATAGAAATGAGAAAAAATCTGAAATAGGTGTCGAATCATTTTTAAATCAAAGTACGAAAAACTAAGATTAAAGTACAAAAGACCAAAAAAATATTTTTTCCCATACACACTTTAAAGCCGATTTTGACCCACTTAAGGGTTAAATAAAAAAAAATCGCTTCTTAAATGAACCCTCCACCATATAACGCAACTTTTGTCCAAATTTCATACTTATAGGTTCAGCCGTTTGGGCTGTAGCGTGATGAGTCAGTCAACCTAAGCCTTTTATATATATAGATTATACCGAAAACTAATAAAATTACTCGTATTATAAGTCCAGCAATGGATGAAATTAATGCTGAAGTAAAAGAAGTTATCTAACAATGTAATTTATACGAAAACGTGTAAATAAAGAAACTTTTCATCTCCCACGCTCGGAAAGTTTGCTGTTACTAGTAACTTACGATCGTGTAAAGGCCGGGTTTAAACTATCTGAACTTTTGTGCGCTTCGAAATTTGAACGCGACGCCGGGACAGTCTTTCCCGCGCCCTATGGTTTTGAAAAAGAAAAAAACACTGGCCGTTTAAGTAGATGCCAGATCCCGATGGAAAATAAAACCTCATTCATAGTTCGTTTAAACGCGTATTTCAGCGAAAGCGATTGTTCGTGCCCATTCTCTATACAAAACTGTGAATGTAAATGGTGCATAAGCATCTTTTAAAAAGGTAAAGTCACGGAATAGAACATTCAGAAACGCGGTTTCTTCTTATAGTCTTTTCAATATTTTGTACACATATTTATTTTTAAATACCAGTAAATAAAAAAAATGCTGCGCTTCTGTTTTATCAAATAGATAATTATGTTTTGGTTTGTTAAATACATTTTTTCAAACGATATTACTAATTTCATTTTTTATCTCCTAGAAATTTTTAATTTATATGGTAAAAGTTCAGAATGCACCCGGAAAAAAAAACATTCTTTTATTTACATTATTTTTGTGTCTGGATAAATGAACTTCAGGAAATTATTAATAAAACGAATGGTTTTAATACCAACGAAGCTCATAACTTTAGTGCGGCAGCCGTAACTACAGTAAAATATGCTTTTAAAAGGAACTTATTTGACTCACCTGTTTTGCCTGTAAGTAGTTGTCTATAGAGTTTGTCCCGCTTGGCTAACAAAGTCATTTCCTCGCTTCTGTGAGATGAAAAGTTTTGTGTTTCGCACGAATGCAATATTATTTGCGTCTCGTGCTTCTGAATACCTCGCTACGCTCAGGTTTCTTTTTTTGAACCACTCGCTACGCTCGTGGCTCAATTTTAGAAACCTTCGCTAGCTCGGTTTTCAATACAAGCACTCGCCGCAAACAATAATTTTGCATTCTTGCATAACAAATAACTATTATTGTGCTATATATAATAGTCGGTGACAGCCTTTGGTAAAACCAGTGGATATGCAAACTTTTCAAGACGGAATATTTTTTTATGTATAATAATAAAAGTATTTAGGAAGGTGTAGGTAAAAGTAAATGAGATATCTACTTGTACAAGTTGTACAACGTCTAATTTACTGACTCAAAACTAGTCACAGAACACAACAACCCAATATCCGGAACCAGTGTCAGGACTCTGCTATGCAAAAGCGAATAAACAAACCAACCTACATAACAACTAGGTAAGCCAAAGAACGAGCTAAGCTTACACTATTATGGCAACAAAATTATAGCCCTACGCCTCCCAGCCCTAGCCCCCTAGGGTGGTAGGGGGGAGGGGGAGGTCGCCCCGCCCCGCTACTTAGTTTTTTTTAATCAACCGCCCTCTGTCATTAGGACGAGGCATAATGGAGCTGAGCGCAGGCCGCAGTGTGTGCCGGCCCTAACCCCGCGCCGTGTGCGCCGACCCTATGTAGCGTGTCGAGATATAGAAGGATCTTGCCGGCCTAAAATATTATGTATGTACCATTCCATATCATCATCATCACGAGGCAAGACACCTGGTGAGGTGGGAGCATCCTCCCACCGATGAACAAGGGCAGTGACAAAGTGGAGGCTTGGAGTGGAGGATGATAACTCTTATTCTTCGTCGTTGCACTCTTGTCAGAGCGGTGGTGGTCCACATCTAGTACCATCTTCTTCAGTGACTGATGTTGCGCGCCTTACGATGCCACGCCATTTCTCTCGGTCAGAGGTTATCTCCCCTCCTATAACGGAGTTGTATCCACCGATTCTATAACTACTAAATTAATAATTTAGAATACCCCCGACATTTTAGATTCAAATAAGCAGATCTCATAAAGGCTGATCCCATTTTGATAAAACATGTCTAAGAACACTTGCTAGAAAACCTGCTTGCAAATTTTAAAAAACCGCATCCTAATCGGTTCACCCGTTTAAGAGCTACGGTCACGGTGCCACTGATAGACAGACACACACAAACACATAGCGGTCAAACTTATAACATCCCTCTTTGGGTCAGGGGTTAAAAATATGAATAGGTATGTGACTTCTGCTCTTACTCTACGTTACTACTGCGCCAGTCTTGCTGTTTAGTGATACCACACTCTAGTGATACGTCGACGGTGAGCCATCCGCCTATAGCAAGCAATTTGAACCTAGAGGTCCCAGCACCTATTGTGGATTGTGCCTTCTTGTTTACGCATCTTGCAATTAGGAAGAAATTCTTGCTGTCAGACTACCAGCGCCATAGATTATGAACGACTAGTTGTGCCCGCGACTTCGTATGCGTTTTTACACATTTGACATTTAATTTAAATTCGACTGTGGAGGAAAACTCAAAAGGAAGGTTTTTTTAACCTCCGACCAAAAAAGAGGGGTGTCATAAGTTTGATAGCTTTGTGTGTGTGTCTGTTTATGTGTTTTATCTTGTAGAACTAACATTTTCCGCCAAACTAAAATAAAAACAAATGCCGACTTTTCATTTACAATATGGCGCCACAAATGCCAAAAGTCGTAGCGTGATATTATACAGAGTGTTAAAAGACCGACAACAAAGCGCGTATAGTCCTCATCATAACGAACATTTTTGCCCGAGGAACTATGCCTGAAAAATCAAATAAAGTCGGACTTTTAATTTTTTTTTTCAGAAATGTGTTCACGTTCTTAACATACCTTGTCGAGAAGCCATATAAAAAATATAGATATTTCTTAAAAAAAATCAAGTTACAATTGCAACCCGCAATGTAGGTTTCCGAGAGAATGAGGTTCAAAGTCTGACTTTTTTTTTTTACAGATATATGTTCAGTATCACGTTCTTAACATACCTTCTCAAGAATCCATATCCAAATTATGAATATTTCTTACAAAAAACGAAGTTAAAATTGCAACCCGCAATGTATTCTAAACATCGGATAGCTTAAGTTACGCCCAGAAACGTGAGTTACGACCATGTTAAGTTTGGTCGAAAACTATTCAGCGGTTTTCGCTTTTACAGACAGACAGACAGACAGACAGACAGACAGACAGACATAGACAGTTTTTTTTGCATTTTTGGATTCTGTATAGTCTACTTAGTAACACCTGCTAGTTTTTTTCTAAAAATATTCAATGTACAGAATTGACTTCGCTAGAGTTTTATTATAAGTATAGAGTATAGATAGATTCATTTCCCGATGGCACCTGGCGACACTTTATTTGCCATGAAAGATTCCCATTGATTAGCAAGGCCAGTCTTAGCAGAGCGATAAGCATTTTTTTTAGCTCCTGACCAAAAAAGAGGATTGACCGCTATGTGTATGTGTCTGACTGTGTGTGTGTCTGTCTGTCTGTGTGTGTGTCTGTCTGTGGCACCAATAGCTCTTTAACCGGTGAACCGATTTGGATGCGGTATTAAATTTTATTTTAAAGCAGGTTTTCTAGCAAGTGTTCTTAGACATATTTTTATCAAAATCGGTTCGGTGCGATCACTGCAAGGTACGTAATAGCGCTGCCGGTTGTATCACATTACGCTTGATGACAGCGACACTGTATGTCGTTAATGAATATTTATTACGGCCTCTGTTCTCTCAGGCTTTGAGCCACGGCCACTCAAGTGTTATTATGATAATGTATGATCTTCTAGATACCTATAGCTACATTTATTCCAAAAAGATATAATGCAGTTACACTTATGGCATATTGGGCACCCATCGCATATTACGAACATTCCCTCTTCGATCTTGTAAACCCTTCATTTTGGAACATGATTTAAAGAGTAGGTACGTTTGTTTTATTTGTAGTAATACCCAAAGAACAGATACTTTACTATGACCTACTTAAAATACTGGTGGTCTTTGGGTACTTTCGTATATTGTTGAGCGAATTATGCTCAAGCTGAGTTCGACTAGAAAAGAAGAGGGGTGTATCCAGACGAGTGGCTTTTACTTCAGGGGCCTTAGCCTGTAACGCAATGGTGCCAAAATGTGCTCCTAAAGATTGACGGCTTCAATTACGATTAATTAATGCTGTCAGTTCTTTAAATGTTTTTGTAGCACCGCAAAGAATATTCTGATTCTAATTCTAGAGGATTAGTTCGCTGGTTGTAAGAGAAAAACGAGGATATCCCGGTTTTTCCTTCTACTGGGACGCCATCGATACGCCATAGCGTTACAGGCTAAGGCCTCTGGGCTATTCTTGCCAAGATCTGTCCAATAGGACAAGACGGTCTTCGCAATAAACACGTATAGTTCCATTGCGGTGCCCCACTCGGTGCAGGACTCGAAAATGCTTATAAAAGAGTCCAAAGGTTAAATCGTTTAAAGTCTCCGCAAAATACGTTCGTAAATTGAGTTGGATACTCGTCGGTAGGTACGTAGAAAGACGCAAAATGCCTATAACTGAGTTTTCCACCGAGCAGGATGCATGAAGGCTGCGCAATTATGCACCCCAAGTTACCCCCTAGTGCACTCCCTTGCACCCCTCGCACCCCTCGCACCCCTCCCCCGCCGAGACACTCAATAAAAAGTAGTTTGCGTGAATTTGCGGTAGCCCTAACGTATGTGCCGCAGGGTTGTCAAAACTTGGGTGTTTCTTTTGACAAAAAATAAATACTGCAATGGGCATTTTCCCAAGTGTCAAAACATATACTTGGAATGGCTTTCAAACTTTTGAATTGAGAATTTTACTAAGTAAACACGTAAGTATCGTTCTGTCACGTTGTTTTGAGAGAAATCTGCAGAGACAGAACGATACGTAAGTGCTTGCTTACCGAATTTCTCAATTCAGAAACCGGCAGTCAGTCTTAATCGGTGGTTTCCATTTAAAATTATACGTATAAATTCAGGATAGCTATTTGGACCCTGCCAATCCGACATGAGCAAGCCTTTGCCTAACTAGTGAGACGTATATTGGCTAAATCTTATTCCTAGTTCAACATTTAACTAAGTTTAGGTTAAGTTATCGTATGAGGTAGTGGCCACCCCTGGTTTCAGAATTTTTAGGCCACCCAAAGGGCCTCTGACATATTATGTCTTAAAGACTTTTTATTTATCAACAACAGCCGGGACCAACGGCTTAACGTGCCTTCCGAAGCACGGAAGTGCTCAGATATTATTGCTACTACTAGCGGCCAGCCATCCATAGGCAAACCGCGTCCGATAGCTAGTCCAACTAGGCTGTGAGCGCTAAGCTATGAGCAATAGAAGGCTAACTGCCGGTTTCTGAGTTGAGAAATTCGCTAAGCAAATGGGTAAGTATCGTCCTGTCTCTGCAAATTTCTCACAAAAGAGCGTGACAGAACGATAGTAAAGTATTTGCTTAGCAAAATTCTCAATTCAGAAACCGGGCCTTAGAGCTAGTACAATTTTATGTTAAGTTTCATGTCACCAGGCCCGCGTTTCATATAACTGACATAAATATTTTATTATGACAATTCGATGTTCATTGATAGGTCGGTTTGTAAACAAACCTTTTTTGTAACCTCATGTCAAATCGACTACGCAATCTATATCGAATCTATACTTATAATAAAACTCTAGCGAAGTCAATTCTGTACACTGAATATTTTTAGAAAAAAACTAGCAGGGGTTACTAAGTAAACTATACTGAATCCAAAAATGCAAAAAAAACGGTTTATGTCTGTCTGTCTGTCTGTCTGTCTGTCTGTCTGTCTGTCTGTCTGTCTGTCTGTCTGTCTGTCTGTCTGTATGAACACGATAAACGCGAACACCGCTGAATAGTTTTTAACCAAACTTAACATGGTCGTAACTCACGTTTCTGGGAGTAACTTAGGCTATCCGATGTTTAGAATACATTGCGGGTTGCAATTTTAACTTCGTTTTTTGTAAGAAATATTCATAATTTGGATATGGCTTCTTGAGAAGGTATGTTTAGAACATGATACTGAACATTTTTCTGCAAAAAAAATTAAAAGTCCGACTTTGAACCACATTCTCTCGAAAACCTACATTGCGGGTTGCAATTTTAACTTATTTTTTTGTAAGAAATATCCATAATTTTGATATGGCTTCTTGAGAAGGTATGTTAAAAACGTGATACTGAACACATTTCTGAAAAAAAATAAAGTCCGACTTTATTATCTCGGAAACCGTTGATTTCCCAGGCATAGTTCCTTGGGCAAAAATGTTCGTTATTATGATGAGGACTATACGCATACGTGGTCTCCCGCTTTGTTGGCGGTCTTTTAACACTCTGTATAATAGCACGCTACGACTTTTGGCATTTCGGGCGCATATTGTAAATGAAAAATCGGCATTTGTTTTTATTTTATTTTGGCGGAAAATATTAGTTCTACAAGCGTAGCATAAGGCCGGGTTAGAGCGTATCTATGGGTTTAAAACAATAGGTATCTCACTCTTTTGTTTGACGTAGAGCGGGATGGACAGAACCATAGATACGCTCTAACCCAGCCTTATGATGCTTGCTGGAGGGAATTGTGAGTGGTTTTCGGTGGAGGTCGGACAAAGTTTATCGATGTTAGAAATGTAGTACTGTTGCGTCGCGGTCGAAATGTTCTGGGTTTAAACCCACGCGAGGTTGAAATTTTTTTTTGTGCCTTTTTTTAAATATTTACTCTACTGAGCCCAACTTTATATTAAAAAAATATATTTTGTTTGCCGTAGAGCGGGATAGACAGAGTTATTTGCGGTAGATACGCTCTAACCCAACCTTATGCTTTGCTTGCTGGCTTAGCATGAGAATGGGTAAGACCTTATCTATGGGCTTATAACTTTATCTATCCCACTCTCCGTCGAGGGAGTTACATAATAAACTCCCATACTTCCCAGGCAATTCTTATGCTAAGCTTCCTGGTATCTTACACGGGCGATACCCAATCTAAATAAAACATATTTTATCATTAATGTATTGTTTAGATTAGGGCACACACACACAGACAGACACACAGACAGGCACACCCTCATAAACACATAAACAGACACACACACAAAGCTATCAAACTTATGACACGCCTCTTTGTTGGTCGGGGGTTAAAAAAAACCTTCCTTTTGAGTTTTCCTCCACAGTCGAATTAAAATTAAATGTCAAATGTGTAAAAACGCATACGAAGTCGCGGGCACAACTAGTTGTCATAATAAAATATTAATGTCAGTTATATGAAACGTGCACCTGTTAGCCGCCGTAATGAGCCGAAACGTTTGCAAAATGTAAATTTTAATAAAATGGGGTGATATCTAAATCCGTTTTAAAATGCACTGCGCTCATACAAACCCAATAAAACATTAGCTCTAGTTCAATGAGGATTTTTCCAAGTGTCAATTATAGTTGGAATCGATGTCCAACTCAAGATATTTCTGTGGTTTATAAAATAAAGGCCTTTGCGTCTACGTTATGATGATGAGATGATTTATACAGCGTCCTTCACTCACACTAGATGGGTGAAGAGACCACTCGGCGCTGCAGTGCCTCGGACAATGTTTTAGATGGAATAGGCTTGCCCAGCACCTATACCATCCTGACAGCTTAGTCGGCCTAGCCCACAGAAAAGACAAGTCAATACGTGTGGAGCCAACAAAGCCGCGGATTTCCACACGATGTTTTCCTTCACCCTTAGCGAGTGGTTTAGCTTCTTCAAATTCACAAATGTAAAAAGCCACATATTGTGACTAAGATGTAGAGTTTGTGAAGTTAGAGTGTAGAATTAGAAGCTTGGCTCTACATGATATCTGATAGCTTTTTGACAGTGCAAGGTGTATATTGTCGTCTTGGCAACTTTTTTACATGAAAATGTTTTTGGTGGAATTTGCTGCTGGATATTTTTTTTAACCAACAGGACGTTGATTTAAAAAAAATATCCAGCAGTAAGTTCAGAGAAATTGGGCGGAGTGTGACCGGGGGACGAGTATTCCGGCGCAAGCAGCGGCAGCGCTGGAATACTAGTAAATAAGGTGACAATTTTTACCACTAAAATAGCCTCAATTCTAATTAAAATAATCATAAGCTAGTTGTCTGCGCCATCAGCCTTCCTTCGAATTTTGCCTCCATATATGGCCTATGACCAATACGTCAAATGACGTCATCGCGCGGTGAGAACCCCGCGACACACGCGCACCTATCGCGCACCTATTCATGTGCCTTTGATTCTATTTTGCTAATTTTAATTGTTTTACTGTAGTTTTCTTGATTAAAACCAATTGCATACCAACGAAGACTACGGGTGGTATTCTAGAACGCTACTTAAACTCAGTTTAAACAGAGTTCGGACTGTCGATAAAACAGTGCATGTTTTGATATGAAGGGAGAGATATTCAAATCAAAACTTGCACTGTTTTATCGACAGTCGACACTACTAAACTCTACTTAAACTGAGTTTAAACAGAGTTCAAGGAGCGTTCTAGTTTGAACTGAGTTTAAACAGAGTTTAAGAAGCGTTCTAGTTTGAACTGAGTTTAAGTAGCGTTCTAGAATACCACCCTACGAGATTTTCATTGTCATCGAAGAGACCCATAATTTTGAAGATCTCCAGTGGCTCGTGTGGCCACTAGTAGTTATGGTTTGGACTGAAAGAAAAAAAGTTATTTCACAAAAAATTAGAGCCAGGTTCAAGGTTGCATTTTTAAATTTCACAGTTGGTACCTAGGTACGTGACCTAGCCCAAATAATTTAAAGGTGGTATTAATAGTCGTCTGAGATCACCTACTTGAGCCCGATCTCAAGCAGGTGAACTCAGAAAAGTCAAATGCTAATGTCAAACCTTGGCTAATGACAATCTCGAGTAGCTGTCAGTATATTAATAGACACTATCTTGAGATTGACATTGACATTAGCCTAGGCTTGACTTTGACTTTTCTGAGATCATCTACTTGAGTTCGATCTTGAGTCGACGACTATTAATGACACCTAAGCTTAACAGAAAACCGAGCTTTGTGTTAACTTTTTCTGGCCTGTTTATAAAACTCACCGAAATCTGAAGTCTCAAACTAAGTATGGCTGATGTCTCTACATTTTTCATTACCGAGAAACGATAGGTAGTAACTTTGAATGATTCGCGATATCCCATCCTACTTCCCACTCCCCACTTATATTATAAATGCGAAAGTTTGTGAGTGAATGTGTTTGTTACTCTTTCACGCTGAGACGGCTGAACGGATTTAGATGAAATTGGGAATAGAGATAGCTTAGACATCAGAATAACACATAGGCTACATATTATCACGCTTTTACACTTAGGAGCAAAGTAAAGCACATATTCTTTTTCTGTAGTCCACGCGGACACGTCACACATAATTTTGGTTCGAAATGGGGCGAATGGCGGTTATTTTAGTAGGTAAATGAATGAATGAGGTAAATGAATGATAGGTAAAAGCTGGAGAGCTGGTAACCAATCGAAGGCTAGGAGTTTATAGGCTGATAGAGTAAACTTCGCTGAGTCAAAAAAAAATTTTTTTGGCCGGTCGCGGTCGAAAGAACGTTTTTCTTTTACTTTGAAAGTGTCAATGTATGGGTTGGGTTTTTTTTTGTCGTACAAGTCTGGGAGCTTCTAGGTTGGTTGTTTAGACTTAGGTGATCTCGGATCCCAGGCACTGCTGCGTCCGAGTTGTACTCAACCAGAGTGTAGGTGCCACTTGACGAAATAAAAAAGCATATAACAAAGATGCTAAGTCCTAAGTATTTACTTATAGTGAAAAGGTTATCAAGATAAGATAAGATAGGTTAAAAAATATTTATTTAAAAATCTCATAAACTTTAAAGATAGATAGTTTCAGTGATTATAATACTGGCTACCAACTGGCTACAGTGCCGTACAGTAATGATTATAATTATCTGTTGGTCTCCACGCTAGAGATTTAGTACAAAAAATTAGAGACACAAAATCATATTGGACGCACGTTTTTGACGGTTAGCTAGTTATCTACAAAAAATCGATACCTACGGTATCGATTTTTTGTAGCTAACGGAATGAAGGCACCAATTGTATGGGGCAGTTGATTTTTTTTTCCGAGATAGCAATTGGCTTCATAGTAAAAATTGCTTTTATTCATGAGTTAAGCGACCCCTTTCAGTGTCACAGGCAGGACCTTTATGTAACACCCTGTATATGTAAAGGCCCAATATAAATTTTTACTACCGCGAACTGAATGTTATAAGTTCCCGTCTCGTTCCTGCCATATTTGTCTTGTTTTTACGCTTTGCACTTCCCTGCCGAGCTGTCAAAACATCGGTCGTGAATCTACGAGTGTTTGTTTGTTTGTCTGTTCCCACGTGTGGCGGCGGGCGGTTCGGGTTTCCTCACGGGACAAAGCATGTTGTGATCGGCGGACACGCAAACAATCGCCGCCTCTTCGGTTTCAGAGACCTTCCTCCACTTCTCAGCATCCTTAAGACGTTGGTGACAGAGTTGTGAATCCCTTGTGAGTGTAGGTGTTTCGGCGGGCTTTTGTGTGAAATTGACAGTTTTCAAGAGATGGAGGTTTAGTTTTCAATAAGTTGTTCGGAGCGAGTCTCGTTGTCGGTTGTCACGTCTTGATGACGGTTCAATGAGATCGCCGGCTTTGTGCTATTTAGCTGGATGTCTTCGCTGATTTTTCAATAGGTTTGTGCTATTTAGAGATCAAATAATAATAGGTACCTAAGGGCCGATTTTGGCAATTTTTTATGATGGAATTTTTGTAAGTATTTCACGGATGCCCTATGTAAGATGTATACAATTAGCACATATCCCACTGGCTGGGCAAAGGCCTTCTCTCAGAGAGAGAGAGAGAGAGTTCAAGCGCTCAATGCTGATTGGCGATTTTCGGTTTGAGCGTATAGGTTATGCCTCATACGCTCAGGTTTCCTCAAGATGTTTTCCTTGAATTAAGAAATCACTTTTGTAGAGATGATATAATTTTTAATAATTTCTAATTCAATCCAATTACTTTTAGCCACTTTTTCCAATAGAAAATAATACAGTATCGGGATCTAAAAATAATGTAGAGACAAAGAGTTCCTTAGCTTGTGGGACTTGTACGGTCGGCCACAGTCTAGGATACCCCATGGTCATGGTAGCTCTTACTGCACGCGGCATAAGGGCGCCAATTGAACAAAAAGGGGTATCCTAGCGTGTGGCTAGGTACCTAAGTTAATACCTAGGTATCTTAAAAGTTCGTTTATAAATCTAAACATGCCGTTGTCTAACTGTTATCAAAGAAATAAAAACGCAGAACCTTAAATGCCTAGTTTTTTTCTTGTTTTCTATTGTCGTAAAAACATTTTTGACCAAACAGCTCAAGCAGCCTAAAGACAAAGTTTTTTTAAAGTTTTGGAATGCCGGGAGTTTATAGTACCTATTTTATGGCGATGCGGAACCACGGTTTAACTAAATCACTAACTCACTTGTTTTTTTTTGTCAGTGTAGCCAATTAAATACCTAAGTAGGAGTTTAGTCCGCAAAGATGTTGGTTCTTAGAATATCCAAAATTCCAAACCCAACCTTGAGTATACTCGACCAATTTATAAGAGTGCATAATAGTAATAAATTTAATTTATTTTAGGCATTTTTTTACTACACAACTAAACAATGCATATTTTTAATGATTACCTAAAAGGTTCAATGCATAGCTAAAAGGTTTCAAAATTTTTAAAAACTACATTCCTTTTCTTTTGAACAAGAGAGCCTTTGTAGAGTCTGTCAATTTTATATTGTTAATAAAAAATACTCTTGCCTAACAAGGTACTCATGTTATCTAACTAAACACTTAAATAAATAAAAGACTAATAATAATTATTAGGGACCTATTATCTATTACCATCGCTAATTTTTAATAAATTATTCACTATTTATTTTATTATCACATTTATACCAATTTTTTATACCTGATAATTACTCAATTGACGTATAATTAATATTATCAGTAAATTATGTATATGTCTATTACTAGCCAATGGGTTGCATGGCCGTCCATAAGGTTAATTAATTATTTATTTATTGTAATATTACAGTGAAAAAAAAAACAATAATCTTAAGAGACCTGAAAAGCGATATCACTTTCAATCCCATAAAATTTCAATAAGCTCCAAGCAAACCAAAGGCCGAAAAAACGGGCGTGTAAGTAGGACGTCCCGTCTGCGCTCTAAATGATAAATAAATAATGCGTAAACCAATACTACTCGCCACCATTGTGGACGAGCGTGAAGCCGGCGGTCACCTGCCGAACCCGAGACAAATAAAATAATACTCGCTGTCCGGCGCCCCCCCTTCCCGCCTCCACGGCGCCCCCACCACCCCCTCGGACCGCGGCTCTATTCATTTCTCACAATTAATCAAAATTAAATCAACCGTCCCCTCACCGCTCCAATCTCAACCCAACGCTAACACAACAGAGTCTAGTTTGTAACCGCGGCGCGTTAAGTAGGCGTGTCTCCCGCGAAGAAATCTGGCCAATAGAGTGCGGTAACAAAATATCCGTATTGGCTATTAGGAGGCCCCGCCCGGTGAGGGGGGGGCGGCGCGGGCTCTAGCGACAGAACGTCGCAAGCGCAAGGGGAAAGTAAGGGCGCTGGGGTCGTTTGGGTTCCCGCGCGCGTAAATATCGCTTAGAACCGTAAGGTCTCTCCTTACTTCCGAGGGGCTGGTGGTTACGCCTTTTTAGCCCTGGGTCCGTCCCTGGTGCGAGGGTGTAGCGCCGAGCGCGCCCGCGGCCGACAGATGCGCTTCGGACGCCGTGGCAAGCGCTAGCGTTTCGCATTTTCGCGTCGCAAACCGAACCCCGCGCGAATTTTCCGCCCCTGGAAAATTCAACTACGAGTCTGAATTTTCGGCCTAACATTTCTCGTAACTTGAGAAAGCCACAAGTGATATTTTATTGACTGTAATAAATACAAGTGTTTTTTTTTTTCGAATCATCATAAGATAATAAAAACGTCTAATAAGAATTAGCATTCAAACATGCGAATCGGACTCCACAAATAATTTGGCTTGACAGACTATGTAACGCAAACTATAAAGCTTAGTGTACACTCACGCGCGATGCAAGCAATGAGCGCGAGTTCGGCGCCGCGCGCGCCGCAGCGCTCTCCTTTTGCGATCCAAGAGCTGTTAGGTCTCTCGGACGCCCGCGACTCGCGCGACAGGTACTTTGAAAACCGCGACAATGACCGCGACCGCGTGTTGAACCTATCCGAGTCGCGCGACGGTAGGGCGCAGTACGCGCCACAGTTTCCGCTGCCAGTGTCGGTGGCGAGCCGAGTGGCGTACGCGGCTGCGTTCAACGCGCAAGCCGCCGTCGCCACCGCCTTCCTGCACGCGCCACCGATGTTGCACCCGCCTCCCGGTCAGTACACACCTTTATTTTCACCGTCAGCTGTGAAGGATCACTTAATTTGGTTCGATACCGAATTGCGGTTCTTTTGGGATTTAAGGCGCTGTACATAGTCAATAGCCCGCGCACCGAGAAAAATGCACAAAATCGAGTCCTGTATCAAATACACTAAAAAAATCGAAAATTTTCACATATCAAACCCTAGAATTAGGTGAGACCTATCTAAAACAGCCAGTTTCGTGTTGACATTCATAAACGTTTTGAAGATATTTTTGATGAAAAAAAAAAGGCGGCGCACTTTTTTTCAAACAAAATATCTTGCAATCTGTTATGGGTATCAACACAAAACTGGCTGATTTAGATAGCTCTCACCTAATTCTAGGGTTTGATATGTGAACATTTTCGATTTTTTTAGTGTATTTGATACAGGAATCGTTTTTGTGCATTTTTTTTGCGCGCGGGCTAATTCACTATGCCCAGCGCCTTAAACATGTTTTTAATGTGACTGAAGACCTAAAAAGGCTCCAGATGCAGTATAAATCGTCTAAAATTTTATAAACAGGCCTGTGCATAGTGAGTTTGAACCCTTATATACATATTTCAATAATTTAGTTCACCAACAAACTTGATGAAAATAAGTAGGTACCTAGTTAAAAGTTACCTACGTCTCTGTGGGTTAGCGTTGATAGGCAGAACGTATTTAACGTTAGAATTATCTTTGACGGGAAGATGGCTCTTTCTATTCCAATCCCTCCACGCTCTAATATGTCTATCAAGTTACCAACAATCTAGAGTACTAAAGGCTGTTGTTCACCGATTTCCCACCATCAACAAGCTCTCGATAAAATTGAAAACAAAAAACATCGCCAACTCGAGTGTAGTGCTCTCGCCTCAATCTTGATCTCATTGAGTGGCAAGTGTCGTGTTACTCGTCTCCGCGCACAAAGGGCTGGCTCGCACAATGCCGCTCCAGATGTCAGGACAGTGCGAGACGCTAATTACAAGTAAAATGCGATAATTGATCGCCGCCGCCGGCTGAGAGCGGCGCGAACCGGTTTTGGCCGGATTCAATCGCCCAAATGCGCTAATAAATACCAGGCTAATAAGACCTACCTACTTGTTTACAATACTGTTGAAGAACGTTTAGAAAACTGGGCCCATGAAATAAGTCATCAAAATAATTTCTTAAATAACCGTTCTTGGGATATAAGAGTGAAGCTATGTAAAGTTATGTTAAAATAAGACTTGCTTAATCTTTAGATGTATCTAATCTTGAAAGTGGCGTGACCGTTTCGGTTAAAAACTATAATTATGACTATTACCTATTATCGTGAGGAAAAAAAAGTGTTAACAAAAGGTCAAAACAAATGATGAAATCTAAATTATTGAATCTCACCCTGTGCTCTTATTCTGAGATATAGACATGAGTTTATAACAATGCGGGAGTGCCTAAAAGGTTTCACAGTGGAATAGCCTAGATCTCGCGCCGGGCGGTTGCCGACGGCTAAATTTTTGCGAGCGTGCGATGCGCTTATATTCTAGTTGGATTCTAATTGTTTTTAGTTTTAGGTAGTGTATGAAGTTTATTTATTGACACTTGGGTGTTTACACAATTTTATAAATACTCATCAAATACGGGCAAAAATCGCAAAAATCGCCAACCCGCATTGAGCACGCGTGGTGATTAAGCTCGAACTCTCTCCCTAAGAGAAGGCCTTTGCCCAGCTAGTGGGACATGTACAATTGTACAGGCTACATCTTACTTTTTTACTCATCGGGCAATGGCTAATAGGTTTTTTTTGTAGAGTCAGAGTAGTATTGTGGGAAATCTGTAAGATTTTAGCATTTATAAATTGGTTATTTATTGCCTATATTCGTTTCCCACGATGGGCCTTAAATATTATTATGCCGAGAGTATACCTAGGCACTTGAACTTACGACATCTAGGTGCAACTGTCTCTGTACTCTACCAACAGAGCTATCATGGTTGTATCGTATTTAAACTGTGTCTATGCTCTATCCGACATTTAAAATATTACGTCTGCCCACTGCTGGGTATAGGCCTTTTCCCCCTTCACGCCTCTCTAAAAAAACTTGGTGAAGACTGTTCTAACGTGCGTTTAGCTAAACACTGACTAATCTGCTAAACACGGGTTTAGCAATTGTTCAACGGTTTCAAGTTTTAAGCAATGTCTAAGAAGCTGCTAAGACTTGCCTATTTCTCAGTGAAAGTTTTGTTGTAACGATATTGGTAAACCGGTGCTCAAAAGAAAATTTACTTTTTTGTAGTAAGACCGTAAACTTAGGCCTTTATATCTACGTAATGAGATGATTTATGCAGTTTCACTCACACTAGATGTATGAAGAGACCACTCGACGCTGCAGTGCCTGGGACATTGTTTTAGATGGAGAGGGCTTGCCCAGCACATAAACCATCATGATAGCTTAGTCGGCCTAGCCCGCAGGAAACACAAGGTCGCTCAATACGTGCGGAGCCAACTAAGCCAATCGTAAGTTTCTTTATACAAACTAAGTATTAGTGCTAAATATCTATTTGAGCATAACCTGGCCGCAATGGTTCAAACGCTAGACTATCTTTGTAGCACGCTCGAAAGTTAAGTTATGTAAATATTATGCCTACGAAGATTTATCGCTATAAAATATACGAACACATTGCAGATATCTGTAGTTTACTGGATTGAAATAGTTTTAATTTGATATCTTGCTATGAAAGTTTTCTGGAGCGTGTATTGTATGACGAGTCTAAATATTTGCGTTATGGTTTTGGTAACAAATCGATGCCTCAACTGTCAGCCTAGCTACCCGACCAGACCCTGCGGGGGCAGGTGGTGGCGGTCGACGGTCGAGACAAAGCTCCTGCGCACAAAGCGGCGCGGCGTGAGTCGGGAGCGGCTAGCGCTAATTAATTTACTTCATACATTATTGTTGTGAGGAGGGCCTCAGTGCCTGGGTAAAGTAAGGCAGGGCCGGATTTAGGGAGGGAACGGCGCCGACTAGGGCTCAAGAGCTTTAAGAGAGCGCAAAAACGCACTCTTATCAGATCTAGGTAAGTTTGACATTTTGTCACGCTCTTGATGAATAAAATGTGTCATAACCTCCTAACGCCCAGTTTTTTTTTCGGCCAAGTAGTGACTAGACGCCCAAAGTACCTTTTAAAGGTTTGAAACATTTGAAAATGTACTTACTTGGATGGATGCATGTATCACGTACTAAATCGATATTATAAATATTTTGATTGAAGTTTTAATTATTGTTCGCCCTGCTTGCAATATTTAAACAGTCCGGACATACGAAATACTGATTTTAGAAGTTGAAAATAATGTGTAGTAGGTACTGGATCAGTAGGCATGGGTTCTAAATCTAGTGTAGTGTAGGTAGTATCCTAACAACAGGGCAATTTTTCAATTACTTTATTCCTCGTCTTTCCTGTGGGCTAGGTCGGCTAAGCTGTCAGGATGGTATAGGTGCTGGGCAAGCCTACTCCATCTAAAACCATGTCCCAGGCACTGCAGCGCCGAGTGGCCTTTTCACCTATCTAGTGTAAGTGTGAGTGAAGGTGCCACTGGACGCTGTATAAATCATCTCATTACGTAGATGCAAATGCCTTAGATTCCTGAAAACACATTAACTTCTAAATGTGATTTTAAAAAAGCTTTTTAAAAAATCCCTGTAGAAGTATAGGCATATTTTCACAAGTAACAGATTTCATCCCTGCCTTCCTCCAAACCTTTCTGACTGAAAGATCCACAAGGAGGCTTCCGCCGCAGGCCCCTGCTAATTGCTCCGATTGTCTTACAAGCTATTCTGTAGCTTTTAAAATTTAAGCACAACGAAATGGGTTTGCAGCAATGCAACTAATTTAATCTTACTGCAGGGCAGATACTATCTTTCGAGAGAGACTTACCGCTTACCGTCTTAATACAAACACTTGGTGAACACTGCTCTAACATGCGTTTAGCTAAACATTGTCTAGTCGGGTTTAGCAAGTGTTCAACGGGTTTTAAGCAATGTCTAAGGCGTCTATGTCAGTGACAGTTTTGTGGTTACGATATTGTAACTTTTTTGTAGTGAGACCGTAAAAGTTTAACTTAGGGTGGTATTCTAGAACGCTACTTAAACTCAGTTTAAACAGAGTTCAGACTGTCGATAAAACAGTGCATGTTTTGATATGAAGGGAGGGATATTCAAATCAAAACATGCACTGTTTTATCAACAGTCGACACTACTAAACTCTACTTAAACTGAGTTTAAACAGAGTTCAAGGAGCGTTCTAGTTTGAACTGAGTTTAAACAGAGTTCAAGGAGCGTTCTAGTTTGAACTGAGTTTAAACAGAGTTTAAGTAGCGTTCTAGTTTGAACTGAGTTTAAGTAGCGTTCTAGAATTAGTCTCAGGTGTGCTCACCGTGATGTTTTACTTCAAATTATACGTTCACGGACACACCCGTAGCCGTTAATGACAATAGGTACAGTCGGCCAAAGTCTCAGATACCCCTTTTTGTTCAATTGGCGCCCTTATGCCGCGCGCGGTAAGAGCTGCCATGGGGCTGCGATTGTGGCCGACCGTACCTATTATAACGCCCGTGCATACGTCACTTTTCGTCGTATTAAAGTTTTGTGTAAAAATCAACTATATTTGCGGCTTAAAAAAAAAAATACGCGTGCAAAAAAACAATGCATGAGCCCGCAGTAAATAAATGGGAATAAGTTACCACATAAAACAAGTAATCTTGTATAATTTTAACTTATTTGATCAATCTAAATAATTAGGACGCGGATTTTTTATTCAAAATCAAAACACCAGTTTCCCTATTTTTCTCCCCTATAACCATCGTCAAAATTTGGGTCGTTAGAGAGCGTACAGACTCTCCACACATGTTTTCACCGAAAAACCACAAAAGGCTGGCAACAAAGACGCCCGTGTTTTTCTCTCGCACACAATTGAATATTTTTGGCAGAAAATGAAAACAAACAACTCGAGCCCGCGAGTTCCCGCGCCGCTGCTCCGACCGTGTGGAGGCTGTGTCGCCTCCATTCGAGCTCTATCGAGGCACAAAGGCAGGCCAAAATAATAGCATAAAACCACCTTAATATCTCCCCGTATGAACGGTCTTCAAAACGTGCACTAGGTAGTCGCAAAGTTCGATAAGAAAAATATGTTCTTCCATGTATCGGTGTGCGACTTTGCTATGTCCCTGAAAGTTGGGGAATAAAATTAACACATTCGACGCGTTAACGTTTTGATTAACTACGATAACGCGCCCAAGGCTTCGACAAACATAGCAGGGGACTGAACTCATTAAATTCTGCTGGAATAACGATTTGCTCAACAAGATAATATGAGAGGAAAAATGTAGAGCAGATAGATATAGCGGTGTATCGAGCTGCCCAAAACTCGTTATGGTAGGCCTAGCTAGTCGATCGGCCGCCAAGCCTATTTCTATAAAATACAATGATGAATGAATTGAATTGAATGAATTAATTAATTATAATTATTTTTAAATTTTATTATACAAACCTCTTAAGATTCTACAAACTAAATATGGATGCAAATCTGAAATAAATTGAATTGAATTGAATTTTGGCTACTCCAGCTGTCAATTGTCAAAATGTGTATTTGCTGGAAAATAGTTCTTACTGAAAATAACAATATTATTTTGTTAGATTGATAAAAAGATCTCTAGCGAATAAGATCCATTTGCGTCAACCAGGCCAATTAACTCTGAGTGTCAAATTAACCCATAGTTAGTTTGCTAACATCTGCTTGACGCAAGTCCACCTAAGTCCGCCGGTCAAGGGTCCATGTTGCTAACATTACAGCCGTGTTAATGTGCTTGTCTAATTCCTGGCTCGCAGCGGATCGATACGGACGGGCACTGACCCACATTGCTTGTTACAATACACTCTAACTCGACTCTACCTATAGGTACCTACATAATACGAAAACTACTGGGTGCACTCTAAGTCGATAGCGGAACTTTAAGAAGGCTATCTACTGATCAATACAAACCAATTGTACTAGGTGGCGAAAAAAATGGAATGAAAAAAATATCAGCTGTTCCATACAAAAGGTCGACTCAGTACTGCGCCAAATGTATGAAACAGCTGATATTTTTTCCGCTCCATTTTTGTCGCCACCTAGTACAAGTTGTTTGTTTGATCAGTGGACATCCTACTTAAAGTTCCGCTATCGACTTAGAGTGCACCCTGTAGTTAGTGACATCTAAGTATTTTAATCCTACCATATCTCTGTCTTATTGTGAATCTACTTGCTACTTTATTTCCGCATCTAGTCCTGATCAAGGTTGTCTGGAAGAGATCGTTTTAGCGATAAGGCCGCCATTTGTACTAAATTTTGTTGTAAAAGTTATCTGTAATATTATTTCTGTGGTGCAATAAAGAGTTCTCCATCTATCTATTTATCTACCTACTTCGCATTAGCGGCCATAATATCTGGGTTTATCAAAGGGTACATCGTATCCATGTAGATTGTAGATATGACAGTCATGTTATGCGAGCAGAGGTAAATTACAGCATCCAATCACCAATCAGGAATTAGAAACGAATTCGCGTCATATTTCATACATTCACCTTGGATTTCCTTGAAAATTTTGTGTCTAGTTCCTGCTTGGAGTACTATAATGTTTTATATTGTACAATACAGTTTTACTTTGGATTTGGATAGTTTGGGTACAAACGAACCGGGTTGCTAAATTCATAAAATTCAAATTCATCAAAAAAAAAAACCGTTCTTGGCAACAAATAGGAGCAGGAGATGTTGGAAAGGTGGTAGAGAGTGGAGGGGCACGAAAGCGCGTCGCGCAGGCAGCGTTGAAATGGTACAAATACAAACTTAGGATAGGAAACGTTCAGTAAATACCAACAAGTATCCAGCTATTCAAAAAGTCTTAGAACTAAAGTTGTCGGAAATGACATTTAAAGTTGACGTGTTTCAGGAATAAAGCTAGCTATTTAAATATTACCCTGTATATCGTCATTGGTGTCATCGGTTGAAAAATATATCGGTAGGTAACCACGTAGGGATACCGTTTGAACGGCACATCCCGTAGGCATTGTCTTACCATACCAAAGGTTGCGGGTTCAACTCCTGCCTCAAGCAAAAAACAGTAATCTCTCAATACAAATCTTCCTAAGTATCCCTATCGTGCATAAGTGCTTTAGGAAAAACAAAGAGAGGTACCCTTTGTCCTCTCCACTCCAAGCCACTCTTCGACACCTTTACAAGTTGGGAGCTCTATCGGAGCGCATATCTGCGCGTGTGAACGGACGACGGACGAGGATTGTGCGCGTTGGCGTGCGCACAAAGGCGACGCGCATTGAGCGAGAGGTGTCGAGCTACGGTAATGCCGGGTCAACACACGCGCGAATCTTGCCGCAAATTGAAGCCGCGACAAAATTTTGCGTAGGTCCAGTGCTTGTACACACTGTTGTAAAGTTACCCGTAACGTAACCGAGTAGAGTGATAGCGTGTAAAAGTCGACGTGCTATCGTGTGTACTTACTCGACGACAGATCATCCTTTAATTTTTTTGTAGAAAAGACATTTATGTTTTAGCCTACTCCATAAAACAATCCCAAGTAACATTTCATTTGGGCCTAGGTTGTAAAAATTGCCTCTAGGTTTCAGAAGGGTTGTACAAAGGTTAATGATTTGCTAGTTGGTTAAATTTAGTATTTGAGAATGATTACTAAGTCCTAAAACTAATAGTTTATTGTTAAAACCTTGAAGTTGCTGACAAGAGTTAACGTTAACGTTATTATGACTTGTGTTTCAAGAGCTTACAGCCTCAGGATCTTATAGTTGTCGTAAGCTACTGATAAGGTTCTGGAAAGGCTGTCATTTAACTTATGTGTGATCTAAAGGTTAAATTTTTAACCTTGATATTACCATAAGGTTTTGAAAAGTTGAAATTGCTTATAAGTAGTTTCTAAAACCTACCTACAACTTTGAGGTTAGATCAGAGTTGTCTAGGCAAACAAATTAGGACTGTGTGGTGAAAAAGAAAACCAATAAGCTGTTGTTTTGAGCTGAAGGCGTGATTCAAGTCCTACAGGAATATTTTAAAGCTTGAGAGGCATCCTCAAAACCCGACAGTTGTCTCCGCGACTTCAAAGAATAGGTATACATTGTAAGCATTACGCGTCTTGAAAAATGAACCGACACAGGGTGATACAAAAAAAGGAGTGGAAATTTTAAGCGTAAAGTGCGTAAAAATGTTATGAATGATTAATACAACGGTAAGTTTTATTATTTTTATTATTTACTAGTTGTAAACTTCTGTTCTCTATAAACTTCGTATCAGTTCGATTTCGCTATTAATTTTTTTTGTAATTTTCAGCTGTTCCTTTAAATCGATGAAGCCATTTTTTTTTTCATTTATAATGGAAAGCTGGGTAATAAGTACACATTAAATTAATATGTTTTTTTTTATGAAATAGATGTTTTGGTGAAGGTTTTTTTGGAAAGTATTAAAACATTTTCCACACAAAAAAAATACAAATAGCAATTTTTACAGAATGTATGTGTAATAATGGAGGATACGACAACAAATAATAATGAAAAATAAGGGAGGACCATATACCACAAACGTGTTTTTATACTTTTAGAATACCACCCTTAGGCCCGGTTTCTGAATTGAGAATTTCACTAACCAAATGCTTAAGTATCGTTCTGTCACTGCAGATGTCACACAAGAGAATGTGACAGAACGATACTTAAGCATTTGGTTAGTGAAATTCTCAATTCAGAAACCGGGCCTAAGGGTGGTATTCATGAACGATACTTAAACTGAGATCCAAATTGAACTCAGTTTAAAATTAGTTTAAAGTGAGCTCAATTTTGAACTTACTTTAAACTGAGTTCAAAATTGATCTATGTTTAAACATAGTTTAGTGAAATCAATTTTGAACTTACTTTAAACTGAGTTCTAAATTGATATTATTATTATTCGAATCGAATCGAATCCAATGGAATCTAATCGAATCGAATCGAATCAAATGTAATCGAATCGAATCGAATCGAATCGAATCGAAACGAATAGAATCGAATCGAATCAGCTATTGCTAGATTCATACTGATTCAAGTAATTTTAACTGTCCATATCTCCGAAACGGCTAATGCTAGACCCATGTTTATGGTACTCTAAAAAAAGGACTTGACGAGCTTTATCTGATGAAAGCAACAAAAATAATAAAAAGTTATTAAAAATTTATAAAAAATAAGTATCAAAACTTTAACTGCCCATAACTCCTAAACGGCTAATGCTAGACTCATGTTTATGGTACTCTGAAAAAAGGGCACGACGAGCTCTACCTGATGAAAGAAACAAATTAAATAATAAAAAAGAAGTATCAAATCTTTAACTGCCCATATTATCTCCTAAACGGCCAATGCTAGACCCAAATTTGTAATTTAACTGAATGGGCGAGCGAAGCGAGCGAAGTTCTCCGAGTCTACTTGAACAATGCGGCGTTTGAATCCATGTTTGTATGTATTAATGTTTGTTCGACGAAAACTTGAGTAAATTTTGTCGGATCGTCATGAAATTTGGTAGGTGGGTAAATGAGGTAAAGAAAATGTTTAAGTTCGAACATGAGCCAAATCGTTCGAGGGTTGCTGAGATATGGGGTCGCGAGTTCACAGTTCGGGGCGAACTACTAGTTATTTTTGTTTCTATCATCAGGTAGAGCTTGTCGAGCCCCTTTTTTAGAGTACCATGAACACGGGTCTAGCGTTAGCCGTTTAGGAGATATGGGCAGTTAAAGTTTTGATACATCTTTTTATTATTTTTGTTGCTTTCATCAGGTAGAGCTCGTTGAACTCTTTTTTTGAGTACCATAAACATGGGTCTACCATTAGCCGTTTAGGAGATATAGGCAGTTAAAGTTTTGATACTTGAATCAGTACACAAGACAGCACGTCGACCCTTACACGCTAGCACTTTGCTCGGTTACGTTACGGGCGATTTTACAACAACTGACGTGCTGTCGTGTGTACCATGAATCTAGCAATAGCCGATTCGATTCGTTTCGTTTCGATTCGATTCGATTCGATTCGACTCGTTTTGTTTCGTTTCGTTTCGTTTCGATTCGATTCGATTCGATTCGATTCGATTCTATTTGATTCGATTCGATTCGAATAATAATAATATCAATTTTTTACCCGACTACGCGAAGCAAAAAGGAGGGTTATGATTTTAGCAGCGTATGTATGTATGTATGTATGTATGTATGTATGTATGTATGTATGTATGTATGTATGTATGTATGTATGTATGTATGTATGTTTGTGTGTTCATCTGTTCCCTCGCAGAGCCTAAACTACTCGGCCGATTTCAACAAATGAGGTGTCGTTGGATTTGTCTTAATCACCCAGGTAACATAGGATAGTTTAATTTTGAAAAAAACCAAGATGGCGGCTGTGCTGCGCCCTAAAGTGGTGGACCTAAAAATAAAAATTATCGGATACCATCATCATGGGTATCAAATGAAAGGGCTTTAAAAGACCTTTTCAAAAATGTATAACACATGTAGCGTCAACATAACAAATAGAACAAAAAATTTCAAAATGTGTTTTTTTTTTGCCCTTCTTGGTTCTATTCTGGGTGATCGTCCAAAATGACTTACTAAAAAGCTCGAAAAAAAAAAATAGAAGTTAAAAACTAAAACCCGACTACTAAAAGGCTCAAAACAAGACCTGTTCATCCTTAAAATAGACTCATAGATAATTAATCGTAGTCGGAGGACACCACATTCGCATTTGATAAACCGATGGCCTCCGACTACGATTAATTATCTATGAGTCTATTTTAAGGATGAACAGGTCTTGTTTTGAGCCTTTTAGTAGTCGGGTTTTAGTTTTTAACTTCTATTTTTTTGAACTCAGTAATACCAGTTGGTTAAAGTAACTTCAAAATTGATCTCACTAAACTAAATATAAACAGAGATCAATTTTGAACTCAGTTTAAAGTAAGTTTAAAATTGATCTCACTTTATACTAAGTTTAAACAGAGTTCAATTTTGATCTCAGTTCATGACCACCCTTAGAGCAGCCTGTAGCTGTTTGTTGAACGAAGGTCAAACGCATGTCCCCCTACAACCAAAACTTAAAAGCAACAAATTTAGCTCAGTGGTGGTTTTCGCAACTGGTAAGTCTTGGACAACTCCTGGTAATAACCTTGAAGCGTTGAAAACAGCCTTGTCGTTTGAGGTAACTCCGCGAGATTACCTTCAGCTCTTATTTTGGAAAATCTTAAGAGCTCTTAGCTGTTATAGTTCTGAAAAGGAAAAACATAATACTTTCAAGTAATTTCCTAACGTCAGCCATATTTAATATTAAAAAAAGAAAAAAAAACGAAACAAAACCAATATTTTAATTAAATAAAGCGTAATCAAATACCATGCGCTACACGATTTATAATATATATTATGTATATGAATAGTAGTTTGATTTCTGATGTGACTTACCACCGATCACCAATTTTTTTTATTTTATTTTATTAAATAATCTTCGAAATGTTTAACTTATGAAAGGCCCGTCTTGTATACAGCACTATTATCGTAAAGTTTCACGATGAAGTGCCAATCGCACTATATTTTGATTATTTCCTGACTTTACCAAGGTACTTATTATTTTTATAAACACTTTGCTTATCTAGCCATTTTGAAAGATGGCCTAACGAAAAAGGAATGACGCCATTGTAAATAAGTATTTGAATCTGTGTAAAAAATCTTAAACAGAAGCTATTTAAAACTTGTAAGTCCTGGAAAGGTATTTATTCATATCCATCAAAAAGGTTCTAAGTTGTCATAGAGTTAGATCCAAGACTAATTTAGAACTTATAAGTTGTCTTGCAAGGTTATAATAACGTTAAATTAAGGTTGTGAAGGTTATATTTAGGTTCTATGCAAGTAGTTCGAAAGGTTCTGGATTTAAGCTATAGGTTGTGCTGTAGCTCTCAGAAAAGTTCTAAAACCGGGGCCCTTTTGGCACTCAGAAGGTAATTACAAGGTTAATATAACTTTATTGAGAGTTATAAGACTTACGAGCAGATTTCCATACAAAGGTTCTAGAACCTGTTCAAAACCTTTCTACAACCTAAAATGTTACTTGGGATGTCCCTTATTTGATGGGTGTTTAGATAAAACAATGTCCCAGGAACTGCACCGCCGAGTGGTCTCTTCACTCATCTAGTGTGAGTGAAGGTGCCACTGGACGCTATATAAATCATCTCATTACGTAGATTCGATCCTTTTAGCTTAGTCGGCCTAGTCCAAAGAAAGAATTTTGCTCAGACTACGTAGTCTAGACTACAAACCCAACTGTGTCGTTTTTAACCCCCGACCAAAATTAAATGAGGGGTTTTATAAGTTTGAACGCTATGTGTATCTGTCTGTCGGTATGTGTGTGTGTATGTGTATCTGCCTGTGGCACTGTAGCTCCTCAACGGCTTAACCGATTTGGATGCAGTTTTTTATTATTTGAAAGCAAGTTTTCTAGCGAGTGTTTTTAAATTTATGTTTTATCAAAATCGTTTCAGCCGTTTTGGGTATGAGATATGCTTATTTGAAGCTAAAATGTCCGGGGTATAATTTTTTTTTTGTTAGTTTTTATTGTTTAGACATTTTCGGGTGTAAGCTCAGTGCCCTCAAGGTCACTCGTCGCTGATTCCTTGCGCCGTGCGTGTGCGGGTGTATGAATGTGTTTGTCTGTTGTGACTTGTGCCTGTGGGTGTGTGTGGGCTTAACCCTCTCGCGAACAACCAGTTTGGTTGGCGCGGGTGCGTGGCGCAAGGTACGAGAGACCAGCGGCCAGTTTTTTTACGACCGTTGTTGTTAAAATTGCGACATCCAGCTCACAAGTAATCCAACTGCTGGGTTCTTAATTTTTACGCCAACCGCCTTGGTCTGAAACCGATCTTATTCTTCCAAATGATTCCTCAAGGCGTAGGATCGCAATCATGTCGTTCTCGCTTCCATTACGAACGGTATTCGGTCAAATGTCATAAACATTACACAGAGGTCCAGTAAAATGCTTCCTCCAGCCGCTGCCTTTATCGCACTGGTTAGACCATCTGGTTCGTGATCTTCCACTGTCACGTTTTCCAAGATCTGTTTCTCCTGACCCAAGATTACTGAACTTGTCTAGAAGGGCGGGATGTCCTCACAAGCTGACCTCAATATGACCTCAGGAGGTGTCCCTGGATGGAGAAGGGTGAGGACTAGAGAGTGAAAAGAGACACAATAAAGGCTTCACAATGTTTTTTTAAAGTTCTAATTTATTACCCCTTAAAAGTGGCCTCCATAATTTAAATTCCTCTATTTACGTTCAACGTCCGTATTTTAGGTCACCGATGTGTAGCAAATTTCAACTCAATAGGTTTAGTAGTTTCTGAGCAAATCGGTTATGACGGACAGACAGACACACTGATCAGTTTTTTTCTTTTTGAGGTACGGATCCTTAAAAAAATTTGTACCCAGCAGTACATATGGCTTGATGATGATAAAGTTGATTTGTAGGAGCTATAAGACAACACGCAGGCCTCTCATGGCTTGCAGCGCCCTGCCCCTCGCGGAGTGAAGTCTTGCGGCTGGCGAGGTGTCGGCGCCTCCGCCCGCCCTCGCCCCGCGCCGCCCGCCCGCCCCGGGCACTTCCTTGTTTAGTCTAAAACCGCGCGCTATTTGCATAACGCAGACTAGCTAAGCGCTCCGCAGCGTGTAGTGGCATAATTGGGTTAGCCTTTGTTTTTAGGTGTTAGGTGTGTGAAGAAGATACATCTTATAGACTACAGTCTATCATGGCCCTCTAACTGGGCACACGCCTTGAGACAGCGAAAGAATGCGTACTTGGCGTTTCTAACGTTCGATTTCCTATCGATGCTTTCGTTCACAGGAAAAACTCATATTTAGTTTATGTCAATCAATGCTACCTTATTTCATTCTGCCTGTTTATCCAAAGGCGGTCTGGAAAAGATCTTAGCGATAAGACTGCCAGCTGTACTCTTAGGTTATGGAAATTCTTGTATTTTTTTGTCTAATAAAGTGTATTCTGTCTTTTTAGCTAGCTGGGAAAAACCCGGTATAACATTATGACTGTTAGTTTAGCATGCTGGGCAACGCCCACCTGTCTGGATGCTGTTACTGTTACTAGCGGTCACCCACCCATAGACTGACCGCGGCTGATGTTGCCTAACTTTGCCAATCGATTAAGAATGTCTATTCCAACTAGGCTGTGAGCCAACTAGGCTGTGAGGGTTTAAAAACATAAGAAAACTAGCCAAGCGGTTCACACGACTGCTGCGAAGCCAAACAATTTGGTGATTCTTAATGGTTCTTAATGAAATGCCGTGTCTATCCGATCTGTGTGCTGTAGGGCTCCGCAGCTATTAGTTTAGCGCGCTAGGGCTCCGTCGAGTAGGGCTCCGCGTCCGGCCCGACACCTCCGCACAAAGGCGCTCCGCCCCCCGGACTAACACGGGCTTCAAGCGCTGGGTCTCAGCCACAGGAGTTAGCGGATTCGTAGATGACGGAATGTCTGGGTCTGTTTTATCAATCTATTCAGTCTATCTTTGATGTATTTATCTATGAAGCCTATGGTCTCTTTTTATCATCGTCGGTCAGAATCTTGTCATGAAATTGTCCATTGCCGTTCCACTGTCTTAAACTATTAACAACTTCGTTAGGGATTGTTATTTTTCGATATCATAAAAGTTGTCTTCAATGAAGGCACCTGAAAAGCGAAAATGTTGTTCGTCAAGAACCCAATTAATTTTCAGGCAATAAAAACCGCAGCTTTATAGGGCCTGTCTACTGATCGCTACAAACAACTTGTACTAAGTGGCAAAAAAATGGAGCGAATTTATCAGCTGTTCCATACGTTTGATGCAGTACTAAGTCTACCTTATATTGTATGGAACAGCTGATATGTTTTTCGCTCCATTTTTTTTCCACCTACCTAGTACAAGTTGTTTGTTTCAGTAGACAGCCTACTTAAAGTTTCGCTATCGAATTCGATTGATCCCTGTTAGAGCATGGATACCGGTTTTCGGTAATACCGAAAAACCGGGATCCCGGACTAAATATCTACATTTGAAAAACCGGTATTGTATTATCTTAATACCGGAATTTCGGTATTTTCGGTATTACAGATAAAACTCTGAAACAAGTGTGGAATATCAAAATTTCGCGCGCATGCATGCGATGCGTGCGAGTGCGCCGTGCGGAATAGTGATGTGAACCGGTTTTAGAAACCTACAAAAAAAAGTTTTTTGTAAAAACCTTTAAGTATAAACGCCGGTTTTTGTTTATGAATTAAAACCGATTACTTTCTAATTTTGTACTGCAGTCCAGGGGCCTTAGCCTGTAACACAATGGTGCCTAAATAGGCTCCCAGTTGACGGCTTCAATGGGGGATTTTCTGACAGCTTTAAAAAATAAAAAATAGTTATAAAAGCTGTGACAGATGGCGTTGATCCGACATCACAAAGTAAATTCGTGCTTACTACAGCGAAAATACTTTTTCACTTCATTGCTCTGTGACTTCATCTTTCACCTTATTCCATTTTGGTACATGAAAAAGTGCACGACTTTGTTATTGTTCTTGTATGAGTGAATGGTAGAACCGGAAACACTACATTTTGCTCCATCACCAATTGTGTTTGGACGTATCTACGAAGCCCAACGAGCGCGAACTGGCTTATTATGAAAAACATATCTCGTCAGCGACATCCAGTTACAAATTTGGAACTACAACTCATGAGCTGTCAGAAAATTGCCCATTACGATTTATTAATGCGGATTGCGGACGGTCCTTTTAATGTTTTTGTCGTACAGCAAAGAATATTCTAATTCTGCAACTTTTCCTCCGAGTGCGCGGACAGTTTGTGAGTGAGTGTGTGTATTTGTTTTCACGCTAGAACTGCAGGACGAATTTGCCTGAAGGAGTGGAGATAGCTTAGAAACCAGACTAACATAGACTATAAATTACGAACTAAATTCGTCTGGCAATGTCGATAACGGAAAAAAAAGTCTACGCGGACGAAGTCGCAGGCAAAAGCTAGTATAAATTAATATTATCGTTCAATTAAATAAACTCACTTATTTTAAATTTTCTATTTGTCCATTTTATAACAATTCAATATTTTTTAATGTAACAAAATTTTAATACCGAAAAATACCGAAAAACCGGTATCCCGGTATTTAAAATCTTGATACCGAATGAATACCGGTATTGGGAAAAGGCTCCGGTATTCCATGCTCTAATCCCTGTAGAAGTCTGTGTAAATAAACCTTTAGGAACGTTATTTTTAATGTCTCTTCCCGTAAAATTCCCTGTAAAAAGTTAGTTAGTTTGAAAACACGCACATTTTTCAAGAATATTCGCGCGAACTCTACATTTAGCCCAGCTTCATCGCTGATTAGCCTGAGCACGAAACTATTTGCGCGACACTCGACCCTCGACTCTATTTGCTAAGGCAAACGGTCGAGTATCGTCCGACGGTCCCACCGTAATAATGGAAACCACTCGACCTCTCGAGCAACGAGGGATTTCCCGCGGTTTTTAGCGAAACGAGAAACTACACTTTTTGGCGCCAAATTATGAATTTATGTTAGTTTTCTAAATACGTGTCTGCTTAAAATGTTGGAACGAAATGACTCAGTAAAACGGGGGCCCAATTCACCAAACCATTTGTTGGCCATCTTTTCGTGCAGGTTGATGTTCAGTGTGTTTATTCTGCAAAAAAAATCCGCACTGTTGCTAGTCCTCAAAATGGGTTTATGAAGGGCAAAATATAAAAAATTTTTTTTTTTTTTTTCAATTAATAGGTCTCGTTTTTTTTGTAAGAGTTATTTTCCCGCAAATAAAGCGGTTTTGAGGACTAACATCTGTGTTTTATTTTTACAGAATAAGCACACAGGGCTGCACTGAAAGCACTGAATGCATACTTCACTTTACTAACGAGTAACATAAGCCAGTTTCCCCATTTTGTTGCCAATTTAGACTACTGTTTTTCATCTGTTTTAGTTAAGTGTAGGTATCTTTTTTTTGTGGAATAAAGTGTAGCAAACAAACAAAACAAGTGGATGAAAAAAGTAAAAAAACTTAGACCTGCCTTGCCTGATTTACATAAAGATAAAGATAAAAAGTATTTATTTAAAAACCACATAAATTATACAGATAGTTACAGTTTCAGTGATTGTAATAATGGTTAAAGTGCAGAACAGAGATTTATCCGTTGGTCTCCACGCTAGATTTACATCTATGTTGTGGAGGCCTAGATTGACGAAATTCTAAGTTAGGTTTAGATGGCGGGTCAACGCTGAGATTTAGTACAAACAATAGTGGTTCTTATAGAAAAATGTTTATACATATAAAACTAGAAAATAAAATATAATAAAATAAAATAATAGTCAAGACCAGTGGCGAGTAGCGAGTACAAGTTTAGTACAGTGGCGAGAGACGGTTTACTACATCGAGTTAAGTGGCATTACCTACTTCATCGAAATTGAGTAATGTTGATTTCATTGATGTGCTGGTCATACTTAAACCTTGAACTAAACGCAACTGTCTATACTACGCCAAGCTGATTTGCGGGAAGCATGCTCTTAAGGGTAGACGATAGCAAGGTGGCGGGAAATTCAAAATTTTCACAGACTTTTACATTTTGTAGCTAAACTGAGCTATTTTTGTTCAACGATTTTTCGTTCGCGGCAATAAAACAGTATTATTTTCATTATTGTAAACAACAGAACAACAATAATTCAGCCGATTATGTGTTCTGGTCTACGAAGCAGTGGCACTGCCCAAAAAACTTGTCATAGACCAGAACACATAATCGGCTGAATTATTGTTGTTCAGTTGTTAACAATAATGAAAATAATACTATGTTTGCCGCGAACGGAAAATCGGAATATCAATTTAGCTATAAAATGTAAAAAACTGTGAAAATTTTGAATTTCCCGCCACGCTGCTATCTTCCAGCCTTAAACAAAACCCCGCTTCCCTAAACAGGCGGCTTTTCATTACATAATAGAATTCGCAATAAAAACATATTTTTGGCAGCCCGACTCTGACTTGATGAAGAACCTGGTTTCAGCGCCAAATAGCTGCCATCGGCGTCCCGCTCGCACCCACCACCGGCCCCTCATTGCCCTCCTTGTCTGACGAAATGCAAATTACCGATTATGGCCCGGCAAATTTCCTCATTCACCCCGGGACGGATTAAAATAGACTCTCATCCCCTGTGATAAGGGCTAATGGAGCCCGTGAGAGCGGCACGGATGGGTAGGCGCTGCTATATGATAATGCTTTTCCGGGCTGAATATAAATTGGGCCCTTATTTACAATGAGTTATTTAACGCGCGCGTTATATTATCTTATTATGGAAATTTTATTGACGGCTGAAAGCGATTACTAGAATAATGGCGCGACTTTTGGCACTTTACGAGTGATATTTCTGGCACTCTTTTATCTCTCTAGTTTCAGCTTCGTTATGGAATTCCTTACAAATAAATGTAAATCTTTTCGTCATAATTAGGTAAAGGTACAAGCAGCTACAGTCATGCCGCCATAGCTTACAGCTTACCTGCCGACAAAACATCATGCCTAAAGAACGTACATTAAATCTCAAAATCCGAGGGGTTTGAATTTAAGGCGAGTTTAATGTTATAATAAGATCTCTTTCAGCGACCGTGCCCCTGCCTGCCCCATTGTGTCGCTCAAATTCGTGTAGTAGATATTTAGCTTACTGTAGGTATATGCGCGTACAGACAGCAAGCCAAGCTAATCTGACCGCATCACAATGTAGTAGCGTAAGAGTAGCGTCTATACCAAATGCTACACACACAACGCAGTAGTAGCGTCCTAAAAAAATGTTAGGCTAAGGATTCTCATTAGACGGCCCATTTTTGGCAAAAAACGCATCCAAAAATACAATTTTTTTTTTCATACAAGTAACTTTAATGCTGTATGGCATGTACGAAATTTCCAAGTCAGCTGTTCTATACCGAAATTCAATACCTACTGACACCCTACTGCATAAATAAATGTATGAAGCAACTCTAGCTTTAGTGTAGACACACAGTCTTTACTATTTTGGGACTAGGTAAGTCTCAAACAACAAATTCCAAATTATAAAATTAAATCCTATTTCTTCTTCTAACGCTACTGTATCGTTCTCTAAATGCTTGTTTTCGCAGCTCAGCCAAAAACGCACCCCAAAAATCTATACCTCCCCCTTCATCCCTCCCCGCGCCCTCCTCACCCCCTCTACACTCCACAGTTAGACTTTTTAACCCAAGATGGCTTAATTTTCTTCTTTTGGACACAAAAGATGAAGATTCCAGTAGGTTCACTTTATAAATATGCACTTTACCTAACAATGATGACGATCTTGCTCCAATATTCTATTTGAATTAGATTCATTTATTTCATTTAGGTAAAATCTATCTTCCACTATCTTTTATAAGTGCACCTCAACTTTTCAAACACGTTTTAAATAAGTCAAATGGTCACCAGTTCTCCAGCTATAAATGGCTTGCAGTGAAATAAAACTTCATTAAATTTGATGACAAGGATCCCCGCTCAAGCTAGATGTTTGGAGAGAAATTGCCTAGAGCAGAGACATATATAGCGTCTTTTCTTTTGGTTATGAAAGACATAAAAAGCCCTTGAAGTCAACCTTCTGTGAGTTGGCTCTCTCTTGCTTGTCTCGTGTCGCTTCCGGGGCAACACAATCAGGATCGCACTCGGCTTCGCGGGATTAGCGCTTAGACGCTCGGGCGGAAACGCGCGGCGTTCTGCGGCCTTAGCCTGTAACACAATGGCGAGTCAATGGCGTCCTAGGTAGAAGGACAAAAACCGGGATTTTTTCGTTGTTCTCCTACAACCAGCGAACTAGAATTAGACTCATAATATTATTTGTTGTACTACAAAAACATTAAAAGGACCGACATTGCACCGACAGCATTAATAAATCGTAATTGAAACCGTCAACCAGGCACCATTGCGTTACAGGCTAAGGGCCCTGGGGCCTTAGCCTGTAACGCAATGGTACCAAAATGGGCTCCCAGTTAACGGCTTCAATTAGGATTTATTAATGCTGTCGGTCCTTTTAATGTTCTGTAGTACAGCAAAGAATATTCTGATTCAAATTCTAGAGGATGGATACCGAGGAAACCCCAGTTTTGTCCTTCTGCTGGGACGCCATCGAAACGCCATTGCGTTACAGGCTAAGGCCCTTTAGTCTCATTCACTGAAAGCTATGAGACAGTACAGACAAATCTGTTAAGCGAAAGCGACAACCTGAAGAAAATCTACAATATCGATCGAGGTCTCATACCCCCCAATTTCAATAGTTCAAGGTATTGACTTGTGGCTTGTCAGACCTAGCTGACAGGATGCAATATCCCAGGCACTGCAGGCCCGAGTGGTCGCCGAGTTGAGATGCTAAAGGAGGCTTTATAAATCATCTATCCTAAAAGAAATATCCATCTTCACTGGTGAAAAGTTACACTTTTATTAAGCTACTGTACTGATTTCGAGTGATCTACTGCTGTCCGTTGAGGAGTTCCGTCCTCCATCTCCGAAGTTCTTCATCAGATCTTCACTTTTTTTTTTATGGGATTAGTCGGGAAGTTTACCTTTTCAAACACAAAAAAAAACAATCATCAAAATAGGTCGACCTAGAAAAAAGATCTGAGGTAATAAACATTTTAAAAATACTGGTCGAATTGAGTACCTCCTCCTTTTTTGAAGTCGGTGAATAAATGCGTAAGTTTTTGTCCTGACATGACAGCCGTAAGTAGATAACCGTATGTGCCTCTGATATTGTCAAACGTCGTCATCGATGAATAGTGATTCGGGCAATAGTGATTCGAACTCACGTACAGTCAGCCACACGCAAAGATACCCCTTTTTCTTCGATTGGCGTCCTTATGTCGCGCGCGGTAAGAGCTACCATGGGGTATCTGTGACTGTGGTCGACCGTACATACGAAACCCGTGATATTCCAGCGGCAAAATGTCTTTATCGGCAACGCCAAAGATATTTTAAAGGTGACGCCTAAAGAACAATGTCTCAGGGACAGAAGACTGAGGTATATCTACCTACCCAGTCTCATAAGTAAGTGAGGTAAGTAGAGACTCTTCTCCCCATTGAATTCCCACGGCTTAATTAAAAGCCGGCGTTGCAATAATCTCCCCAAAGGCGATAGGCCAGTGGTTCCCAAAGTTGGCTCTACCACGATCCACCTAACAAATCAAAAATCTCATTCCAAAGTCATAACGAAAAAACAATGGCATATGATTGACGGACTGTTGAGATAAAAAGCGATCAAGCTACGATCGAAAATATTAATTGAACGAGGGCGCGAAATTCTCCTAACCTTCTAATAATCCGGCGTCTACCTTCTAAGAAACCGGCGTTTGAATGTATAAAAGTTTGTTCGACGATTAGGCGCCAGCCACACAGAGAGACGTGCGACGAAGACGCGGCGTGGATTTGACGTTTTGCTTTGACGCGACGTTTTGATTTGTCCGCGCCCCGTCTCTACTAGTGTTCGGTTGTAACTACACACATCAAAAGATTCGAAAGATCAAGCACATTTTTGCTAATTACTGAAAAATATTTACCGCCATCTTTATCTCGGTGGTCATCTTGAAATGTCACAATATCGTAATTTTCTGGTAAACTGCAGTATCTCGTCTCCCCATCGCCGCTATATGGCTTATCTCTTTTCCCCTTGAGCCCAAGTTTTTTTCCGAAAATCTGTTTCCATAGAAAATTAAATAGACACTTTTGATGAGTGTAGATGTGTCATCCTATTCACTGGGCCCGCCCAATATTCGCTCGGCAACCCACAGTTTGGGAAACTCAGCGATAGAGAACGGTTCGTAATTAGCGAAGAATGTGCTGCCCCCAGCCAGAGTGCCGCAAATAAAGTAGGCTAGTAGAAAGAAACAATTTAACTTAATTGGTTGAATAACTTCGCCTCCTCGCCACTGCAACTATTATTGCCGCCCTTGCGTTGCGCCTTATGGAACACATTGCTTTTAGCGATAAGACCGCCATTTGTACATTTATTCTTAAGAACTAATAATGTTAAATGATTTCTGTTGTACAATAAAGTCAAAATTTTTCTCGCGACTTATTCGCTACCTACTTTACTTCCTGCAAACTTTAGCATGAGAGTCTCTATCTCTTCACTTTTTTTATCTAAAGCATGCCAATCTCTATTGTTGAGTTGGCAAAACAGGGCTGATCAAATTATTTTTTAGGCCGTAGATAGATGGGCTTTTGAGTTTTTCATGATAAACGGGCAGCGTGCGATGATTATGACTTGTGTGTCAAGAAAGCTCTACAACGCTTTCCAAAAGGGATGCCCTATTTCAATGGCGAGTTTTGACGTTATCCACTATCACATACTATCCATTCGGCGGATCGAATGACTAATCTATCCCTATTGCAATATTAGTAGTATTACGCAGAATTTCGACTCGTTAATTCGGATTTTGGCTCGTGACAAAGCGGGCGGCGGAAGAGGCACCGCCGCGGGCCCGCTCGCCCGTTCCAGTACAGTCGCCCGTAACGTTTTAAACTTTACTACTAAAAAGGTGTTACCGTTATGATTTGTTTTAAAGTCTGGATGTGAAACCTAAGTCTTGCAAATCCTAACCCGCCACAACAAAAAAAAACGTACCCATAGATTTTTTTCCTTATTACTTTAACATTAATTATTTTGGTTTCGTTATATTCTACAGCCTCAATAAATTGTCATACGATGTAAAAATACTTAAGAAATTTGGACGTACACAGACCGGGTAAATAAAATCATTTCATTTGTAGTAATTTATTTTAAAATATCGAGTCATTACACGAATTTACGACCACTTTTCATGGTATTTTTACATCGTATGGTCATTGAATTGACTTGGCATTTACTTTAGAAAATTATGACATGAAACTGAAAAAAAAAAGAATGGATTTTTTTAATGCTTGTGAGCCGGTAAGGATTTGCAGAGCTTAGGTTTTTTAATCCAGAATTACGTACTTTATAACATATATCTATAGAGGAAACGGTAATCATTTTTAGTAAGTACGTTACGGGTGACCGTACTACTCGCTTCGCCCGCTTCGCTCGCTCGATCTCATTGTTAATTAATTTTTGTGCCGCGCCGTCGCCCTGTACAATTGGCTGCCCCTGCCGGCGCGCTAATGAAATATTTTCAGATTTCCTCCGCTGGCTTCTTCCAGCGACGCTTTGAAATTCTGCTGCATTCTTCAATTAAAGAAGGGCTTCCTTAAGTTACTTTGCGGTGGCGTGAGCGATCAATTAGTTTGAATCAGGTCCTTATTTTACTCAAATAAGCAGATCCTTTGGACGAACAACAATACAGTCATATTATAGTAATGACATGCAAGATATATTTTTCACAAAAAACCGTTAGTAAACTATTTACTAAATTCAACTTTTGACACAGGAAGATTCCATCACTTTTCTTTTACAGCATCGCATGTTCATGTTCGAGAAAAAAATGTTTTAATCCCTCGATACTTTCTTGTATGCAGATTACAACCTTAGGATACGTATACATGTAGTCTAGTTTATCCTTTCCCGCTTGATCGCTTCATCAGTGCACTGCATTAACTCGTTATTTGTTATCAAGGGCCGCAGTGAGCCAATCTCGACTAATGAGCGTCGCGTCGCTCGCTCCACTCTCTTCGCTCGCTACGACACGATGGAGGCGGCGTTGTTGTTATTAACTTGCTTCGAGACAGTGGCAACCCAAATTAGTGGCTCTAGGGCGAGTTATGGCTGCACTATGATGGATTTTGAAGGCGCACGCAATTTGATTAAATTGTTATTTTAGGTGGTGATTTCCTTTCTAGTGCTCACAGCCTAGTTGGACTAGCCGTTCTTAATCGATTGGCAAAGTTAAGCAACAACGGCCGCGGTCAGTCCATGGATAGGTGGCAATAATATCTGAGCGCTTACGTGCTTCGGAAGGCACGTTTAACCGTTGGTACAGGTTGTTGTTGATTAATAACAATCGATAAGCCATGTCAGAGGCCCTTTCGGCGGCCTAAAAACTCTGACACCAGGGGTGGCCGGCCACTACCTCATACGATTACCTACCTACCAATCCTTGCAAGCTTTTTAGAGCCGTCAGCAAAACAAAGAGATATATCTTTGCGTGTAGGTCGCTATAATTTGGTCTCAACTTTTAGTTATCCATTTTGTTTTAAGTTGTTTTAGTGATTACAGCACTTGGAAAGTTGCCAAAACTACAGTTTAAATTGAAGTAATCTGTTTTTACCCCAAGAATGAAAAATCCTAGAACTTTATTTACCACCCACATAATTTGTCCTTGACAAAAGTCCTAGTTTACTTCTAGAAACCCTAGCTAATGCCACGGAGACAAATCCCGCCAACGACATAATACAGTCCCTATTGCGCTTGTACTAGCATCCTCATTCAAACGCCGCGTCCGCGCAAAAGACGCCAAGCAAGCGACGAGATGACAAAAAGTGCCGAAAAAACAAAAACAAAACTTGACCCACTCCGGTAATCAAGCCGTAGCCTGGAGGCTGTAGCTATACAGGGTGTGTCTGGAGCTGGCAGGCAGACAGTGCTTCAAAGGGCTGAGTGGATGCGCTGCATGTAGAGTGTGAACTAATAAAATGTTTCTGTTAGGCCGCGTTTACTTTCGCGGTTAAGAGAGCCGATGGAATTAAATGGGATTTTTACCACGATAAGAATAATACCACGAATGGCATGAAATTGTGAAAAGAGTCCCGTTTTCTTGCAATAATAAAATTAAGATCCTAGTGTCACATAACGATTAACGATTCCATATTTTAAATGATGAGTAGTTTAGTTTAACCATCTTTTAAAATCGGATAAAACGGAAGCACTGTTCCCCAAGACACAAATTATTAGTTTGGGGTTCAGAGTTGACTCTAGCTATTTTTATATTTTTTCTGACACAATAAAAAATATTTGATAAGTATTTGATTTGATTTGAGAATGATTCAGGAATTGTGAATTACTCACGGAAACGCCAAATTTGTTAACTATCCTTAGGTACTTGAACCCGCAACCTCTCGCATACCGTGCAGGCGCTCTACCAATTGAGCTACCGAGTCAAGTCGTCGAGTCTACTGTAGATGCGAATTTATTCAACTAGTCTCCGTCTAACGGACGGGTCAATGAATTTTTCAACTTATTATAAATGTTTAAAATATTCCCTAGCACGGGTTAGTGCTTTGGAAAAAACAAAAAGTATCCTTAGCTAGTTTTCCTTAGGTTTTAGTTATCATAATAAAATTGTAATACTAACTCTACAATTTCCTTCAATGCATGCCAGTGGAATATCTCTCTGCTACTGTCTATCCACTAAGAAGATTTTCTCCCGCTATAAAGTAGCACACTCACACGGTCGCCTCGCTGCCAGTATAATAAAGCCACGAGCAGACTGCGCGCGAGGCATCGCGTCACGTCGCCGTGTTTACGGGCGCGTCAATGCGAATTGGGTTTTTTTATCGTTTTCTCGAGACGCATGCTTACGTCCACCCTCCTGCCTGACACCTGACGACAATGCTCAGAAGCTTTACTTGAGATCGTACATTGGAAGTAGGTAGGTAGGTAATCGTATGAAGTAGTGGCCACCCCTGGTGTCAAAGTTTTTAGGCCGCCCAAAGGGCCTATGACATGACCCATGTGTAAATCAATGGTACTAACAGAGTAGGTCAAGCTTAGGTTAAATTATTTTTTACTAACATAGTATTATGATACTCGTAGTTGATCGAAATAAATAAATTCAATTCAACCGACAATCTTGGAAGTAATCAAAGTGAATTGTAAGGGCGCGGTCACGCATGCAGCTACCACGCGGCAACCGCGCGTTCGCCGCGCTCTGGTATTCAGTGATGGCAAGAGTGAACTTTATTTACAAGGTAACAACGTTCAAATTTCTCCGGAGGGTCTCCGAAGGGTCTCCGGAGGTAATGGACCTTCTATAACCATCATACTATTACAACAATTTTGCCCTCTCCTCCCCTCCACAGGACCCCCTCCTCCGACGCCTCAGTTCGGTATTAGATGAAGATTTCAATTGAACAAACGCAATTAGATTCGTTACGACAAGATTGAAACGTCCTTAGGCAGCGTGAAATTAGGTTGCAAATTCTGTGGCTGGTTATTTTTAATTTTAATAATTATCATGTTGAAAACATTTAGCAAAGTGTTTAGGGCGCACGGCTTAGTGCTTCAGAATAAATGCAAAATTTTAAATACCCCCGACATTTTAGCTTCAAATTAGCATATCTCATAAACGACTGAACCTATAAGAACACTTGCTAGAAAACAAGCTTTAAAAAGTCTATTATATGTGCCTTGTATGATAGAATTGGTGGCCTTACTGCTCATTGGAATTTCTTTCAGACAACCTCTGACGAAGAAAATATATGAGAGATTTTGACAGTTGTAAATTTCTCAAGTTCGACAGGCCTCAAATTTTAAGCAAACACTGCATGTTACCTTCAGTAGAGGCTCTGATGCGAAACTTTTGTTTCTAGTAACTTTCCAATTATTCTTATCGAATCTCCGACATAGAATCCTCAGTTCCAGCTCACACGTGCTCGATGTTATACGTAGAGGTGTGTGTATGTGTGTGTGTGTGTGTGTGTGTATTCACTTCACACGTGCTACAAAGAGGTCTAACTGCCTGCTATTAACACTACCCACCCCTCGCGACGCGTGAGCTAGGGATGTACTAACTGTGTCTCAGGGAATACCGGTATGGCAACGTGAACGTTATGATATGTAACGTAACGTGCGTAACATCTTTTCAGAATGCATTTATTTCACTATTACGTCACTGATGGATTGAATTTTTGGAATTTGGTTTATTGATGATATAACAAAGACGTTGACTGAAGGAAAACGCAATTGGATTAAATTTAGATTCCGAAAACACCTCTACATTATCTTTTTTCTTTTTTTTTTGTTATAATCATTGCATAACATTGCATTCAAAATATGGGCATTAGGTAATTGAAAACGATGACTGATTTTTTTAAACGGTTTTATATATATTTAGCTCACCCCGTTTGTTTTACTATTTATTATTTATTCTTTATTCTTGGGTCAAATTTAGTAATTCAAATTTCACCCTCTTCCTGTCAACCGATTAATCTGAAATTTTGCATACACTTTGGATTTTGGTGACAATACAATTATGTTTATTCATTATCATTATAAATTCAAGATGGCCGCCGCTACAAAATGGCGGATAATTTATGTTTTATTAATCCCATCAATATGGGTATCAAATGAAAGGGCTCAACAAGCAGAATACAATATACTATAAAAAAAATTGAAATCCAAGATGGCGGCCGCTACAAAATGGCGGATAACGTAGGTTTTATCAATCCCATCAATATGGGTATCAAATGAAAGGGCTCAACAAGCAGAATACAATATACTATAAAAAATTGAAATACAAGATGGCAGCCGCTACAAAATGGCAGATAACGTAGGTTTTATCGATCCCATCAATATGGGTATCAAATGAAAGTGCTCAACCAGTATAATACAATGTACTATATGAATTAAACAGAATGCGAAATAAAAACTAAAAACTAGAAAATAAAAATAGGTAAAAAAACTTTTTAAGTTAAACGGTTTTATGTTAAACATACATTGCAATGTTTAAGATAAATGTACTAAAAACCAAAAAAATAATAATAAAATAGATACAGTCGTGGGAATTATAAACATATGCATAGACTAGACTAAAATAAAACCGTTTATTCTAAACAATTTTTATTTGGTTTGGCGCTTACGTCGTCTAGTTTGGAAAGACCAGCGCATTTTTCCCAAGTGCGAGTAATTGCCTATTGTCCCTGAGTCGGGTGTCACTAATTAAAACAACACCCTGTAGTGTGCGTGAAGATGCCATTGGAAACTGTATAAATCATTAAATCTGTCCTAGATGTAAAAGGCCTAAGTTTTTTGAAGGAGCGAGCGAAGTTCTTTGAGTCTACTTGAACAATCCGGCGTTTGTATGTTGGTATGTATGTATGTATGAATGTTTGTTCGACGATAACTTGAGTAAATTTGGATTGGAAGGCGGGTAAATGAAATCAAAATAAATTGTTAAGTTCCGACATGAGCCAAATCGGTCGATGGGTAGTCGAGATATGGGGTTTTAAAGTTTATATGCCAAACGCGTTCACCTGCGCGAATGGTGTTAGCAAAAAGTTACCTCGCGCTTGACAGTTCGGGGCGACTACAAATTGACCCGGTGAACTTCAAGTGATTGAAAAAGAAAATATATATTATGGTTTCGCAATATATTTATTGTAACCGTTAGTTTAGCTTCAATACAGCACTATGCTTCACACCGCTCGCGGCTCATTTCCGCGCCCGGCCTCGAGCGACATTGAATCGAACGTCTTACATAATAAAATTCAATTTCCCTTGATCAGCCCCCTTATTTTGATCTCTCAAAGACAACTAACTAGAGACCTTAAGCCGAAGGAGCGAGGACTCATAATCGCGTGGGATTAGCCTTGAGTGTTCTTCGCACAATGGTTTTGGCGAGAGTGCTAAAACAAGGGCAGCTTTGTGTAAATTTTTCCTTTTGATTGGATTTCTTGATGAAATTATTGAAATTGAAAAAAGAAGTAAGATAAATCAAACTTATTCTCACTGTTTTGCTTCTCAAACATCTTTTTAACGCAAAATTAAAGCGACTAGGCTTTGATAAAGGCCTTCCACTTGAGTTTGAGCCTAGAATTCTATTTGCTTCGTTACGTCGATAAGGCCTTGCATAATTTATGTCAAAAATATAGTCCATCAGCAAAAAAGGGACGAATATAACAATAACAGTGCAAGTAAACACAATAATTATTTTAATTTAACAAAGACGTAAGTACTTACATAATTCAACAGTGGCATAATAAAGTCACAATGAAACAGCACCCGGAGGTGGCATTCAACCCTTTAACGCCCATGTCTCCAAGGGTAATGCAGAGGCATTCATTTACTTCCCAAATATTGTGACACACGTCACAACTCTCTATTATTACTTCAACAGTAGGAGCCCCAAAGTAAAGGTGGTTAAAGATCCTTCATTGTGTGACAATTTTGTTTCTTTAACGGTTTTTTTCTCGGTCGACTGATGCTTTGTCGAGCAACCTACGTTGTGGGATGACAAAGGTGAGGATACAATGCGGGATTTAGGTTTGTCCATTCAAGGAGTTGAAATGTAGATCACTCAAAATGGCAAAAAATATACTTTCTACGTTACAAAATACTTTCAACCGCGCTCGTCAAATAATAATAGTGATTTCGTGATCAGCGGAGTCTAAATTTAGCAGCCTAAAAGCTCCCAGATAGAACGAAATAAAAAAACTCAACCCAATCATTTACACTTTTAAAGTTAAGAAAAACCGAACTTTCAACCGCGGCCGCTGGCCGGCCAAAAAATAAGTATTTTCGTGATCAGGTCGTTTGGTCTCCTGCTAATATAACTAACTATTTAAGTGTCAAAGAGACTGACTTAAATCCTGCTATCCCTCAGGAGGGTCATAGGGCTCGAAGAAGTTTTCTCCACTTGGGACGATCTTGCGCAGTTGGTTCGAGGTCGTTCCAGTCCAGACCGACCTTCCGCGCCTCACTGGTGACCAATCGGCGCCACGAGGATTGGCGAGTGTCAAAGAGGCATCAGAAAATATGGTTGTTCGAACCATTTATATTTTGCCCAGACACTTTCAGCGTTTAGAAAATCTTGTGTCACTGTTTTCTTAGCATTCACTTGAGGTGGATAGTGGTTTTGGCAGACCAATTGCCCGTATTTTCTTAGCGGTTTTGCTGAATGGAGTTTTTTTAAAATCTGCTCCGCTCCCACGATCCTATAACAACAATTAGACTGTTTACTTTTGCCACCGTTCCTCATTCATGGGTACTCCAAATATTGTATAGTTTTTAGGAGAAACTGCCGAACAGAAGCCGACCATCAAAAGTTTCCTTTCTCAAGTCAAGTGCTATTTTTGTTGTTCCTCCCATATCTTGCCCATCATTATGGTATGTAGTATGTGGTATCAGGAGATGGACGTAGGTTGGAGAATATAAATCACATCTTAGATGTTGTGTGTCTTCGTATATTATTGTATGAAGTGAACCTTAAATAACATTGTGCAGTTCCTTATATTCTATGTTAAGGGCTGACTTAACATAAAGTGCAAGTTATTGTACCTTAATAATGAGGCTACACGCATACTACATGCAGCTAGTTACCTATTTCCGGATATTAATGTAGTGTAGAGGTATTATAGAGCTCGTGCACACTAGGCTGCTTGCCGCCACGCACTCCTTTGTTCATAGATTAGGGTGCGGCCGCGCGATATTGAAATAGCTCGACGCATTAGACGGTATTAGCTAGCAGCCGCCCACGCGAGCTGAGCTCTGCGACCCCAGGATTTGGTGAAATTAAAGTAACGCTCACCTCAATGAGCCGTTTTTAGCACAAATTCACAAAGCATTTCATAGATGGCGCCTACAGGCGTGGCCATAGAAGAAATGGAATACGGCTGTCAAAATTAATCTGTGCTAAGCGAAATATTATGATCTTCTTCTCTCGTGTCGAAAGCGTCACACGTCGCGCTCCCAAAAACGTGCCAACTGGATCGCGCTGGGGATATTATGATGATGCTTTGTGAATTTGTGCTGAAAACGGCTCATTTACCGTGATAAAATTGGTGAAATATTTGAAAAACAAGGTAAAATCCTACAAAGATAAGTTCTTCATTAAGCGGGTCTAAGACTGCTTTTGGCTAAGCCGACATACTTCAATACCTCTATGGCAAGAGGCAAGAGTTGATAAAATCATTGGAGGTTGGCAGTATTGATATTCCGTTCCCGGGAACATTTGTGTCTGGTACATACGACAGCATGTCAGTGTGTACACTTTTGTTGTTAAGTCACCCGTCACGTAACCGAGTAGTGTGCTAGCATGTAAGGGTCGACGTACTGTCGTGTGTACCGAACTTATTTGCAACGTGCACTAAGGGAGGTCACCCTCCACTGGTGGGTGGCGGCGGCGTACAGCGCAAGCCGCATTCCTGCCGGATTACCGCCGACAGCCCTTTCATTCACTGCCCTGGGCCCTTAAAATTTATTACCAATTAAAATGTAGAGATGATGGAAATGAGTGCCGCTTCGTTTCCTTATTGAGACCACATCGAAGTTAGGAAACTATCTGAAGGTTAGTCATCTATTTCGTTAATTAAACCATTTACCTTGTCCTTTCTGTCAGCTTAGTCGGCGTAGACCATCCTAACTTATGTTTACTAGGCCGACTAAGCTTTCAGGATAGAATAGATGTCGGGCAAGCCTACTGCATCTAAAACAATGTTAATCTCATTACGTAGATGCAAAGGCCTAACAAGAAGAAGTCCTTCCTACCGAACCTAGGACCTACCGAAGCATTCACAGCCTAGTTGGACTAGCCATTCTTAAGCGCTTAAGGCGCGGTCAGTCCATGGGTGGGTGAACGCTAGTGGCAAAAGTGGCAATAATAATATATGAGCGCTACCGTGCTTCGGAAAGCACGTTAAGCTGTTGGTCCCGGTTTTTGTTGATTAATCAGAGGCCCTGTGGGCGGCCTAAAAAGTCTGACACCTGGGGTGGCCACTACCTCATACGATTACCTACCTACCTTAGGTTCTTCTTGAGGTTCAAACGCCCTCTGTTATACCTACATACAAATAGGACCTCTCTCTGGGTGAGCCAGTTTTCTTATTAATAGAGACAAGATTGTTTAAAACTTCAATGAGCGACAGCGTCCAGGCGAAAGATTTCTTAAAACAGGGATTCTTATCCAAGAGCAGTCTTCTACTTATGTACTTATCTTATGAAAATACCCCTTCATGTTAATCATCGCGTTCCCACAATACTTCACTCGCGCTGCAGTAAATAAAGGTCCGTGCACACAGTGCGTGCAACACGAACTGGCACCATGCACCCACGGCCCTGGTGGCCAGACTGTGGTACTAGGTGTACCAAGCTGGGGGTCACCATTGGGGCCACTGTTCGGTGCTGGAGTGGACGTGTCGGCGCTTACAGTGTCGCGTTTAGCGCAAGATGGCGCCCCGCCTAATGAATTATGACGGGTACCACACGTAGCTGAGAACAGAACAACACCTTTGGCCAACTTTTGACTTTTTCCAGCCACTTTTTGCGCTATTTGGACAAGTAACTTTCATTTGGACTAGTAAGTTCATATTTTCGCATTTATTTTTTCATTAGTGTGATCTGGGTCCCATGTAATGCAGTGGTTTTTCAATAGAACAACACCTATCGAATTACAACTGTTGTAAATGGCCTGTTTTTTCAACGAGCGTCTATAAGACAATGTTCCTTCCAAAAACAGGGACGAAAAGAGGCAGACCTGCTCCAATAGAGAGCACCTTTAGATCCATGATCATGTCAAGAAGTCGATGACTAAAGGAATATGAACTAACCTTATAGAAAGGTAGTAAAAGTCATTCTTCCTACCACCAGCAAGCGTAGGATATGGCCCACATAAGGGGGTTATAGCTATACGCATCTCACTCTATTGTTTGACGTAGAGTGGGATAGATAGAGTTATAAACCCATGGGTTCGCTCTAACCCAACGTTATGCTAAACCAGCTGTACGCAGATTAGGTATTGGTATAATGAGATTGAGCCAACCTTCTGGCAACCTTTCCTAACTATTTCACGCGGGAATTAATTAGGAATTCATAGCGAGTCCGCCTCACAACATTCCCACTTGTTTGAGATGACAGAGAGCGGGTACTTTCCACACAACGTCATCATTACGATTGTCCGAGAGCCTGTTTGAGTTTGAGTTTCGAATTAATCAATAATAAATAAGAGATGGCCATCCTCGCTCTGTTACTCAGCTAACGCATTGATTGTTAAGAGGCGCTGTCAGCACGCGTTATACACTAGCAAGGAGGTTAACTCACTACCATAGTACACACACCGTCACAATATTCACACACACAAACGCGCAACTGGTTGTCAATATTGTGGCCAGCGTCTCTATTCTTAAAAAAATCCACTCGACTCAACCGTTGAGCATCAAAACACTAGAAAAAATTCCTTATTGAAATGAACAATCTTTTTTTTATTATTGAAAAACTGTTATGTTTACGGTGGATATTTTAGATAATACAGGGACTGATATAATATTTTAAAGATTCCACAGAACAAAAAGGGAGATTGTGGCCGACTGTACCAACAATCCACGAGCTCCTTGTTCCGTTTGGCAGCCTCAAATTCCAAAACTAACTAAGTGGTAACTAACTTCATGATATTTTTCGTCACAAACTAGAAACTCTCGCTCAAAAAATATGCCCTGCATGCTCCGTTGATTCCAGTCAAAAAGTATGAAAAATATTGGATTGGGGTCAGCCTAAATTTTTTACTGGTAAAGAAAAGGCTTAAACAACTTGTTAGGCACGCCGATGGGCAGTGGACTGTATTTGGATGGCGTTGGTATGTGGGGTACGGCGTGAATAATAGACACCAGTATTACGTAGCTGGAGAGACTTGTACGGGCAGCGTAGCGAGGCTTTTTACTATGCGAGAGCCAAAGAGAGAATGAGTCGTTGTCTAGCCGCCCGCTATTTATATACCCGATCAAGCCACTCCTCTTTATTTCAAGTGAGAACCTGTCGCGCACTCGCGGACCGACCTATGACATGTTTATTCCTGGATCTCGGCGCAAACTTGTTTGCGCGGGTGTCTATCGCGAGTTAGAACATGCTTTTGTGTACCTAAATCGAGCCTACATGTTTTGTCCTGCGATGACGCCCCGTAGTGCACGTCACGGCAGGTTCCTATTCTATTTTTATTCATACAAATATCTTATTTACTCTATGCTATACTAATCTATACCTATACTACTTATTTATAACTATTCTGTCGTGCACATTTCTCCCGCCGTCGCATCTTGCGATTCTTCTGGTTGCACGACGATCCGTCCGTTGTCCGTCGCAGCAGACGTCCGCTGCTGGTGTCTAGGTCGCCGTCCTTGCCGGGGTCGTTGAGGCGCCGCTGGCAGGAGGCTCCCGTCGGTGTCGGAGGATGCGTCTCTGGTGGGCGCAGGCGTGCAAGACGTCGTTTCTCTGTTCTCGGGGCCGGTTCGCAGCGTCTGGGGCCGACGATCGTCTTGTTCGGCGTCAGGGCGGGCGGCGCATCAGGCGTCACGGCGACGTGAATGTGTGGCCGTGTGTTTACCTTGGCTTCTTTTTTACGGGTGCGTCGTCTTCTCCCGCCGGTAGGGGGCAGTTGTGCGTGCTCTGCGTTCGTTTCTTCGTGTTCGATTTTCTCTTCGACGTTTCCGTTTGTGCTTTGTTCCGGATCGCTTCCTTGTTTTCGTCCTTTTCTGTGCGATTGTAGAGCATACTTTTTCTTCGTTTCTTCTTTTTCTACGGTGCTCAAGTGTGAGCAGTACACCGTGGGGTATGCTTGTGCGGTGCGGCAGCCATGTAGTACCCAACCCAGGTAAGTACGCGATGCGACAGGTTGATCGCGCGGGCCGGTGCGTACCGCTCTCGAGACGACGAGTTCCCAGTTATCTTGACCTATTAATATTCTCGGGGTCGCGTTTTCGTATACGAGTTCTTCTTTTATCTTTTCTAGGTGCGCACAGTCCTGAATGTCGCGTGTGCGCACGGTCTGAGTGAAGAGGTGCATTCTGTCGACTGTGTGCGCGTCTTTCAAGTCGTATTCTCGCTTCTCGTATTTTCCCTTGATTTTCGCTGTGACCAGTTTACTTGTCTCATACGATGTTTCACTGCCGTTGACGCCTTGTACTGTTATTGGTGCCTTGTGTCCGTTGAGGCCCAGTTCCTCTGCCAGTGTAGCGTCGATGATGGTGGCTGTGCTGCCTTTGTCCAGTAGCGCGTATACATCGCGGCTTCTCTTGGGCCCAAACAATGTAACTTGGGCGACTTTGAGGTAGGCGCGTCGATGACTCTGAGGGCGTTCTATGGCGTTGGCGCAATGGACGGTCATTGTCTCCACATTTTCTTCTTCTTCGGACGTTAATGGCGACTGAGGTGGTTCTTCTGTGCATGAGTGTACGTCGACAAGTCTCTTCATGTGGTGCAGGAGCTTGTGATGGAGTAGAGTGCATTTGTTTATTCCGCACTCACTCGCTCGGCAGTTTTGTCTTCTGTGAGTACTTCGTAGACAACGAAAACATAGTTTGTGTTTCTTCGTGATTTCCCAGCGCGTATCGACGTTGGCGCTAAGAAACTTCGAGCAATCTGGTAGGTAATGTTGCCCTTTACACAGCACGCATTCTGTGACTCTTGTCCTCTCGTGTTCGATAGAAGTGCGTTCCGTTCTCTTACTTGTCGGCTCTTCATAATCGTAGTCGTATTCGAGCGGTGCGTATGCGGCGCACTTGTCTGCTTCTTCGTCGAGAAAGTCGGAGAGCTTCTTTAGTTCGGGTATATCTTCTTTTCTCGCGGCGGCGTAGTCGTACCATTTATTCTTCAGGATCGAACTGAGTTTTTCTACGATGAGGCGAAGTATGTCGGGGCTGTGTAGGTATTACGGTTTCTTCATTACTTCTACAGTAGCGACAGTGTTTGCGATGTGGCTTGCAAACACACAAAGGTCACGTGGGTTGTCGGTTACTCGAGGCATCGTCTTGATTTTTTCCATTTCGGCCAGTATTAAGGCGTCTGGGCGGCCGAATCTTCTTTCGAGCGCGCGTATCACAACGTCAGAGCCAGTTTTCGTGATGAGCAGGGCGGATACGGCTTCTAGAGCGGGTCCCTGCAGGCATCTCCGTAGGCGTGTGATATTATCTGCTGCAGTGAAGTTTTCTTGTGTTTCTTCAAAGGCGGCTTTGAATGATAGCCATTCACTGATTCTTCCGTTAAATATTGGTAATTCATTTATATACTTCGGCGAGTGCTTTACAGCCGATCTGGCGGCCTCTGTAATGGCCGTGGCCAACGCAGCCATATCTATGTTGGTCGAAGAGCGCGCAGGCGGGCATCTTCCGGTGGCCCGTTGCCCGTGTGCCATTTGTTCGACACGGGCGCCCTGTCCTCGCTGTTCGACGCGATTTTCTTCTTCCGGTGCGTTGACGGGTCTCGCAGAGGGGCGAGAGGGTGAGGAGGCTCGGAGTTCTTCTAACACGAGAGGTGGTGTGGGACTTTGACGATCAAACCACATGTCGACTCGCTGTGCAGTGAGCGCATCCTCTTCTTCTTCATTTTCTGATGATTCTTCTTCGGCCCTGAGTTTCTCTAACTGTATCCTTTCGAGTTGGATCTGTAGCTTGGCCAGTCGCTCTTTCACCTCCAACTCCGCGAGGAGTCTCTTGCGGGAGGCTACGGATCGACGTGACCCAGCTTTGGACGGTGCGCGCAGCGTTGTTGATGCGGGCGACTGAGAACTGAGAGCGGCTGCGGTGGCAGCTGTCGGTGCACGAGTCGTATCTTCAGTCGAGCTCGGACCTGTCACTGAGGTGTCTTCAGTCGCGGTGGCGGTGCGCGTCGTCGGTGTCCTGTCTTTTCCGCTCTGGCTACGGGTAACTGGCATCTTGTTTCTTCTTCTTTAATTATCCGGAACGATGGACCAATGTTAGGCACGCCGATGGGCAGTGGACTGTATTTGGATGGCGTTGGTATGTGGGGTACGGCGTGAATAATAGACACCAGTATTACGTAGCTGGAGAGACTTGTACGGGCAGCGTAGCGAGGCTTTTTACTATGCGAGAGCCAAAGAGAGAATGAGTCGTTGTCTAGCCGCCCGCTATTTATATACCCGATCAAGCCACTCCTCTTTATTTCAAGTGAGAACCTGTCGCGCACTCGCGGACCGACCTATGACATGTTTATTCCTGGATCTCGGCGCAAACTTGTTTGCGCGGGTGTCTATCGCGAGTTAGAACTTGCTTTTGTGTACCTAAATCGAGCCTACATGTTTTGTCCTGCGATGACGCCCCGTAGTGCACGTCACGGCAGGTTCCTATTCTATTTTTATTCATACAAATATCTTATTTACTCTATGCTATACTAATCTATACCTATACTACTTATTTATAACTATTCTGTCGTGCACACAACTTTTTATTGAATTTCTTATTTTATGTTGGTGGGACCTTAAATAAGACAACCTTGTTCGTACCGCTAGGAAGCTAGCTACAGTTACTGAGTTAACTTCCTGATATTGGATATTCTTGCTGTCAGTCACTTGAGTAGGGTCGGACGTAGCGTTTCTATTAATCACTATTGGGAACTCGATGCGATGGAGACAAAAGAATTCGTTGTTAGATAATTGGGCCCCTAATTATACCTCTATTTATTGAGAAGATTTGGTATTTAGCGGATACATAAACTCGCGGTATTTTAGATAGTTAAGGGCCTTATTTATGTAGGTGTTGGTACAATATACATACAATATTGTACGTATACAAATAAAAAACACCAGAGGGAGGTACTCAATTCGTATCGAAATATTTTTAAATTTTTGTTACCTCTAAACTGTTTTCTACGTTAACTGATTTGAATGTTTATTTTTTTGTTTGAAAGGGTATACTTTCCATGTAGTCCCATAAAAAAAATGGTGAAGATCTGATTAACAACTTCGGAGGTGGAGAACCGACGAGCGGCGAACCAGTTGGTTTGGTTCGACCAATTCGGAAGAGGTGAAAAGAAGTATTTTCGATAGCAAAGTAAAGACGTGTCCGTGCAAAAAGGAGCTGGCGCATTGTAACCGAATACCGGATAGATTAGCGAGCTATTGTGTACAAGACTATACAAGACGCTTGACGTATTAAGTGAGCCACAGACAGACCTAAGTGAACCAATAAGTGACAATAGGGACAAAAAATACAGTGTTCCGCGTGTAAGGAGACACTTCGCGTTTACGTATTAGCATTATACGACGGGCCACCAAAGCTGTGTCGTTCAGGGGCCTTCGCCTGTAACGCAATGGTGCCAAAATGGGGTCCCAGTTGACGGCTTCAATTACGATTTATTAATGCTGTCGGTCCTTTTAATGTTTTGTAGTAGAGCAATGAATATTCTGATTCTAATTCTAGAGGATTAGTTCTCTGGTTGTGGGAGAAAAACGAGGAAACCCCGGTTTTTTACTTCTGCTGGGACGCTATCGACACGCCATTGCATTACAGGCTAAGGCCCCTGGATACCACTTAATCTGTGCTACGATGTATCCAAGGAAAACTAGAAGGTCTTATCAAGTATTGTTGTGAAGGAAAAGATGATTGGTGAATGTTTTCTTTATAATTATAATTATTGAAGTCACCTCTCGCAAACCCATTTTTTGGTCATGTCATCGAATTGAAAACGATTTTACGTGTTAATCCCTAGTTTACACGAATCCCTAGTAAACTCTAAACCTAAACTCTGTGCCAAGTATTTTTATAAGGATTATTCTCTAAATGTGTTCATCTTGATGTAAAGTTACGAAAACAGTGAAAACTAAAAAAATCCAGCAAGAGCTTCATACATAACCACCACAATTTATTACGTGCATGATGATCCTTCATGCAAAATTTCCCCTTGCTGCAAATCTCGATTCGTATCCCCTTAACAAAATCAAAAGTATTGATAGAATATATGATAGAATGATAGAATATGTATTCGGCTTTCTTACATATACCTACCCATCCCAACCTACCAACCTAACCCACAAGCAGTGTTATCAGAAGAAAATTTATATCAGTTGTTGTAGATCGTTTAGATTCGAAAGAAACTTAAAAGGATCTTTTGTATTTCGTAAACGGTTAAACTTACTTTTATTATGTCGGTGTAGCCGACTAGTTTCGGTTCTCATTCGGAGACCTTAATCATGGAGCTGAGACGGCCCTCGCGACGCCGTGGCCAGTCTCAGACTGCGTGTTACTAGGCGCCGCGCGCCAAAAGGAAAAAGGATCTGTCTTAATTCGTGAAATATTGAATTTTGTAAATGGCACCATATTGAAAAAATATGCTTTTAGGCTAGAGGGGCAGACCAAAGCAGGATGAAAGTTCAATCTTATTCTCAATCTTCAACAGTCCTTCTACACCTCGGTATTGAGTGCGTCTCATTGTTTACGGCAACTGGAGCTGGTATTGTGTCTCCTCCAGTTCCACAAAGCCTGGTCACCCGACACCGCAAGGGCCTAATTTGTAGTAATTCGATTGGGCGGAATGTGGGACCCACAGAGGGTTTTTTATGTGCCTTCTACTCGCAGTGCCGGTTTCGGGTTGCCGCGTTCATCACAACAGTTTAGTTTCAATTAGGAAGAGATGTAAATATGTTCTCGGCGACTTGATTAGGGGTGCTAGAGCCGTTGTCGGGACCAAGTGGGAGTTTAAAAAATTATAAATTGTATTGTTGGATTGAGACGATCTAAATGGGTAAGCAATCACGCCGAAAGATTAAAGTTAAAAAAAATAAAGGCGTTTGCATCTACGTAATGAGATGATTAATACACCGTCCAGTGGTACTCACACTAGATGGGCGAAGAGACCACTCGGCGCTGCCTGGGTCATTGTTTTAGATGGAGTAGGCTTGCCTAGCACCTATACAATCCTGACAGCTTAGTTGGCCTAGCTCCACAGGAAAGACAAGTCAATACGTGTGGAGCTTAGGAACCCTCTGATATTTTTCTAACAATCCGTAACTAAAGATCTATTTTTGATTCCATGTATTCTATAAGATCTGCTGTCTCTCTGCTGGGCATATATCTCTTTCATTTGAAGCTAATTTCTCCGTAAGGCAAAGCCAACTTCACCAATTACATTCCGACTTTCTCTATTTATTATAGTACCCTAAAAATCCCTAAAAACTGGGGTGCAACTCTACTTCTTGTAATGGTACAAGCCATAGACACTACGTGCTACAGGCTCTAGATTTTGACCCGTACTATCTATGCCACTATGTAAGTATGTAATCGCCCATTTAACTTAATGATATTCAAGGCAAGGCCTCAATTCAATCCACACAATTACATTAGTAATCTCACGTCGTACCGAAGGGGCTGTCCCATGTAGACAAGACAAGGTAGGAAGTCAGCGCGGGTTTCAAGCTTCAAGTAATAATTTCGATGAATGGCGCTTCGCGTTTCCGCCGCGTCAGCGCCCGCAGCGGTCACTCGCACAGCGCAGCGCATGGCACTGCGACAATAATGACAGAATGGCGGCTGAACCCACAAAACTGTATTTTTTTTACCGACTTCATAAAAGGAGCTGGTACTCAATTCAACGCGTTTTTATTTTATGTTTGTTACCTCAGAACTTTTTCTACGCGAACCGATTTCGATCATTATTTTTTTGTTTCAAAGGATATATTTCCCTGGTGAAGATCTGATGAAGAACTTCGGACAGCAGAAAATCACTCGGAATCACTGCAATAGCTTAATAACAGTGTACCTTTTCAGCAGTGAAGTCGCTATTTTAATATAAATTGTTAGTTTTGTATTATTTTGTGCACAGGTTCGCACTGAAAAACAGTCCCCTTGGCAAGTTTGTACGTATGAGAAAGTTCGAGAATGATTCTTTCTGGACATATCTATATCATAAGACTCAACTAGGCCTACGAAGCTAAAAGAAAAGTCTAACTCCATCTGTATAAGTCCCAGGCAATGCAGTGACCGAATCGAGAAGTGATTATACATTTTTTTACACAAATAGAGAAGAGTACGGAGAGCTGGCGGTCAAACTTTAGCAGTGGAGAGGCACACGAAGGTGGACTTGCGTCTGTCAGGGTTAACCAACTAACTCTGCACCGCGCTCACAGGCTTGGCCATACAAGAACCGGTTTGTGGCTGTCAAATTTCGCTTACACAGATTAAGAATATCTTCAGAAAAAGCGAAATTTGAGAGCCGTGAAAACGGCTCATTGTTGACATTAACTCAGAGTTAACTGGCTAACCCTGGTTAACGAAAGTGGATCTGATATTTTATTTTTCAAGATACTGAGTGGTCCTTCTTCTCATATTAGTTTACCTGCCGTTGGTCGCACAATGGCGGTGACCGGACAATGCGCTACACGCTCCACTTCATTTATTTATTTATCTGCCGGTCCCACACGTAATTGAGGAAGTCTTTCGACAGCCTTTTGTGGGTTTTTCAACCTTTTCTAACAAGGGTTTAACACCCAGGCAGCCTGTGTGAAGAGGGCAGTTACTATAAGAAGGTCGGATTTGGGTTTGGAAAAGTAAAAGAGGAACGAAAACTCCTGACATGGTCCGTTCCGCTCTTTACTGTATTTCTGGTTGTCGTTTAGAAATAAATAAAATAAGAAGTCTTCATAAAAACAATGAACAAAATATAAGCTAGTTTTATTCATTTAGTGCAATAAATAGGATAACAATAAAAAAAATTGAGCGAGAGTTTTTTTTATTCGACTTTATTCGTTGGTTGGAAGTACTTAATTAAGGTTGGAAGTGTTTTATAACATCAAAAGTTCGGACTTCAAACATCTTGACATCGGACAAGCTTTTTAAATTTTGATGGCATGATCGGTAAAATAAGCTGAGATCATCTTGAGTTGATTATTTAATTATTTAATTGAGTCGCATTAGTAAATTGAGTCGGCTTTCTGTATGTACTATACGTTGCTGACAGTTATAGCAGTTTAAAATGGGTCTCTTTTTGGCGCGATCGGTCTTCGGTTTATCGATCGATTGTTTCTGTGCCATTGTCTATGGCAATATTGGCAATTGATTTGATCAAACCCAGCTTCTATGGTGCCCCAATTTTTTCATCATGCCATTTCCGTTATTAACTTCCGGTGTTTTTATTATTTAATTCGATTACTGACAGATGTTTTATTGATGTTGAACGAATTTCTGGTTTTTCTAAAGAACCGATATGTGCTAGGGAAACATATTTTAAAGATTACAAATAGTTACAGAAAGCTGGTCACCAATCGACCAATTTTTTCGTACAAGGCTGGGATTTCGTAGGCTGATAGAGTAGCGTTGCCAAAAATTTACACTTTCTAATTCTAGGTTATAAAAACGAACTTTTAACCGCACTGTGCCAATAATAATAGTGATTTCATTATCAGCGCAGTCTATAAGTAGCCTATAAACTTCATTGACACTTTCAAAGTAAAGAAAAATTAAACTTTCAAATATAACCAACCAAAAAAAGATTTTTCCTAGATTTGGTGAGGTCTACTCTATCAGCCTACCAAATACCCAGGCTTATAAGATAAAATAAGGTAAATGGTCACCAGCTCTCCAGCATATTGGTGATGTTTTTTTTTAAATACACAGGGTGTTACAGAAAGGTCCTTTCAGCTGCTGCAGCTCCACACATTTGGTGCAGCTGATTTTAGTATTTTAATACGAAACAGCAGATATTTTTTTCGAGATAAATCGAAGTTGGTACCATAGTAAAAGTTGCTTGTATTGATGCGTTAAGCGGCCCCCTTCGGTATGCCAGGACCTTTTTGTAATACCCTATATATATTTAAAAACCTTGACCAATATGGTGGAGAGCTGGTGAATTTTAAAAGGCTGGGAATTGATAAGCTGATGGAGTAGACTTCGCGAAGTCTGGAAAAAAACATATTTTTTTGCCGTACGGTTGAAAGTACGATTTTTTGACGTTGAAAGTGTAAATATTCTGTAAGACCCTGTATTACCATGATAACTAAGTGACAATTTAAAATGTTCCTCTCACTCGGCTGACACCTCTCGGTTCACAATTCCACAGATCAGCAGCAGCGGTCTGACGAGCTCTTGATTTCCTCAGGGCATAGTTTGTAAAGAGGTACCCGCGATTATAAACCGACTTAAAAAAAAGAGGAGCTACTCAATTTGACCCGTATGTTTATTTTTATTTTTTTGTTAATTAGGTACCTCAGAACTTTTTTATAGGTAGACCGATTTTGACTATTTTTTTTATTTTATTGAAAGGTTATACTTCCCGTGTAGTCTCTATGGAATGGTGAAGATCTGATGAAGAACTTCGGAGATGGAGAAAGGAACTCCTCAACGGATAGCTGTTAGATCACTTGGAATCAGTGCAGTAACTTAATAACAGTGTACCTTTTCACCAGTGAAGTAGTTTTTTTTTGTTAATTTTTGTTTTGGCTCTCAAGCTCTCAATATTTTGGCTCTCAAGCACTTATAGGCTATTTGGCCTTCCTACTGTTTTAATGCTCACTAGTTGGCGCCACTGTTGGGGACAGTCCTGTATATACTGACGGTGTTTTTAAACATAGTTCTAAAATCTACCAACTCCCAGCCTTGTACCATAAAATGAGTCGCATGGTCACTAGCCCTCCAGCTATTATTCCTTAGGCTCTGCAGCGAGAGAAAATGTCAGCTCATCAGTTATGAACTTATGACTTGTCTCGTATTTCCGTTTAATTAAAGAGCTTTTAACTTTTTGTTCCAGGTTTCCCGCAAATCAAGTCACCCTACAGTCCGTCGTCACAGCCTCATCTCACAGGTCAGTCTTTACTACAACTACGGAACTATCCATCTCGATATTTCAATCCAATATCAATCCAACATCGTCATTATATTGATGACTATATTGGTTCTCTCCACTCAGGATGCTTTCAACTTATTATTGTAGGTGTGTATTCTAGGATGTCCATTAACCATTACCATTTTTCCCTTTTGCACACTTTGCCTACGCGAAATATAAACTCAATACCTAATCCTACTTATCTGAACTAATATGCGCGCCCAATCGAGTGAAGCGGCAAACAGTGCGTTTGTCAGTGATTTAGGAAAGTGGCCCAGAAGGGGGCTGGAGGGGGCACCCTCCCCGCCCCCGCACACCCCGCCGGCGTCTGTGGGACCCTCCTTTGTCTCCGTAATGAATCTACCAAACGTCACCGAGCAGCCCGACCCGACCGCCACCAAACGTCATACATCATTGAAACCCCTATCGGAAAACCGACCTTCACGCGCCAAAAACAAGATCCTATTTCCTGTTCAAAAACAGAGGGTAGGATAACCTTCTTGCCTGGGAAAGAGTAGAGGTTTTGCTTAGAGCGCGAGGTTAGAAATGTCCTGTTAAATGCAAATACGTGCGGCCGAGATAAAGACGTCTCACCGCCTTAATTCCGAATGGGTTTTCAGTTCCCGTGTCACTTTTCCCTCGGCACTTGAGGAGAACAAATCTTGGTGTAACGCACTCCCTCCGCCCGTCGGTGAAAGGCGCTCGATATAGAACAAACCACCTGCCGTGCGCCCCACACGGCAGCCATTTCTAAAAATTGTCTACGCCGCCATTTCTGCGCGGAATTTCATATTCGTCGCCGCGGGGTAAAACTGTGGTGCCGCTAAGTAAACGATATGAAAGGACAGCTCAGTATAGTGTTAAAACATCGTGGTAAAAACCAGTTGATATCCTATTAATTGATCCATTATAAGTAAGTAACTTTTTATCAGAAAGTATATAACTACTTTAAACCTTACACCTTCAGCTAAGTGTGGCAATTAAAAGCGTGGCAACAGTATTAGGTCCACTTGTGTCAACAATTGAATGAGCCAAATCGATCAAGGGTTTGCTGGGATATGGGGTCGTGAGTTCACAGTTCAGGGCAAACTGTTTTTATGTTCGATACAATGCTCCCCATCTCCACACATCGGTACAAACATAGATTTGACAGGCTGTAAACCTCGATCACGCCAAGCTGCATATGATGGGTCATACTGGGGGTGACGTATCAATTGTCTTGCTCCATCTTGATTCACGTAGTTAAGATCTGTGCAGCTTATACCGCAGACAGTTATGGAAGCACAACATCAAGATAAAAGTTTTATCCCGCTATCGGGTGGCGGCATCTCGCTTCACGCGGTGAAATAAAGCAAGATGGCGATAGCTGATAACAGGAAAAAACTTTTCCTGTTATCAGCTATCGTGATCTTGTGCTCCCCTAGCAGGTGTAGTTAAATATCAGCCTACCGGTCCCTCTGTCGCAATAGCCAAGTGCACTCAGATTTGACATTTCAGCAGCATGGCCGCCGCGGTTTTATTGTTTCTAAAACAAAGCCCGCGCTGGCTTTTTGGCTCCGCTTTGTTTAGACCCACCACGTTGGACCCGCGGGGTCCCTCCGACCAATCAGTAAATGCGTGGCCCGGGGGCTCGTAAGGTCCCGAATAGAGCCTGAAACCCCTCGTAAACTTGGCCCCGCTTAGGCTCCACCCTGCGGCTTTTGACTGGTGAAAATAGGCCTAAGTTAAGTATATTCTAGGGGTAGTGAGTGATGTCATAAGCGTGACGTATTTTCTTATTATTTTAACCGACTTCAAAAAAGGAGGAGGTAAGGTACTCAATTTCGACCTGCATGTTTCAATGTGAGTTAAGTCTTTGAAAAGGGTTAAGTACTTCGCTAAACGATCTTAGTCAATAAAATTATTTCATCCAAATTAAAAAAATATAATTATCTTTTTAGCAAGTTTGTTTGTGGACCTAATGTAGTAGGGAAAATGGGTAATAGATATGATTGTTATGCTGACCACTCTTGAATGCTACTACTTTGTTTCTAATTGATAGTGAAGTGGTGGTGTCTTGTTACACGTCTTGTTAGTAGCGCTCGAGTGATTGTGAGAATGCCAATGTGGTGTAGTCATTGTTAGAGAGATTTTTTCCGACCATTCATGGTCAAAACTGCTGGTTACATTGGGCTGTCAAGCAGCTTTTTGTTGCCGTTATTATAGGGTGGATTTTTAAAACGGGGCTGTAAGGGCAGGTACCTTAACCGTTATAGTTTTAGTAAAATGTTCATAGGAGACTTTTGAGATTATTATAAACTGCATTTACAGATATTTGAAAAAAAATTAGTCAGCGAAAAAAATGGGAGTGGGTGCTACAAATTCATACAGAAAGCTCCAAAAAGGAAGTAAATTTTCACCTCAAAAACGTTGTTTTCTCTCGCTAGGGATCAAAGCAGCCGGTAAGTCCCACGCTGGAGCATGTGGCATTCGTCGTCGGTTGACGGTTGTCACCGGACACCAGTGCAATCACTCGCTTTACCCTCGTGTTGACACAGCGTGAAGGTGTCGACGGATATTATGCGCTACTGTAGCAAAGTGGTTCTTAGCGGAGTTCATTATAGTTTCCTTTTTTGTGGGGAAGGTTAGGTACAGGAATTGAAAAACATGTTGATTCAAAGTTTCTACTACATATGGACTTTTTGATACCAAGCTGGTGTCAAATACCTGTCATTTGCAAGGACTTTTTATTAAACGGTTTTATTTAGCTCACCCCGTTTGTTTTATTTATTCTTTATTCTTTCTTGGGTCAAATTTAGTAATTCAAATTTCACCCTCTTCCTGTCAACCGATTAATCTGAAATTTTGTATACACTTTGGATTTTGGTGACAATACAATTATGTTTATTCATTATCATTATAAATCCAAGATGGCGGCCGCTACAAAATGGCGGATAACGTAGGTTTTATCAATCCCATCAATATGGGTATCAAATGAAAGGGCTCAACAAGCAGAATACAATATACTATAAAAAATTGAAATCCAAGATGGCGGCCGCTACAAAATGGCGGATAACGTAGGTTTTATCAATCCCTTCAATATGGGTATCAAATGAAAGGGCTCAACAAGCAGAATACAATATACTATAAAAAATTGAAATACAAGATGGCGGCCGCTACAAAATGGCGGATAACGTAGGTTTTATCGATCCCATCAATATGGGTATCAAATGAAAGTGCTCAACCAGTATAATACAATGTACTATATGAATTAAACAGAATGCGAAATAAAAACTAAAAACTAGAAAATAAAAATAGGTAAAAAAACTTTTTAAGTTAAACGGTTTTATGTTAAACATACATTGCAATGTTTAAGATAAATGTACTAAAAACCAAAAAATAATAAAATAGATACAGTCGTGGGAATTACAAACATATGCATAGACTAGACTAAAATAAAACCGTGGGGCACGTCAACTGCCTAATTATAGTGTAACATTACAAAACAAACATTTTAATCAACGATTGTAGACAATTGACGTGCCCCACGGTTTTATTTTAGTCTAGTCTATGCATATGTTTGTAATTCCCACGACTGTATCTATTTTATTATTTTTTGGTTTTTAGTACATTTATCTTAAACATTGCAATGTATGTTTAACATAAAACCGTTTAACTTAAAAAGTTTTTTTACCTATTTTTATTACAAAATAATGGGTTCTAAAATAAGAAAAACCGGCCAAGTGCAAGTGGGACTCGCGCACCGAGGGTTCCGTACCACCATTCTCTACATTTATTTTGAAGAAAAGTAAAAACAAGGTAGGCTGCATACAGCGCCATCTAGAGCGAGAGTTTGGAACTAATATAGAGGGCGCTAGTTTATGTGTCATGTTACAACCCCCCATTTCTTGTATAGGGACCCCATTGTATCTTTTGATTCCGTTGGCATAATTAATCTCAGCTATTGCAAAATATACTAGTGGTTCGCCCCGAACTATGAACTCGCGAGTGCACCTAACTTTTGCTAACACTATTTGCGCAGGCGCGCGCGTGGACTGCATATAAGCTTTACAACCCCATATCTCGGCAACCCCTCGACCGATTTGGCTCATGTTCGAACTTAAAAATTATTTTAATTTCATTTACCCGCCTACCAAATTTCATGACGATCATACAAACATACATACAAACATACATACATACATACATACATACAAACGCCGGATTGTTCCAGTAGACTCGGACAACTGCGCTCGCTTCGCTCGCTCGTTCAACAAAACATTATTCTAATTAGAAATAAACCCGCGTAGCTCATAAAAACGGTGATATTTTAGACCTCGCGCTACCCCAGCGCCCCTAGCGGCAAATCTAAGCGGTAGCCCTCATTAGAGGCGTATAACACGTCAGATATAATAATATCACGTGTCGCGGTGTCCAAGTAAATTAGCAATCAACACCACTTGTAACACGACAGTCGCGGCGGCGTAGCATGTAACACGAGCATAGAGATGTTGCACGTGTCGTCGCCTGCCATGCTTCATGTTTTGTAGCTACTAGGCGCCGCTTTGACACCCGAGACGCGGTCACAGCCACTCCATAAGAAAATCAACCTATATTAAATTTGTTATGGCATAGAAGAACAGATTTGAAAGCGCGATGAACTGTAAGATTTTGAGATAGTTGAAACACTCTGTAACTCTTGGGCCAGAGGTTGTGGGTTTAAGGGTCCGTATAAGGCTAACTAGCGCCACCAATGTTGAAAAAATCATATCTTCCTTTAGAAGAAGTTTCTGGAAAAATCCTAAGATGAGCCTATGCGCCATGCTTTTCTAGATTTTTAAGTGTAGATACCCTCTTCGAAATTTACTTTTAAGCTAAAAAATTTTCGATAACCGCCAAAAACGGCCGTTATTGGCGGTTATCGAAATTTTTTTAGCTTAAGACTAGAAATTGAGTTGGGTACCCACACTTAAAAATCTAGAAAAGCATGGCGCATGAGCTCATCTTAGGATTTTGTCAGAAACCCTTTCTGAAGCGAGATATGATTTTTTCAACATTGGTGGCGCTAGTTAGCCTTATACGGACCCTTAAGTCCGGCTCGAGCATAGATACATTCCAACTGCCGTTCATGATTTTATAGAAATAGAAATAGAAAAATATTTATTTGGTACAAGTTAGTTAGTTGATCAACTAACTAGAAAATTTATCAACTTAAGGTTCTTATTATTTTCCGGTGAAACATCTTATCAAAAATACAAAAAAACTTACAATAGAGACTGAAATCACAAAAAAAAAACAGTAGTTGTTTTATATTCAAATTCGATAGTAAATATTAGATCAGCTAATATTTTTTTCGACCTTTCGATGTTGACCGCATGTTAAAAGTTTCTTGTGTATATTCATGAGTTCAGCGACCCCCTCGAGTTAGGATGTTACATTAATTGTCACCTTTCTCCCAAGTTGAACTTCTGTTACATGTTATAGAAGTCACAGCTTGTTAATAATCTCTTAATCCGCCCTGTCAAGTGTGAACTCGCGGAGAGCGTGTAAAAAGTAAAGAGTGTTGCCCCAACAAATGTGGCGCGTAACTGAGAAGCTTGTGCGCTAAGCGACGGTCGGTGAGGATGGAGTGTCGGATGCGCCGCTTTTTGCTACTTTCGGAAATTGTTCACGTCATGCGCTAAATAAAAAATAAAAAAAACACTTATGACAGTTTTCTTTTTGTATAAAGAAAAATAAATAAGATAACAACCAAATAGATTGAAACTTTATTAATGGATTCTTTATTTTTGCTGGTTTATTCACAATTAATAATCAAATGACTGATTGTCACAAGTTACAAGCCTTACATGTACAGGAATTTGTATTGAAATCTAGGTAAAAATCTTCAGTCCTCTAATATTCGGTACAATAGTTTTATACAGCTACTGTTCGAATGGTGATAAGATAAATTGAATTTTTACATTTAATAACATTATGGATAAGAGCCGGTCGTATTGATTAGTTTAACTAATCCTTAGTAGAATGCCCCCCATAAGTTTGTTAGGACTTTTTTTACAACCAAAGTGGTTCAAGCACCACATTTTCAGCAGAGTGAAGACTTGATGGATGTTCGCTCAATTTGCTCGCTGGAGGGCCACAGTAGCTATCGGAATATTAAGCAGTTCACAGAGTAACGAGACGTCTTGCCGGGCATAATGAGCTGGCACTCACTGCCTCCGAGCCAGGGTGGCCAGCCGACAAGGAAAGTCAGGACCGATTCCGTACTTTGTCACTTAAGTGAGCGCTGACCTGACCACGCTAGATGATTCTGTCTGAGATAAACGTCTGCCCCACTAGGCCTCAAGTTTTTAAGCTTTATTTTAGTGGTTTTCATTACATAGGTACAGTTTTCATTACATAGGTACAGTCGGCCACACGCTAGGATACCCCTTTTTGTTCGATTGGCGCCCTTATGCCGCGCGCGGTAAGAGCTGCCATGGGGTATCTGTGACTGGCCGACCGTACACTTGAAAATAGAGGCATTTTTATTTGCCGAGAACGCGTAAAATGCTACGTACTGAGCCTTTTTTGAACAACTTTTTATTACAGACTTGATATTTTATTTTATGGCATTTTTTTTGTCTTTTCTTTCATATTGAACAACGTCATAATATTACAGACTTGGGTATCGTCAGCTTCAATGTCTCTTAAAATGTATCTTTCCTAATTCCAGCGAAAAACTTACCGTAGAAACCAATCTTACATCGCAGGCTATCGATATAAAAGATTCCAAAAGATAGTCGACATTGCACGCAATCCTAAGTACCATTAAATCTAACTAAGCGTTGTCCCAAACTCGTCAATGAGCGTGGTCACCGTACAGTCAAGGACAGTAGCCATTATAATTGCTAATGGGCGCGCTTTGATATTTTCGGCGCGCGCTATCGGGTGACTCACGCACACAGATGTGGGCCACTGTGCGAGTGTGGGCCACTGTGCCACACACAATACAGACTGTGTGTGCGAGTGTGCGCACGCCGACTGAAAGTGCGATGACTTCCGAACCATGTGGAAGTTTTCCGAACGCAGGCACTTATTTTGGTACTAATAATGAAAAACCCGATGTTATTTTTCCGATTTAGTTGTTTTTCACATACACATAGCCTACGTTCACATCTATCTACAGGGTGCACTCTAAGTCGATAGCGGAACTTTAAGTAGGCTGTCTACTGATCAATACAAACAACTTGTACTAGGTGGCTAAAAAATCGGCTGTTTCATACATTTGGTGCAGTACTGAGTCGACCTTTTGTATGGAACAGCTGATATTTTTTTCGCTCCATTTTTCGCCACCTCTTACAAGTTGTTTGTAGTGATCAGTAGACAGCCTTCTTAAAGTTCCGCTATTGACTTAGAGTGCACCCAGTATACAGGGTGTTAAAAGACCGCCACGCATTGTCTTCATCATACTGAACATTTTTGCCCATGGAACTATACCTAGGAAATCAACGGTTTCCGAGATAATGAGGTTCAAAGTCGGACTTTTCAAACTTTTTTTATTGCAGAAATTTGCTCAGTATCGAGTACTTAACATTTCTTCTCAAGAAGCCATATCAAAATTTTGAATATTTCTTGCATAAAATGACGTTTAAATTGCAACCCGCAATGTATTCTAAACATCGGCACTTCGAGCGTAAGTAACACAACTTTATGTCAACGCTTATGCAATATGACTTCTCTGCGTTACACTTCCATTGCGCGATAAAATATTTTCCAAAATTATAACCTAAAAAACCAAAATCATTTCCCGGCAATAATTTATCGAAAAAGTACTTTGTTTTGGTGTCTAGTATGCGTACCTTTCGGGTCTGTCGGCGGTCTTTTAACACCCTGTATTATCTATTTATCCATGGAGCCCTTGAGTGAGTATAGCCTACTGCCTGCTCTTCATTTTCAGGCCAACCTGGGGCCAATCTCGTCCATTGTATTTCCGCTAAGTTCACAATGTCAGCCATGTCATCATCCCCCTTTTCTCCCTTCTTCTTTGTTTTCGTATATTTTTTTCTTGTGACGTCAAATGGACTACATAACGTGGCAGTCCTGTCAGGGTCGATATTATCTGTTTCATTTTTCGATTGTTTTATGTTTTGTTCATGTGAAGGGCTAACAGTTCCACACTAATGTTGCAGATCACGGCGTCCAGCGGCTCCTCACCGACCTCCACAATTCAACGCGTGAGTTGGGTTAGTAGCCGCTTCTTCACATTATACTACTGTTCCATCTTAAGCGTTAAGAGGGTGGCATAGGCATTGAAAAAAAAATCTTCTTTTTGGATGCGTTTTTTTGCTAAACCTTGCTCGTTACCTTAACCTAGCGCGCTAGGTAAGGCATCATGCAGATGTGGCCAAGCAAAGGATCTTTGTAATATCCTTCAAAATTCAACGATATTCTTCTAACTGCCGATTTCTGAATTGCGACAAATATTAATTAAAATTTCTCAATTCTGAAATCGGCAGATAGTGTTTTTGTACGTGTTCTATCGGTTTATTTTTATTTTTGAGAATCAGTCCAAAAACGTATAGAGCGAAAGTGATATGTTTAGTGCGCAGCCATCGCTAGTTCTTGGCTACATTTGCGCTATGCCCGACATAGCGCGCTAGTTAACGCGTTAACGCACCAGTGGAGCAGTAGCTTTTCAATAACAACGCTTGGTGATATGAACATCGTTGTGTAATGTTTTTATAGCACAATGTTTATTTAACACTTGCTTAAAATGCACTTACTAACTTACTAACATAATTTAAACTAAAACATATAAATATACTCAGAGAGATATAATTTAAACAGCTAATTCATGTGTTATGCGCTACGTTATTTGACACTGAAAAACTATGACGTCATTTATTACTGATTTCTGAATGCATAATGGTTTCACTTTGACTTCGTAGTCAGATTATCTACACCTTGTATATGTATCAATATGTACATACTTACATAATAGGTCCAAGTAGTTTTCTACTACAAACTAGATAGTTAAGCTCTACCACCATTTTGTCTATCAACAATTATTAAATTATGGTCCCTAAGTGCTATTTCCAAACGAAAAGATTACTGAAACAATTTAAATAGTCTTTCAAAGTACAATGGCGTCCTCAGGAGACTAATTTCCAGGGCTAGACAATTTTCGCCCTTGTTACCGCGTAATAGAGTAGATTTTCTGCCTTTGTTTGTGGTAATTCGCAATTGGTACGCGAAATCATGAAGCAGATAAAACCAGAAGCCTGATCAGCCCTGTTACAACTATACAGGGTATGCACGCTATACAGGGTGGTCTGAAAAGCACTCACCAGGAATATCATCGTCTTGATTCCGTAATTTGCAGTGATTGTGCCAATATTTCTCCACAGTTTATAATTCATCAAAAAAACCGTATATCTGTACTAATTTAAGTGAGGCCTTTTTAATTTGTTTTTTTTTGCAAAAACATCATACCAACGGTTTGCCAGTAAAATTGTTTTATTTTTGCTTACTGCTAGATTCCACTTAGACGCGAACATCGCCAATCCGCATTGAGCACGCGTGGTGATTAAGCTCGAACTCTCTCTCTGAGAGAAGGCCTTTGCCCAGCTAATAGGACATGTACAATATTGTACAGGCTCCATCTTACTTTTTTTGCTCACTGCAAGATTATTAATTAAATATTCTGACAACGGTGCAATGGTCCCTACCTCATACCATGAGTCAAACGATCAAATCTGTTCAGCCAATGCCTTGATCACGGCAATGCTATGAAGCAGGCGTTCTACAATAACCTCTTCTATTTCAAAGTGCTTAATTCATTATACGATCAGAGGGCCCGGCGGGGGAGGGGGGAGGCCCGAGGGGGGGAGGGGGAGGACAAGGCCTAATTCCAATCAGGAGGCTCGTCCACTGGAGTGTGGAAAAATTACTTTGTTAGGAGATAATAAGACGGGACGAGGAGTGGCTTGTGACAGGGCGCTGTTAAGATTGTTGGGGTATTGGCTTTCCTTAAAATAACGAATAAACATGCTAGCTATGGGAAGGGATGAATTTAAAACGTGTTGTTTCACACCAATGGCGACTAATTGGTGTTATAATTAAATTGAATAACGATACAAAGAACACTTGAAGTTTCGTCTAGTCTACGCTGTATATACGCTCTTGCATCGTCTGGTCTGTTGTAGTTGGGTATCTTGGCAAATCAGTAACAATTAGCTAAGCTTTTTTGGATGAATAAAAGCATCTCAGAAACCCATTTTCGTATGCTGTGATTTTTTTAATATAACGACGCAGTTTCTTTGTTACGGGCTACTAATAAAAGTGGAACACATCATACACCGAGTAATAACATTCAGAAAAGCCCAAACATGTCCCAAGAATTGCAGCGTCCGAGTGGTCATTTTACCTATCTAGTGTGAGTGAAGCTGCTACTGGACGCTGTATATCATCAGATTTCGTAGTTTTCCTGAGTTATTCTTAGTATAATATTTTTACGTTTTTAAGGGCAGAAGTATTTTAGTAAAACTTACCTACAGAAAACTAAATAAACACTAATAGATTCTTAACAAGACACTTGGGCAAGTGTATCTAGGAGTCCGGCGAGCCGCGCCCCTAGCCAATCAAGTCACCGATAGATCATTAAGTGGCGGTTACACTGTCCGATTAGCCCCGCCCTCTGCCCCCCGCTCCCCGCCGCACCACCCCTGCCCCCTCGACACTCATCGACAAGATGCGAAACGTTTACTTTGTCTTCGGGTGGCATTAATAGTCGTATACTCAAGATCGAACTCAAGTAGGTGATCTCAGAAAAGTCAAACGCTAATGTCAAGCTTTGGCTAATGTCGATGTCAATCTCAAGATAGTGTCTATTAATATGATCAAGTTAACTGCTCAAGTTTGACATTAGCCAAGGCTTGACATTAGCATTTGTCTTTTCTGAAATCACCTACTTGAGTTCGATATTGAGTCGACGACTATTAATGCCACCCTTACAGTGATTCGACCCCTTTCGAACCGAAATTACTAATTTACTCTCAAAATTTTAAGAAAGTGACAAAGGAGTACAAACTTCAAAGTAAAAAGTCCTTATTAGCAATTTCTCAATCAATATCACTTATTTTTAAACTTAAACTTTCGTAAACACTGCACATTTTTCTATTAAATCAACAGTTTGACTCACTTATGTTTTGTCGGTGTAGCCAACTAGTTTCGGTTCTCACGCGGAGACTTTAAAGACTACTTTCTTTAAAGTTTGGTTCGAAACGGGTCAAATCGCAGTAGTAGTAAATAGTAGGTAAATGAATTACCTTTATTATGCCCACGTTTCGGCTGCGTTGCAGCGACCGTGTTCACTGCAGTAAAGAAAGGCCGAGGAAAGCAGTAAATACTCATACGATTACCTACCTGCCTATTAAAAAAAGCATGATGGAGCGATGCCTCTGTTCTTTCCCCATCCAAACACGCAACTCCAAAACCATTATATTTGCGCGCTCCGCTGCCCGCGACTGTTTGGGGCACTTTGTTATTTTGTTCACTTCCTTTGTTTTGTTCAAGTAACGAATGTTATAACGGCCCGCGGGATACACAAAGATGTCGTTATTGCCCTAAAGATTGTGAGAAAAGATACAAATAAAGAAGTAACGCCTACGCCGTAGCGCTCGTAGCAGTTTCGTAGCACGCACGTACTCGTAGCAGTGCTACGGATTTGTAGGATGGGGCGTCACCAAAGACGTTCGTAGTAAAATACTGCTTACAGACAGAGGGTGACAACATTACAAGGTTCTGATAAAGTTTTATTCAATGCCTTCGACCATCTATGCGTTAACCCTCAAATTGGTTATGCATTTCTGCGAAAAACTGTTTTATTTCTCTCAAAAATTTATACGGATCAAATTTGATTTTGTATGAAAAACTGATTTTCGAAAAAATCTCGGTTTCTGAGGAGAAACATATCAATAAAACAAACGGATAAAAAAACTAAGGCCTTTGCATCTACGTAATGAGATGATTTATACAGCGTCCAGTGGCACCTTCACTCACACTAGATGGGTGAAGAGACCACTCGGCGCTGCAGTGCCTGGGACATTGTTTTAGATGTAGTAGGCTTGCCCAGCACCTATACCATCCTGACAGCTTAGTCGACCTAAAATAAACCAGAAAATTACAATATTGTGACGTTTTAAGATGACAACCGATATAACAATGTTTGGCAGCAGCATGCTACTTTGCATTCAAAAAGTGATACCTTAAAGTTGGGTTTTAGCCCTTTTTTTGGTCAAAATACCGTACTCAGTGGAGTCAATTAGAGATACCTTTATCTCGGGTGTTGGCTGTTACCCACGTATCCGATCCAGTGCGTCGGTTTAAGTGGAGACGCGCGAAGGCGCTCGCCTCGGCGTTTATCCCGCCTCGACGCCTCTAACGCTTTACACTCACGCTTCTATCATGGAAGGGTAACAAAGGATTTTGACTTTGTATTTCGTAAGTTTAATCGTTTACAAAATGCAAAACCAGTAAATGAACATTTTAAAAACAAAAACAAAACCTACATACCAACGTTCATAAGATAACATTTATACGCTTTTGCTCGCGACTTGGTCCGTGTGAACTACAGAAAAAAAAATGCCCCTAAATGTAATAGCGTAATAATATGTAACCTATGTGTTATTCTGATGTCTAAGCTATCTCCATTCTAAATTTCATCCAAATCCGTCAAGCTATTTCAGCGTGAAAGAGTAACAAACGTCCATCCATCCATGCTTGCTAGGTAGGAGGATAGTAGGAAGTAGGATTTATCATATTTGAGGGAAAGGTCATTTTAATGTTGCAAGTAATTTGACACTTCAAATGTCTACGTTTCTCCACTCTTTCTTTGTACGGGTCAGTCGCCTCGTGGTAAGCCAGCTGCTGTCAAACTGGTCTAATTTGGCAACCCATTCAGATGCACCGATACTAAAGGTGATGCATATACACAGTCATTATCTACTAGGCGTAATGCCACTACTTTCTGAACACTAATGTTGCAAGTAATTCGACACTTCAAATGTCTACGTTTCTCCACTCTTTCTTTGTACCTACGCCAAAAGTATTCACATTAAACTAACATCTAATAGCCATAATACCCAATTGTTACCACGAGGGAGGCATCACATTAGTATCAAATATAGAAATCAAGTAATTGATTAGGGCTGAACCCTCATCCGGTGTAGGTATATGATTACATCGTTACGACTCGCCGGCTCAACAATATCGCTTACAAAAAATACTGAACACCCCCCGGCCCTAGGGGCTCTTTCCCCCCGAAAAAAAAAATGATTTTCCGGCCCTTGAGGGGTGCGGGGGCGCGGGGGAAGGTAATTTCCCTCCTTGAGAGCTACCCTGTTTTCGTATTAGAGGGATTCAGAGCCGTTGGCACTCGGGGGTACTCTGTAGACATGCGCGAAACAGTGCACTTCGAAGTCATGATATATTTCATGACATTTCATACCGCGTGATATTACCTTATATCATGGCACCAAACATGACACATGACATCATGGTATTTCTTCATTGCGGACATGAAACATGACATCATGGTATTTCTTCATTGCAGACATGAAACATGACATCATGGTATTTCAGCACACTTTCATTGCAGCACGTACAGTGTGCTGAAATGCCATGTGTCATGTTTCATGTCATCTAGTGTAATGAAATGCTATGTGCCATGCTTTATTCTCTCGTGTAATGTGTAATATTTCATGACACCGTTGTTTAATATGTCTTTTGTAATATTACAAGCATTACCTACACATGTCTAGTACTCTGGTAATGACGGTAAGCGCATGCAAGTTGTTTTGGCCTGACGATATACTATGATACACTTTAAGAATTCTTAGACTACGAAAACGATTTACTACCAAGAAATAGGATACATTTTCTCAATACGAGTACATTGTACGTGAATGGCAGCGATATAATTGTCTTGATAGTACAAAACGGTTGGTTAAACGTTACATATATCTTTGTGCAGATGAAACAGTTTAAAATTAATATTCAATTGGCACCCGAAAACAAAGACAATGTCTAACAATGCGTAAATCCATTAAATAAAGAAAGCAAATTAATGAAAGAAAATAAAATCAACAAACACCTTCAACGATGACGTTCAAACACGCATTGTAGCTACAAATAAAACAAGTGGGTCACATATTATTATAACTTAATAGACTCATTAAGGCGAACAATTTGCCATAATCAGGCTCACTTGCCAACTCTTGCGCAATACACTCATTATCATTTCATTACAACGGCTTTAGCAAACACGGCGTCATCCGCGCACAGACATATTTACACACAAGTTTAATTAAACGACATTGTTCTGCTTTAAACGCAATGGGCATCATCAAATCCTATTTTGTATTCTATAAATCGAAAATATAGACAAATATAAGAAACTAATTTGAATATTTTCTTAATTAATTTTTTATGTAAATATTTTTTTATTAATTATTTAAAATTTCTAAAACTTTTGTGTATGACGTCACCACTGGCATTATGTACTTAGTTCATTGCATTCATTCATGCTTTAAAAAAATAAAAATATGTTGACGTTTGACAAATGTCAGTGTCAAGTCAACAAGAAGGTTATTTTCTCAGTTATTTGACACTTTTGACAGTTGTTGTTGACGAAGGTATTTTTTTAAATATTTGTAGGCAATGGAACTGCCGCATTAGAAGCTATGATGACGTCATCGAAAGAAAAATGAAGTAAACATTTTTGGATATAAATATTAATAATCCGTTTTAATTTTACTTATTTAAACCCCTAATAGTAATCAGTATCCCTATTCCTCGAAATGGTTTTCAATTTACGACAATCGATGCCTCACTGATCAATGCCCATTGGTTTCATAAATTAATACTCCTTTAGACCCATTATTGTACACTAATAATTCACGAGACAAAACAATATAAGCGATTCAAAGGAGAAAATAATCAAGAACAAGAACTCTAAGCAGAAACGCGCAAAAACAAAAATAAGAAGTATTTTTAATCACAACCCGTCGACCACAACAACCGGCGACCTCGCCACCTCTCCCACTCAGTGTTTTCATTTGCACAAACGTGTAAAACAAAGGGGTTGTAAGGTTTGTAGTTTTCGCGGTCAAACCGAGGTGTGCTGACCAAAAACGATGCTGACAGTCGACGAGCAAAACGTCGTCTCGTCAGATCATAATATCGCGCACAAAGCGCGCATTGTCCTCGGGCGCGCACAAAGACGCGTTTTGTCCGCGCTCGTCTCCACTCTTGCTCTATTTTTGTTCACACCTGCGCGGGAGACAACAAGTAACGCGATATCTTATTAAAGCCTCCTCAAGTTTGGGCCCCGAGTCGATGGGACGATAGCGATGACATCATCATGGGATTTTGCTTTTGCAAATATTTTTGGGTCTTGTTGGTTGTCTATGGAATGTTCTAGCTTTGTTCTTAGATGTCTTATTATCAGTGATTAATCAACGCTGTATAAATCAGCTAACGCGTAAGTTTTTAAAACAAATTGTTGAACGAGCGAGCGAAGCGAGCGAAGTTCTCCGAGTCTACTGGAACAATCCGGCGTTTGTATGTATGTATGTATGTATGTATGTATGTATGAATGTTCGTTCGACGATAACTTGAGTAAATTTAGTCGGATCGTCATGAAATTTGGTAGGCAGGTAAATGAGGCCAAGAGAATTTTTAAGTTCGAAGATGAGCCAAATCGGTCGAGGGGTTGCTGAGATATGGGGTCGCGAGTTCATAGTTCGGGGCGAACCACTAGTTAATTTGAGATTAATTGCTAATAATGTACGTACTTCCAAATAAACTGAAATTACTTGAATTTTTAACACAGTTTTTGCTTATTCATGGAGAATATTACATTAGGTTTTAGCTAGTTCTTATTAACTTGGCAAAATATTACTAATCAACTAGGTAATCGGCACCTACTAAACATTTATCTTTCATAATCATTAACGTATTTTGTATTTGTGTGTGGTTTCTATTTCCTTCCGTGTAAATATTGTTTTGCAGTTTCACAAAATGTGAAGGTACAGAAGGCCTACTCAATTTAGACTACGAATTCACTCGAATGGATACGTTCACTTTGATGATGCAATTCTGACCCAAATGAAGTGGGCTTTCTATACCTCATTATGTTTGTTACTATTTCCTGTTTTTTGCGCTGTTGCTTATTAATTTGTTTCGTTTGTTTCATGTATGTAGCGGTACAGCGACTATATTCAGGTAAATACAAAGCTTCTGTGTTTCTTTTGGCTATGCATGATGTTTTTACAGATGAAATAATAATATGATCACACTTGCGGCTACAGCTATAGGTCTTGAGCTACGGTCAGTAGCTCAAGACATCAGCCTTCACTTTGACTTTTTGCAACATTTACTCATAATTTTGTCCAAAACGGATCAAATCGTTATTACGAGTATGTTTAGCAGTGAAGCGTATGACCTTTTAAAAGAAGCGATCCAACCCGTTTGAACGTAAACATCTTTGAATGTCATGTTAGTATCGCAGTTTAGTATGAGCCAGATAAAAACTAGTCCGATCTGTGACGTCGGTATACAGGGTGTCCCGTTATTCAACGTCAAGCGGGAACTGGGTGAAAGGGCGGGCAATATCGGTACTGGGAAAAATAAAAAAATAAAATCCTGGTCACTTCGTTCAGAAATTATAGACGTTTATTGAAAATTTTGAAAATGGTCACCTTAGACCACTTATGGAGGCGACCAGGATTTTTTTAATTGACCTGCCCTTTCTGCCAGTTCCCGCTTGACTTTGAATTACGGGACACCCTGTATATGTGAGTACATAGTCACTCCGCAAGCCTCAAGCGAAGTCGTCTCGCGTACAAATTGGCCGCAGACAAATTGTCAATCCCACCGCGGCGACACGTGTAATTGCTTATTTTTACAATTGCATTTGCCGTCTCTCACTCCTTACGAGTTGCAAAAAAACTGCTGTGGTATTTAAGAAGATCAAAATTAAATGGACTATTATCGTGTAGCCAGTGCAATCGCACTTTTATAGCCAAGAAAGGCTAACTGCCGGTTTCTGATTTAAGAAATTCGCTAAGCAAGTACTTAAATACCGTTCTGCCTCTGCGGATTTCTCACAAAAAAACGTGACAGAACGATGGTTAATTATTTACTTAGTAAAATTCTCAATTCAGAAACTGGACCTAAGTCCGCAACAGTCGCTGTGACCGAATCCATAATCAATTGATTTTATGTTTTGACTTGACAATTGACGTTATGACTAATCAATTTAGTTGCGAGTCCATGTCACAATTATGTAACCTTGGTAGAAAACACGAACCACACCCGAAAGCAAGTCGCAAAGCACCAAGATAAAAAAAAAACAAAAATCATCACAAAGGTCCAGTGGCACCTTTGTGAGTGAAGGTGCCACTGGACGCCATTTAGATCGTCTCATTAGTGAATGCAAAGGCCTTAGAACTGCCTTAGACTGAAGAAATCTATCTTTTAATGGTAATTTACTTTTTTTTTATCTTGGTGCTTTGCGTCTTACTTTCGGGTATTGTTCACGTTTTCTACTTATTTTTATGATAATCTTAAATATTTCCATTCCACTGGACCAAGATTGGTAACTTACTTTTTTGGACCAAGATTGGTAACTTACACTTCCACATCTTTTTCATCTTCTGCATCCTCATCAGCATATCCTCTTCCTCATCTGCCGCATCCTCAAGATGTAGCTCTAATAGTTCCTCTTCTTCATCAACCCTCGACATAGCCAATGCTCCAAACTTTTCGTTGCTATCGGTCCCGGAGATCCATCTCCATACAGAGCGCATCTCGGCGTGACTCCGCGGCGCGTGAGCCTCCGCCGATTGGCCCAGGATTGCCAATTTGTGCGTCCGCCCGCACCCCGCGTGCCTCCGCCCGCCCTAGCACGATTGGCCCAATATAGCATCACTATACTCCGTGCTTGACTTTGGCTGAAAGCACGTCACGGTAACATACTGATAATGGTATCTTAGGAGAATAACACTGCCGGGCTACGTTTTTTAGCCATTTAATATAAGCCCAATATCGTTAACAAAATCACTCGTATAACCATAAACCTTATTAGGGAGCCCGCAACACAAGTTTACTTATTGCGGGGTCCGCTGTTTATATTTCACGTAAAAAATATTTTAGTATAAATAAATTTGTATTTGTACTAAGCTCTGTGTTTGACTTTGGCTGCGATGGTAACACAACTTTCCTTCAGTAAGCTTGACACTTGAGCACGGAGAATCAAAACATTTTCTGCATCTTCCAGCCACCAAAAATTGATTTTCGACAATAAATTCGTTAACCCCATTAAATGGCATTTTTAGGCGTTAAATAATAAAATTGCATCAACCGTGTAAATAACTAAAATTATAGTCATTCAAAATAATCACACCTCACTCAATACAATCTTCCACTAGCTGCAATGTAATTGCAGAATCTTTCGAATCACAATCAATGAAAGCAATCAATTCCTAAATTCCGTTACACAGATTTATAATGAAAAATCTGTGGTTAGCTTTGTCTACCGATCGACAGACAGACATTCATTTCCATTAGTAGTATCGGTATCGGTATAGGAAGCGTAAACGTGACTTTTTTGTGACGATTCGACACTCCATACAAGTACTTATATTTAGTATCCAAATCGGAGTTACCTCAGTAGCATTGTGTCAGAATTTTTGCTTCTCTTGTTGATGTAGCGTTAAGTGTTTAGCTTACTAAGGCCTTTGCATCTACGTAATTTGATGTTTTATCCAGCGACCAGTGGCACCTTCACTCACACTAGATGGGTGAAGAGACCACTCGGCGCTGCAGTGCCAGCGATTTAGTTTTAGATTGCCCAGCAGCTATACCATCCTGACACAAGAAAGACAAGTCAATACGTGTGCATCCAACTAAGCCGCGGGTTTCGAGACTATTAGCGCGTGGAGTCATCTTCGATTTAGTAGCTCAATGCTGACTTTCTGCAAAATGTCTCTAATATTATGATAATTTTGGCTGTTTCGTCTATCAAAGTAAACATAATTCTTCTTCGCTCAAACTTAAAAGAAACGAAAACGCTTATTAATAAATTCACTCCCTTTGTAAGTAATACATTTTATCTAATTAAAAGTCAAAGATTTTTTTCTTAAACAAAGAAGGGAGACTCAATAAATGCATGGTTTGAAGTGGTGACGCCACAAAATCTTCCCTCCGTCTTCCGTTGCCGCGTTAGAGCAACGTAAACGCTACACAACTCCGTAGTGGCTCGTTGGTGAATGACTCCCCTTAAATCCCGCGGTTCCCTTCCCGCTACGGGCCGCGCAGGGGTGGCAACCTCTTCAGACCGGTGGCAACCCTAACTCAATCTTACGCTCCACCTTTTATGGCTGAAATTGGCTTGCACTCAGTGGTCGTGTTCGCGCATATATTATTGGTTGATAACGATCTGCTGTACAAGTTATGTTATTTTATGTTATGACTGTTTTAAGTCTTGGAGTTGACTTGGGAGTTGTAATGTGTATACTCCGTGCAATTTTAGTGGTTTTAAAGCCGAAGGTATTTTGTTGCACTGGTGATTCTGAGCCAAATTACAAAATTTCAAACCAAAACGCGCGAAAAAAACTCACCTCTCCATACAAATGGTGTCGATTGGCGATAGCCGTTTGTATTGAGAAGTGTTTCTTTTTTCGCTCGTTTTGAAGTTAAATTTTGGAATTTGGCTCAGAATCACGAGTGCAACTAAATACCTTCGGCTTTAAAACCACTAAAATTCCACGGTGTATTGTGTATTCAATTAAGTTTCAGAAACTACAGGGTACGAGTAGATTACTTTATCTGGGGCGGGAAGGCCTCTGAACGCTGTGTTTTTCTTCATAAGTGTATTTAGGGGTGGCATTAATAGTCGTCATCTCAAGCTGAAATACAAGTAGGTGATCTCAGAAAAGTCAAATGCTAATGTCAATATCAATCTCAAAATAGTGTCTATCAATACTCAAGTTTGACTTAAGCCAAGGCTTGACAATAGCATTTGACTTTTATGAGTTCACGTACTTGAGATCGAGCTCAAAAGGTGATCTCAACGACTATTATGTATGTAAACTTGTAGGTAAAGGCCTCTATTAAGTTTACAGTCTTTGACCTATTAGGTCAGACAGACCGAATAGAAATAGACCGGTTTTGAGGACAACTGTGCTGTTTTTTTGCAGAACAAGCACATCTACCATTTAGTGCAACATCTAAGTCGATGGAACGTGATACAGTGCTATATTTCTCTTTCACTGTTTTCCTTCTTAAAGCTATGAGAGTAGTGGCACTGTACTACAATGATCGCAGGTTCGAGTTCCGTTTAAAGGGTGTTTTTTGGTTTCTCATAAACATTTTCGTAGCCTTGAATCGAGCTTTCATAGCTCCGCTTCAAGGCGTGGTCGCTACGCGCTTGGCACAGTCACTTAGAGGCGAGGCAATCACTTAGCGCGTCAGCAATACACTCAGCTGGTCCCACGAGACTCGTCCCGGGCCCAGTCTCGTCCCGCGGGTCGGGCCACGTTAGAGACGGTTGTCGTCGCATTATGCGCTCAGGGTTCATCTATTGACCTGCCGTAACTGATATTAGGTTTTTTAAAATATATTTTTAGAGTTCCGTACCCGAAGGCTGCCAAACGGGACCCTATTACTAAGAATCCGCTGTGCGTCTGCCGTCTGTCTGTCTGGCACCAGTCTGTATCTCATGAACCGTGATAATTATACATTTTCACAGATGATGTATTTCTGTTGCCGCTATAACAACAAGTACTAAAAAAAAGAATAAAATTAATATTTAAGGGAGCTCCCATACAACAAACGTGCACAGACGAACCACTGAATATAAAAACGTAAAACTTAGAACATGTTCCTTTTGGATTGTAGAGTAGAGGTGTGCTAAAAACCGGCCAAGTGCGAACCGGACTTGCGCACGAAGGGTTCCGGAACTTTCTGTGATACCCTATAATCCCTATATTATAATGGCCTAAGTTTTGTTCTTAGACAAGGCTACAAGTGCAAATGACTTGTCAATTTCCACAATGATGAAGACAAACAACAGCCCTGACCCCTTTTGCCACCCAGGGGCCTTGGCCTGTAACGCAATGGCGGATCGATGGCATCCCAGTAGAAGGACAAAATCGGGATTTCCCCGTTTTTCTCCTACAACCAGCAAACTAATCCTCTAGAATTAGAATCAGAATATTATTTACTCTACTACAAAAACATTAAAAGGACCAACAGCATTAATAAATCGTAATTGAAGCCGTCAACCTGGGGCCCATTTTGACACCATTGCGTTACAGGCTAAGGCCCCTGCTACATTGTGTTGTGACCATCCCAGATCACCCCAAAACACTGCCGCACAATGAATTCGACAAAACTAATAAAACAACCCGATACATTCACACTACATTAGCCGCCACCCTTTGGGATGCTTCTGGCTGTCTGGATGGTCTGCCTAAAAATTATAGATTACACCATACTTTTATGGTCTAGTTGTTTGTGTATTGTACATTTATTCAGTTAAACCTAAATACTATTTTTATGGATATTTTAGCCAATTTAGGTACCCATGTAGCACTTAGAAGATTTTTTAAATCTACATTAAATATCTAAATTAAAAGAGAAATCAATAAGTGGCATAGGATTACGAACAAAGACTATCTTCAAAATAACCTATGAGAGTATGACAAAAAAACTTTCAAATATAATCCGTGCGGGATCAGAATGGGATAATACCTTTTGGAAACTGAGACGCTCGCGGTCCTGTAGCGTCAGCATTTCGGCAAACTCTAGTTGTCTATGACAAACTCGCGTCGAAACTTGCTTGTGTTTTCTGTGCGCGTGGGTGTCTGCTCGAGTTTTATCACGTTTTATTCAATTAGTGCAATAACATTGAATCCTTTTAGATTACCACCATTAAACATTTTTGTGTATTTGCAATTTCATAACCCTATGATAGAACGTAGAACTAACAATTTGTTTACTGACGCTACTCGAGAACTGTCATTTTCGATTCAGTTCCAAAAGGTACCTATTATCCCATTGCATTCTGATTCCGCACGGATTATAAATACAACTATCTACACATTATGATTTGTGGCTAAACTAGATAATGTAAAAGCAAAAGTTATGTCGCTGGCATACATTGTATATTGCTACAACTAATTAACAAATTAATTAATCCAGCTATGAGCGCAAGGTCGCCCGATATTTGGCTCCAACTTGCCCCTATTTTGTTATTTAGTAGCTGTTTGTCACTAGCGCGTAGTGTGACCAACCGATTACCGGCCACCGGGCTGGCCTCCTGATTATTTAACTTGCAGTGATTGCACCGAAATAGGCCATCGGTTTCTTAGAAATATCTTACGAAACGTTTCTTAAAGATTTTCTAAGTTTGCTCTTGCTAATCTATGGTTAGCTTTATTGGCATAGAAATTGGCGCTGCGAAGCAAAACCTTGAAATTTAATAAAAATTAATGGTGGTGTTATCTTATTGTTCTCTTATCTATTACTGGTCACCTATCATTATGGCCACTTGGGCCCTAGACTTTGCAGTGAGGAAGAGTTCTATATTGCTCGTCTTCAACCAATGGTGAGGATTTGAAGTCATGATGCTTTTCTGCAGCAAGATTTTTGGCATTCCTGTATTGTCCCTCGTTATTGTGTACCTAATTATCTCAAATATTTAACTGTTTCAAAACAAACTTCGCCTTCGACTTGCTTTCTGCAAAACAACCCAGTGAGCCAATTATCATAAAACTTAAAACGACAATTTACTATGACATTGCGTAGCCAATTAGGCATGAGAAAGGTTAAAATAACGTTAGGTTACTAACCGACTACTCAATGTCATCAAATTGTCTTAGTAAACTATGAACTTTAGTTTTATGGAAAGGCCCACAGGTTTCCAGCAGTAAGTAGCTAATAAAATTGTCCCTAACCTACGATGCCATTTAACACTTTAACAGCAAATATCGGTTTTTGCTCGCTAACTGCAAGTTAGGTAATTAGGGCACGGGCTCTCGCTGGGGGCGTGTGGACACAACACTCGGACATTTGCTACTATTAACGAATCAATTCGTTCCGTCCGCGCGAGATGGATGACTTATTTTATTACTTGGTAAAAATTGCTGGTTGTATTTCGATAGGCTGAACCGATTTTGATGAAACATAATAGTATCTAAGAACACTCGCTATAAAACCTGCTTTCAAAGAAATCCAAATCGGGTCACCCGTTTCACAGACAGATAGACACACACACACACACACACACACACACACATAGCGGTCGAACTTAATAACACCCCTCTTTTTTGGGTCGGAGGTTAAAAAGGGTGATGAAAGGAGTAAATTGAACACAACTTTACAAATTGAACACCAATTTACGGGAGCAGCGAACGTTTCCGTAGAAACAAGGCATTGACGCCATGAATTACTTATTGCATCACAATGTACTTCATCCCCTGGCCAACCCTTACATGAGACTTCCTTGGAGGCATAAATAGAAACTATACTCAGCTACTATGTCAGCTACCATAGAAACTTTTCTGGCATCAAGTATGCAAGATTTGTTGTTAGTGGTGTGACTTCTAGTCCATGATAGTTACGTTATGTTTTTAATCTGTGGAATTAAGTATTTATGAAATAAGACCTGCCACAGATAAAAAAGCGCTGTCAAAATTTGGTCTCAACTGGCCCGTTTTTAACTGATAGTTAAGGCTCGGTATAAGGCTAACTAGCGCCACCAATGTTGAAAAAATCATATGTCCCTTCAGAAGAAGTTTCTGACAAAATCCTAAGATGAGCCTATGCGCCATGCTTTTCTAGATTTTTAAGTGTAGGTACCCAACTCAATTTCTAGTCTTAAGCTAAATTTTTTTCGATAACCGCTAAAAACGGCCGCTTTTGGCGGTTATCGAAAAATTTTTAGCTTAAAAGTAAATTTCGAAGAGGGTATCTACACTTAAAAATCTAGAAAAGCATGGCGCATAGGCTCATCTTAGGATTTTTTCAGAAACTTCTTCTAAAGGAAGATATGATTTTTTCAACATTGGTGGCGCTAGTTAGCCTTATACGGGGCCTTAAAAACTGAATTCAAAGCACTTGATAGATGGCGCTCATAGGCGTGGCCATAGAAGAATTGGAACAAGGCTGTCAAATTTCGCTTACACAGATTAATTATTATCTTCAGAAAAAGCGAAATTTGACAGCCGTGAAAACAACTCATTGTCTGTTTCAGAAATCTATTGTGTGTCTATTGATGAGTTAAGTGCCTATCTGAAACACTCTGTAAACTTGTAGAATACCTTTGTGTGTTTCATGTGTGCCTTTAAAGAACCGCTGCAGTTCTTTCCTTGCTTCTTGTTTTCTACGTATACCTACTTACGCCACCCAAACTTCTGTAGATACTACCGCTGTGCCTCCATTCTCTCGTTTAATAATTCACTGTCGAATTCATTGGCGCTAAACTCAATTACCCCTCCCCCTGCGCCCGCCCCCCTCCCCCCGCAAACCCTCGCAGCCTGCGGTGTTACTCGCCGGGTCATGCCACAATACAAGGTGTTACAAAAGTACCTAACTCTTTTTACAGGGTAATAGCACCCGGTGATAGGGATCACAACCAAACTATTTTTATTGCTCTATGACGTTTCGTTGATTTTTTAATTAATAAAATTTGAACGCTGTGGTGGGAGAAAAGTATTTTTTTAATATTGTTATCATTGACTTTTACAATGTTTTAACAACTCAAAGATATGTAAATGCACCTACACACACAAAGATATTTTAAAATTTGAGCTAATACCAAAAACAAAAAAGTTGTTTTTTTTTTCAATTTTGAGGTTATAAAATAAAAATTGTTTTTTTCAACTTTTTTTTACAGATTTGACATCCTGTTGACCACTAGGTTACACTCTGTAAAAAGAGTTAGGATGTTTTGTAACACGTTGTATAAGAACACAGCAGAAGAATAACTTGGTCGTGTCTTTGAAATCCACTTTTTCTTTGATTTAGTCTAAATAGCTTCTCCATGGCCTTTCTCTATCTATATTTCCAGTCTGTGAAAGAGTGGTATTTGAAGTCCCACTAGCTGGGCAATGGCCTTCTCTCAGAGAGAGGTTTCGAGCTTAATCACCACGCGTGTTGGCGATTTTCGCTTTAAGGCTAGAAGATAGCAGCGTGGCGGGAAATTCAAAATGTTCACAGTTTTTTACATTTTGTAGCTAAACTGAGCTATTTTGGTTCAGCGATTTTTCGTTCGCGGCAATAACATAGTATTCTTTTTATTATTGTAAACAACAGAACAACAATAATTCAGCCGATTATGTGTTCTGGTCTACGACAAGTTTTTTGGGCAGTGCCACTGCTTCGTAGACCAGAACACATAATCGGCTGAATTATTGTTGTTCTGTTGTTTACAATAATGAAAATAATACTGTTTTATTGCCGCGAACGAAAAATCGCTGAACAAAAATAGCTCAGTTTAGCTACAAAATGTAAAAAACTGTGAACATTTTGAATTTCCCGCCACGTTGCTATCGTCCACCCTTAAAGGTATAATGCCTCACACGCTCACGCTCAGGTTTCCTCACGATCTTTTCCTTCACGGTTAGCGAGAAAATAGATTTTGCGTTTTTTATGGCAGAAAAGCTTCGTTTTATTCCAAAAGCAAATTAGCTTTTCATTGCATAGGTTTAAAAGAAATACTTTACGACCTCTGAAACAACGGCATTGCAATGCCAGTGGTATTTCTCTGGCTCGACCAATGCTTGTTTCTTACGACTTTGAAAATACCGAAAAATAAATGCCCAGTATTCTGCAAGACTGCGGTACAGGGGCGCGTAGTTTTGGTTTAGTTAGACAATCTCTACGGGAGACATTAATAGTCGTCAGCTGAAGCTCGAGCTCAAGTTGATGATCTTAGAAAACAATATCACCGACTTGAGACCTTGGCTTATGTCAATGTCAAGCTCAAGCTAGTGTCTACAGCTACTCAAGCTCGAGCTTGAGCTTGTCATGAGGGGTGATTTCGTTTTCTGAGATCATCAACTTGAGCTCGAGTTTGAGCTGACGACTTTCAATGCCACCCTACATTTCTAACCAGCAGCATATGTCTTGCTGGATCCTGTTTTAACTTGCCCGTTCCCTGGTCCCAGTGACAGTCCCAGGGGATCCACGACCCCTGAATGCTTAGCATGGTCGTTTTGACACTCTCTCGAACTCGAGTGACAGACGTGCCATGTCTATTGTGCGAGCATGGCAGGCGGGACTCGAGATGGCAATACATTAGGCCATGTCGAGCAAAAAGTAGTTATTGCCATTTTAATAAAAATGTTGTATTTTTGTCTCCATCGCCATGTTGGCGTAGAGCCAACTCGAGCCCGACCGACAAGTTGACAGTTTTGCATAGAGAAGGGCCTATCTCGGGCTTACCATGCTGCACGTACTGGTCTTTGGTCCCGCTCTTTTTACTAATTCACGCGGCAATCCGATGCAATAACGACATGGAGACTTTCTGCCGACGTGTTAGAATCATTTAGCAATAAAACATAGAGACAAACAGATACTGGTGATAGGTACAGTCGGCCACACGCTAGGATACCCCTTTTTATTCGATTGGCGTCCTTGTGCCGCGCGGGGTAAGAGCTGATATGGGGTATCTGTGACTATGGCCGACCGTACAATCACCATTTATGGCCACTTTTGGCGATAAATGATTGCATTCGTAGGTTCTAGGATCTGGAATCCAAACATTATAAGCCGTGCCAATAGAGAAACGATATGAAAATGGCGGCGGGTACCTATGGTAAGGTCTGAAAAAGAGGTTACGAAAATACGATTTCGGTTCATACCTAAAACTTTCTTACATTTTTGGTTAGGAAATATTGTTTTACGATGCTTTTTTTATTGATTAGGTAATTGTTTTACGTTGGGTTTGTGATTAAACAACAATCTTTATGAAAATAAGATCAAAAATATTAAAATGTTATAAATAATATAAACCTCCACAAATAACAACACATAACGTAAACTACAATATTGAAATAGGTAACTCGACAAACATTAAAAAAATTATAAGAGGCGAACGTATTTTGGCGTGTTTTATTACCCAAGCGTAGGTGACTAATCAGGACTGCCTAAAATGACTTTGCTTACGTTACGTGTGAGTATAGACGGAGATATGATTAAAGCGAGAGGGCGCGAGAGTGTCCGCCATTTATATATCGTTTCTTTAATGGCACGGGTTATAGATTCTCTGCTCGTGTACTTGTCAGTGTAAGTTATCTCGCCCTTGAATTCGACAATACTTTGTTTTGTTCACAGGAGTATCATCGCTAGAGGCTGCAAAAGACTTCACGGTCGACGGACTCACCGGCTTCAACGGGAAAAAGAAGAAGAAGAAACGCCGGCACAGGTTACTCAAACATTTATCATTTCTTCTTCTGTGTTCTTGTAGATGTCCCCAGCAAACATTCCAACTAACTCTGGGCCTCTCCACTAATGTAGGTTCTTTTTGTATTTCGTAAACGGTTAAGGCTCCGTATAAGGCTAACTAGCGCCACCAATGTTGAAAAAATCATATCTTCCTTCAGAAGAAGTTTCTGAAAAAATCCTAAGATGAGCCTATGCGCCATGCTTTTCTAGAATTTTAAGTGTAGATACCCTCTTCGAAATTTACTTTTAAGCTAAATAATTTTCGATAACCGCCAAAAGCGGCCGTTTTTTGCGGTTATCGAAAATTTTTTAGCTTAAGACTAGAAATTGAGTTGGGTACCTACACTTAAAAATCTAGAAAAGCGTGGCGCATGAGCTCATCTTAGGATTTTTTCAGAAACTTCTTCTGAAGGAAGATATGATCTTTTCAACATTGGTGGCGCTAGTTAGCCTTATACGGAGCCTTAAGGCGCTGGGCATAGTGAATTAGCCCGCGCGCAAAGAAAAATGCACAAAATCGATTCCTGTATCAAATACACTAAAAAAAACGAAAATGTTCATATATCAAACCCTAGAATTAGGTGAGACATATCTAAAACAGCCAGTTTTGTGTTGATATCCATAACAGATTGCAAGATGTTTTGCTTGAAAAAAAGTGCGCCGCCTATATTTTTCAAGGAAAATATCTTCAAAACGTTTATGAATGTCAACACGAAACTGGTTGTTTTAGATAGGTATCACCTAATTCTAGGGTTTGATATGTGAAAATTTTCGATTTGTTAAGTGTATTTGATACAAGACTCGATTTTGTGCATTTTTCTTGGCGCGCGGGCTATTCACTATGCACCGCGCCTTAAACTTACTTGTATTATGTTGGTGTTGCCGACTAGTTTCGGTTCTCATTCGGAGACCTTAATCATGGAGCTGAGACGGCCCTCGCAACGCCGTGGCCAGTCTCAGACTCAGGTTTACGAAGTACAGTGCTTACGAAAGTTTAAGTGTAAAAAATTTAGGTTCTTCTTCTTTGATTCCTTTACTCCTCCGTGGAGTCTGGGGCTGACACAAGGGCTTTCCATTTATCTCTGTTCATGGCTAGGGAGAGTAGCTCTGGCCAAGTTCTCTTTCGTAGAAGGTAGGTTAAGTTTGAACGATAGCAACGTGGCGGAAAATTCAAAATTTTCACAGTTTTTTTACTGAGCTATTTTTGTTTAGCGATTTTTCGTTCAAGGCAATAAGTATTATTTTCATTATTGTAAACAACAGAACAAAAATAATTTAGCCGAATATGTGTTCAAGCAGTGGCACTGCCCAAAAAACTTGTTGATGACCAGAACACATAATCGGTTGAATTATTCTTGTTCTGTTGTTTAAAATAATGAAAAGAATACTGTTTTATTGCTGTTAACGAAAAATCACTGTAAGCTAGCCCAGTTTAGTTTCAAATTTATAAAAACTGTGAAAAAATTGAATTTTCCGCCACGCTGCTATCGTCCAACCTTAAGTTAGGTTAGCTCTTCATATTTTTTAACCCCCGACCCAAAAAGAGGGGTGTTATAAGTTTGACCGCTCTGTGTATGTATGTCTGTGTGTTTGTCTGTGGCACCGTACGTAGTTCTTAATCGGGTGAACCGATTTGGATGCAGGTTTGGACTTCGCTTCTCTCGCTCGTCAATCAAATGTAAACTTATTCCTCTTTTGCAGCCGCACCATCTTCACCTCATACCAGCTGGATGAGCTGGAGAAGGCCTTCAAAGACGCGCACTACCCCGACGTGTACGCGCGGGAGATGCTCTCCCTCAAGACCGACCTGCCCGAAGACAGGATACAGGTCAGTGTCTCTCTCTCTCTCTTTCATTGCTATTGTGTGTCAGTTGGCAACGTGAATACTACGTCGGTTTTCGACCCTGAATCCTCTCCCATAAGGCCTAACGATACCAGCGTGGCGGGAAATTCAAAATTTTCACAGTTCTTTAAATGTTGAAGCTAAATTGAGCTTTTTTTGTTCAGCTATTTTTGTTCACGGTATTTTTGTTTCATAGAACAACAATAATGCCGCCGATTATGTGTTGTCATAAAAGTAGTTTTTTTGGGCAGTGCAACTGGTTAGTCGACCACAAAACAAAATCAGCTCTAATACCCTGCGCGCTTTTTGACCGTTTGTAAAACCAAAGGCATGGTTACTTCTTCGGCTTGACTTTAACTTTATCCGTTAAATCTATCTTGAGTGGCTATTACCGGCTGGCGATAAAATATCGACTCATTTTATCTTTTTTGTGTTCACTTGAACCTAGGCCAAGTCAAGACACTTATCAGCGTACTCAATCTTGAACAAAACACCCGATACAGGCGTCTCTACCGTCGACTATTGCCCCGGAGAGTGCAAAAACCTGAAACTCGACACCCGCTAGCTAATGTTGTTGAAGGAAAACGTACGGCCCATTGCACGTAGAGTTGTAGAGTGACCATGAGTTCACCCGTAATTGGGAAAGAGCTGTAGATACCTCTTGTAAATCCATAAACATGTACAACAGTCACTTACAAGAAATGTACAAAAGTAACTTACAAAAAAGTGGACGTGCGTAAAATAAATCAAACATATTGGAGCACTGTTTCTATGTGACCAAATCCGGTGAATTCTCTAGTTTCTCGACCTTTTCGCGATAAAACTGTAACCGTAGTTAAAACATAATATGTTTTAATTACGTTTTAACCCACATTTTATGCTAAATGAGTTAATAGCACAATTAGAATGAGAATAAAATATTGTTACTGCTGGTGAAGAGAGACTGGATTGTAAGATTGTGGGTTAAATTTCTTCACTACCAAAGCAAGTTTTTTACTGTATCATTACAGTAAAGTTTAACTCGTGGAAAAAAATAACAATAAAATGTGTCAAAGACTTTTTACCCCCGAGAGTTTTCCCCGTTAGTGGAAAAGGGTTAGGGTATTAGATATTATGTTGGTTGCTGGTTGTGGTTGGTAATATCTCGAAGTCCCTAACCCAAAATCGCATGGTGCCCCTAGTAGGCAGTTAATTGCGCCATTTACGTCACTTCTCGTCACGTCGCCGTCCGTCACCCGATCCGATGCAACGCGATCCTTCAAGCTTTGTCGACTCGATACGAATATTCGCGGAAGGAAGCGTTTTTGTTCACCTCGCAAGCACACCCAGCGACCAACACAATCATGCTGACCTGGCTCTTATTCCTCACGGCATAAGGGGGAGATTTAAACGAAATTAGGTGGCTCAAATCTCGTTGACTGTAGATGTTGTGGACTATTGATTGATTTGTACGCACAATCGAATCGCGGGTATTCAGAGAACAATGCAAACGCTTGAGATGGATTTGGTTTCGTGGCTTGTTTCGCTAATCAATAAGAGATTTTTTAACGTAAGCTTACGCTTGTATTCTTGGCGGGGTAAGAAGATTAACTGCCGATTTCTGAATTGAGAAATTCACTAGGCAAATGGGTAAGTATCCTTCTGTTTCTGCAAATTTCTCACTAAAGAGCGCGACTGAACAATAGTTAAGTATTTGCTTAGCAAAATGTTCAATTCAGAAACCGGACCTGTGTCGGTAAACTCTCACTGAGTTAGTACTTGCATAAACTACACGCACGTTCCTACCTGCTCGCGTAGCATGGGACTGGGTTAGGGCGTATCCATGGGTTTATAACTCTAAATATCCCGCTCTACTTCAAACAAAAGAGTTACTTAAAGTTATAACCCCCTTATGTACTGCGTAACCCAGGCTAATGCTAAGCATGCTGTTCCAGAGCAGTTAGCTACAAACATTTGATCTTACCTAAATGTTATTTTCATTGCTCAGACACAGCAAACACAATAGTACCTACAGGTAGTCTAAGTAGAACTTTACGCCTTCTTTGCCAATGACATTTCAGTGTCATTTATTGCGTTGCATTGCGACCAATTTAAATCTTTCTTTATATTTGCACATGCATGCATTGACAACGGGGATGTTCTTTCAACTTTGACAAAAATTGCCTCAGACTTGAGGCCTAGAGGCTAGGCCCTAGCCTAAAATCGTCTCGTAGAACTTTTCGTGGTTCGGTGCAAAAACGCAAAAACGCGAGCGCGCCCCTCTCGCCACGAAGTTATAAGGTTTAGATGGTCAGCTTTGGGTGCTTTGAGTTTTAGTTACCTACCTACGCATACTACCAACAACCTCCACCACTTTGTTTTCGCTCTCAGTCCTATCCACCCAAAGGTTGTCTGGAAGAAATCGCTTTTAGCGATAAGACCGCCATTTATACTTTTATTCCTAAGAACTAGTATGTAAAATGATTTCTGTTGTACAATAAAGTAGATACGTACTTCTGACATTTCGTACGTATCTACGCACGAAAGGAATCCAGATGATTTTTTTGTCAGAAATTTACGTATCGGCAAGGCATCAGCTGTTAGAGGCAGAGGTCAAATAGCTAGAGGTAATAGTATATTTCATTACAAGTGTGGAAAGGCTGTCATTGCAACGAGTTCCGACAAATGGCTACCCGAGCCGAGGCGCAGCCGAAGGCGAGGGTTGACAGTCGGAACAAGTTGCAATGACGGTTCCGCACATGTACTGAGTTTGTATGATTCATGCAAATACGTATATTTCTAAAAAGAAGTTACTAATTTGTTTCAATATCAGATTTAATGATTTGATTGAATGAGTTTGGTTAGGTTTCATTTCTTTAAATTTCATTTTCATTTCATATCAACAAAAAACTTCTACTGAAGACTTGGCTGTATGGGCATAGTTGCGTTTGCCTACCAGAATGGGTGAAGAAAAAAAAACTCTGCTTATATTCTACGGTTGGCGCCATTTTGATTTTTCAGAAATTTTCTTTTTAGTTGTTTGTTGCACAAAATGAGTAATTTCGACCCTAGTTTTTTTAAATTAACACCACCGGAACTCAGTATAATTGCACAAAATGCATCGGAGAACATTTTACCGGAAAAGTCAAAAATGTCAAGTTAGTTGAGTTTATTGTGTTTTTATTATTTTATTAAATTGCTTCATTTTTTCGCAACTGTATTAAAAATAGTCGTTCAGTACACGTGCGGAACCGTCATTGCAACTTGTTCCGACTGTCAACCCTCGCCTTCGGCTGCGCCTCGGCTCGGGTAGCCATTTGTCGGAACTCGTTGCAATGACAGCCTTTCCACACTTGTAATGAAATATACTATTACTCAAAAAAGCTCGTAATGTGGTCATTAATTCGACAACCTTCTTTGAGCAAAGGAGGACTTGCGGGCTACTTTGATTAGGCGCCAGAAAAGTTGTATGGAATTTCATTAATGTCGTGTTTTGCGGCCAGAAAAAGTGTATGAAAATCCATTAATGTCGAGTTTTGTTTCATAAATAGAACTCAAAAGTCAGGCACAAAAAGTATTTATTTAGAATTTGGCTGTTTGGGTGCTGGCAGTCTACAAATTGCATAGAAAAAAAAAGCGCGGCCATATTGTTTTCGCCGCTTCGCGCGTTGTTCGAAGTGATTTTTTCTGTGCGTGCTGTTTTTGTTGTAAATAAAAGTGAACTCTTCAAGCAACGAATCCTCCGATTCAATGTGTTTAACAACGCCGAACATAAAAAGGAAGCGAAATAAGATATTTAAAGGTACCTATTGCCACTGAAGTCAAAGGAAAAATACAAGTCTAATTACGAAAAGTTGGCGGAATGAAAAATCAACAGAAAGTAAGACAAAAGGTAAGCTGGTTCTATTTATATTACTCGCATTGTTTGAGTAAAGCACTATACAAGCCTTGGTCTGCAATGAGTGCGCTTCTGGCCACGCTATGATGGCCTCGAGCTTAGCTTAGCTACGCGCTCGGCCCTCAAGCTTGGTCATCTTTGCAGCCCTTGCTGTCCGCGCTATAAAGGCCTCGACCTTCGGTCTCGGCCTTCATTCCAGCTTGTCCATCAAGGGCTGCAATGCTGACCACGCTGTGAAGGCCTTGAGCTGCGCTACGCTGCGCTCTGTCGGCTATCAAAAGCGCGCCAGAAACGCACCCATTAAAGACCGCGGCAGTAATGTACTATTACGTAACAAACCTACCGTAATGTTTATAGGATTATGTACTAGGTAGTGAGCTGAACTTCTGAGCAAGCACTGCATGTGCCCTCAACGGAAGCTTACCGGGAAATACAAATACACCCTCCAGCCCCCGTCCTCGCCGCATTTATGAAAATTTCATTCCCGAACACAGGGCGATGCGCTACAAACTAAAATAAACCATAACATTGCTGCATAAAGTTTATTACCTCTTAATTTCGCCGAGGAGGAAAATTCTCACATTTTACTTCTCTACGTTCGGATTTAAACCCTCTCGCTTTCGTTCTAAAGTGGCTTTTGGGTTGTTGTAGCGGAGGTTATGAAGGATGGTCGTCGAAATTTCGGTATAATGGCTGCTGGGGATTAGGTGGCGCTCGAGACGCTCTAAATGGATTATTATTATACAATCAAACGCTCTCTTCGTTGCGATCACATCCACAAACACACCCACACACCCTCAGACAGTATTGAAACTAGACAGCTGTTATGCTCCTAACTACCTGCCGATTGCTTAAATGTCGTGACGTGTTAGAAAAAAATGGTAGAGACACCGAACTAAACACAATCTAAAATATGAATAATGATAAAAAGGAATTTATTAATGGGTGTCTGTTCGCAACGGCTTGAATGAAAAAATTCAGTTCAAATCTTGTGTTTGATAAACTCAGACTGAAAACTATTACAATGATGTTAAAAAACGTCCCCATCAGCAATTTTGTAACTCTACATTTATAAAATAACTAATTATATCTTTGTTTACCATATCTTTACTTATTTCAGTAAAGCTAAATTAGATTACAGTCCAACATCCAACAAATTCACAGCCTTCAAAACTGAAACTGAAACGTCCACAAAATATCGAGCAGAACGCCGAGCGCCATCTGTGCCAGTTTGCCGGCACTAGCCGTCGCTATGACAACCGCGCGCTGATTGGCTACTTTGCCGCCGCTGGCGCGCTCCAGAACGCCGTAAGCCCCGCCGATGGCCACTTGAATCTCGACGCTCACTCGTCGCTTATAGAGTTTAGTTTTAATTAGTGGAATGTTGGTGGTTGTAGCGTAGTTGGTTCTGGGTTTGTGTGATTAGCCCCGCCCTGCGTAGTTCATGGCGGATGCTTTGTCTTGCGGTCGTCTTTTTATTTCCGAGCACCTGTGCTATAGGTATAGGTAGGTGATAGGTATGCTTACTTCGTCGACTGTATGGGGCACCTACGGTTTCGAGTATTGATCTGAGGAAGGGAAAATGAACAAATGTGCTACTTGATAGAAGGCGTTTATTTTTCAGGTTCCGTTAAATTGGCTTACAAAGCTTTACGAAAAAAGTTGTTTTGGATAGTTTTACCAGACTGTAACCCCTTATCGAAGCCTGCAACAGTCTTTTCTAGATTATAAAGACGTCCAAATAAAATCATGTTTAGTATTCAGCTATCCTAACATAATCAAATTGGGTACCTACCTAGGTAAGCCAATTTTAACATACCTAGGTAGCAAAAAAAGCCGCTAGTCGCAAACCCCGGTCGGTGCCTAAATTAATACAGGAATTTCATATTTATATTGAACTATCTATGACAAATACCTGTGTCAATGCGTCATTATTTTTGCGGACTTTGAACGACCCGATTAGGCCAAAGAGGTCGCGGCGCGGGTAAATGAAACTGTGGCATTTCATAATTTCACTTTCAGTTGCAAATTAATTTCACAAATTATTCCAATAGGTAATTATTTATTTCCAATTCCGTAAGCATACCTAATAGCCAAATAATAATTGATTGTTGAATGGGTTTTAAATTCTGACTCTACATTGTTTGAGATTACGTACATATTTTCCAAAGCTTTCTCTTGTTTTTATTGTAAGCACATTGTAATCATTTGATGTTTGAACGCAAGTTTCAAGACCATCATCGTCTATTGCATTCGATTTCAGTATTTTTCGTTTTAATTATTGTAAGAAAACGGGATTCTTACCACGATTTATTTTCTTTTGAGTTCCCGATATTTCGGTACCGTTGCAGGCACCATGGTCACGGGTAGACTGAAGACGGTTTTTTGAATGTCAAACACCTAGGCATAGAAAGAGGGTAGATAGATTTATCTACGCCTAGGTGTTTGACATTCAAAAAACCGTCTTCAGTCTACCCGTGACCATGGTGCCTGCAACGGTACCGAAATATCGGGAACTCAAAAGAAAATAAATCGTGGTAAGAATCCCGTTTTCTTACAATAATTATGTCTAAAAACCACGAAAGTTTCAAAAAGCATATTTTTCGTTTTTTATACATTAAAATAATATTAACTCTGTAACTCTTCCCAGCAGTGACATTTCTGACCTTACGCAACACTGGCGCCCCTAGCGGCAAATCCAAGCGCGGTAGCCCTCGTCGAATGAGGCTGTAGAATATTACGATATGGACATTAATGTTTGATTTAATTTATTTTGATTTGATTTAAAAATTCAATGCAAAAAAAAGTATGGATTTTTTACCTATATTTGCGGCGGGTAAGGAATTGCTTGGGTTTTTGTATGTACTTATACAGAATTACGTACTTTATATAACATATCAAATGGGAACCCTTTTAGGTCCACTTGCGTCAGCTAGGGTTAGCCAGTTAACTCTGAGTTAACGTCAATAATTGTATGGAAATGTCAAATTAACCCAGAGTTAGTTGGGTAACCCTAAGGTCCACTTGCGTCACCCAGAGTTAGCGAGTTAACTCCGAGTTAACGTCAAAATTTGTATGGAAATGTCAAGTTAACTCGGAGTTAGTTTGCTAACCCTGAGTGACGCAAGTCCGCCTAACTGACGCAAGTCGGCCTTAGGCCTGTAAGATCAATCACAGTTTAAACCAAAAAGGCTAGTTTAAACCCTATCTGTCGATTAACTTTCATACAAAATGCGAGGTTTATTCTATGGTCAGAGTTTAAACTGTGATTGATCTTACGGGCCTTAGTAAATTAAAAAGTTACGGGTATTCTATGATCAGCGGAGTCTACGATACGAGTAGTAGATACGACAAAAAAGTCGATTGGTCACCAGCTTTTAAAACTTTTACAAAATACTTTAAATTTTAAATCTAATTACTATTGAATATAGGGGAAAACGGCTGTCAAACCTTCTTCAAAAACTACAGGGTGTAATCGAATTCGATAGCAGAACTTTAAATACGCTGTCTATCTACTGATTACTACAAACCACTTACACTAGGTGGCACAAAAATGGAGCGAAAAATATATCAGCTGTTCCATACATAAGGTAGACTCAGTACTGCACCAAATCTATGGAACAGCTGATATTTTTTAGCCCAATTTTCTTTTGCCACCTAGTTAACTTACAAGTTTATTGTAGTGATCAGTAGACAGCCTACCTACCAAATTCGATTGCACCCTGTAGTTAGTCAAATATAGACACCTGCCTAAGCAGACTCAATGTTAAGCTAGTCTGTTACATCTACACCACGAGCAAATGAACGTGGATGCAGACACACGGGGTATCTCCTGTCGACGCCTAATTGCCGGGAAATGGGATCACCACGCGCCATCGCTCCGCAGCGCCCGGCGAGCTACCTAGCGGCAGGATAGATGCACCTAGCGGTTGAATCGATGTACCTAGCGGTAGGATCGATGCACCTATTCCCTTTAAAGGCTGGCGTCCACTAGAGGCGGATCGGGCCGGGGCGCATCGCAAGATCGCAACGCAAAAATCCGCTACCAGTTGTTTGTAGTAATCTGTAGACAGCCTACTTAAGAGTCCCCTTCAGGACCGTGGGAACTCAGTGACGGCCAAGCGCGTGAAACGCTGTTTTTTATAGCTGTTTCACCCAGAGCGAGACGGGGCGCGGGAAAAGTGAGAGGCAATGCGGCTGTATGGGTCTACGTGTGTTCGTGTCCTTTCGCGAGTAACTACTTGTAGTTGTAATGTAATAGATCTATTTACTCAATTTTTTTCGTAGTTAAGCTGCCATTTCTACATTTTATTAGGTATTTTAAAAAAAACATTTCTTACAAGTACAAATTCATTATTGATGTTCCCAAGGTAGTTAGACTCCAATAGACAGTGTAATAATGTAAGTAAATAACAGCTGAAAGTAACCCCTTTTTCGGCGCGAATCTACTGATATAAACCAAGTTTCAGCAAAAGCTAGCCTGTAGTTTAGAAATAAACCGGAACTACGTTTGTATGGGAAAATAGTGCTCTAGCACCCTCTTAAAGTTCCGCTATCGATTTCGATAGCACGCTGTACTTACAAGCCCTAACTTTTATAAAAGAGAAACGGCTCTAGAGCTGTTGATATTTTCGAGAAAATTAGTAGGTACAGGGGCTTTTTACAGATAGAACCACTCAAATCCACCAAATGCCGACCTAATAATAAACGTCGTTCGAATCTAATAAAGATTAAAATATGGCCGTGTCCCAACCTTGCCCTCCGCATTGCCCCAAATTAATAACATCGGTATGTTCTGACAAATGGATGAGACATTCGAGTAATTATAATTTAATCCCCAAAACGGGCCATTGAGGGCCGCCCCACGGGTCTTTATCTGTATTGTGCCACGGGGGTGCACCGTGTGGACACACAGAAAGACTGATCCAATTTATACTTTTTGAAACTGTCATGGTTTTCACACATTATTGGAAGAAATCGTGGTTCTTATTCACGATTTAAGGGTATAAAAAAAAAAAAAAAAAACATTAATTTCAGCCCATTCAGGGCCATAATAGGCGAGACTTACATTTTACATTAACAGGCTATCACACAGGCTTGTTTTATCGGTCGCATGCGTTATTGCGATATCTGTTATCAGTACATTTTGTATAAGGAACGTCCTACTTCCATTGCGGTTATTATTGCAGCAGTGTGTAACTCCATGGCCATACTAATACAAAATGTACTGAGAACAGATATCGGAATACCGCATCGACCGATAAAAACGCGCCTGTGTGGGGCAGCCTTTATTTATGTTTTGAGCACCCGATATTTTCTTCCCGTCCTTCAAGACTATCGCTCATCATAATTATCATGACGTTCTTGTCAGGCCTAACCAGGGATATCGGACTCTCATAACAGTTTTCTACTATGGCTTATTTTGCGACTTCATCTCAAGCTCAGATATTATGGCCCGGTTTCGGAGTTGAGAATTTTAACTAAGCACATACTTACGTATCGCTCTGTCACGCTCTTTTGTGAGAAATCTGCAGAGACAGGACGATACTTACCCATTTGTCAACTCAGAAACCGGGCCTTTGTTCCTTATCATCACTTATCTTAAAAGCAGGGTGGTATTCTAGAGGGTGGTATTCCTTAATCTAGAACGCTACTTAAACTCAGTTTAAACAGAGGTCAGACTGTCGATAAAGCAGTGCATGTTTTTATATGAAAGGAGGGATATTCAAATCAAAACATGCACTGTTTTATCGACAGTCGACACTACTAAACTCTACTTACGTTCAAGTTGCGTTCTAGTTTGAACTGAGTTTAAACAGAGTTCAAGGAGCTTTCTAGTTTGAACTGAGTTTAGACAGAGTTTAAGTAGCGTTCTAGTTTGAACTGAGTTTAAGTAGCGTTCTAGAATACCACCCTAAATGCTGTTTTTGAAAATTCTAATTGAAAAGGATTTTAGTTGATGATGAAGTTGGAGTGGGTTTCTTTTAGTAGTAACAAATTCAATCAAGATGGAAAGGCCAGAAGCGAAGCCAAACCGTCTTTGTCTTTAAGAAAAGCAGACCTTCCATACACGGCATCGGGCGTGGGGTGTCCCTAATGAAACTGTTAATCGGGACAACCCATCCCGTTCATTTGCATACGTCACGTCAGCGCACGCGTTATTAGTTGGCCCTACCCCCTTCCCCCTTCCGTTTATACCAGGGCCCTTAGCCTGTAACGCAATGGCGGGTCAATGGCGTCCCGGCAGAAGGACAAAACCGGGCTCTCCTCGTTTTTCTCCTACAACCAGATAAGTAATCCTCTAGAATTAGAATCAAAATATTCTTTGCTGTACTACAAAAACATTAAAAGGACAGACAGCGTTAGCAAATCGTAATTGAAGTCGTCACCTGACAGCCCATTTTGTCACCATTGTGTTACAGGCTAAGGGCCCTGGGGGCTCTAGCCCGTAACAGAATGGTGCCAAAATGGGCTCCCGGTTGACGGTATAAATGCTGTCGGTCCTTTTAATGTTTTTGTAGTACAGCAAATAATATTCTGAATTAGAATATTATTTGCTGTACTACAAAAACATTAAAAGTACCGACAGCATTAATAAATCGTAATGGAATCCGTCAACTTGCCCATTTTGGCACCATTGCGTTACAGAATGAGGCCCCAGGGCCCTTACTCTGAAAGGCAGTAGTTTTGCGATGGTTTTATTGAAATACGGTTGAAATAACTATTGCTTTATTATTGTGCGATTTCGTGTTAGTACTGTTGCCACTAGACACGAATGCCATCACTACTAGTCATTGAGGAATTTTTGACAGTAATTTGAAGAAATTATTGTCTTCAAATGACTGTCGAGATACTTACCACGATTTGATTTAGGTTTTCAAGGAAAGTTTCAAAACAGTGTTTTGAAACCCTGACTTATTATGAAAAAAAAATGTGGAGTTCTTAAATATTTTGTGCTAAGGCACGGTTTAGTGCTTTAGAAAAATAAAAAAGAGGAATGTATGAAATTTTAAGAGGTACACCTTCCTCAATAATAACTAGTGATCAGAGTATTTAGAGTCTAGATTCTAAGAGCTAAATACCATCCAGACCAGCGCCGTGTGGTCCCCACAGGGCCGCAATAAGGTGGTGCGCGGAATGCGCGCGCGGGTTAATTACTGACACGTATTGCCCCCCCCCCCCCCCCCCCCCCCACCTGGGAGGGCAGGGGCCCGGAGAGGGGGCGTATTGTGCTTCGTACGAGGGAAGTTATTAGCACGGGGCAGAACTTGCAGAAGCTTCGGTTTTGAGCTAAAGGTGCAGTTATGTACGGTGAGCCACAGCCTAGGACACCTCATGTAGTTCTTACTACGCCCAGCAAAAGGGCACCAATCGAACAAAAAGAGGGTATCCTAGCGTATGGCCGACTGTACCTACCGCATTTGGCTAGGGATGTACGTACTCGTATATTTATGACAGGGAAATCCGAGGCCCTAACACGAAAGCTGTGCATCTACTTGCCTTTTATATTTCCACAGTTCGCCATTTAATTTTGTACCTTTCATGTAAAGTTACTAGTCATGTGACAATGCTTTCTGTACAATAAAAAGTTATCTTGTATAGGTCACTGGTAGATGTATGGTAAGTAAATGTTTGAAAAGGTCTGTTAAAAGCCATGTCTATCTTAGTCCAGTTTATTCAATTTTACGGGTATGAATGAGTTTGTGGCCACTTTAAATCAGAATCTACAAAACTCTGATCGCCTCTGATTTCGGCAGGTATTGATAATCAAAGTTGCCAATATGACCATGCTTCTCTGTTATATACTGATTAGCATCCCACCAGGATAACGGTACCTGGAGATCAGTTAAACGTATAATCTTTAACTGTGAAAGAAATTTCGCCGGCGCGATTCAGGATTCGTAGCAAGGTAGGTAAAGTATGTAACAGTTTCCCGTGCGCCCAACAGGGGTCGCTATAAATACTTTCGCCCTTCTGTACCCGTTCTGAGCAAAGCGTGTTATCAGTAGGTACGTGAATGCTGCGTGTGGTATGTGTAGATGCTTTCCCCACGTGTATAGGCGCTTTACTCACGCTGCGTAAAATATATTAGCTACAAAAGAAATGTCGCTGGCGCGATGCAGGCAGCAGAAGTCTACAGTATGTAGCAGTTTCCCGTGCGCCCAACAGGGGTCGCTACGAAGACGTTTGAGGGCGAAACGTTCTTTGGGCCAATGATTAATTAGGCTAACAGTTCATGGGTCGAAAATTCTGTGGGCTAAAAGTTAACAGTCAAAAGATGGTATTGGTGAATCATGGACTGACTTACTGTTCTTTTGACGAATCATTCGTGGACGTGGAACAATGTTTTAGATTCGACTTTCGCCCTTCTGTTCCCGGTCTGAGCGTGTTATCAGTAGGTATGTCTATTAACCGGTGTTGGTGCGTAATTGTCTAATTAAACGCGACGCTGCGTGTGGCGTGTGTGGGTGCTTCACCCGCGCTGATGTAGAGATAATGGTGCGTTACTTGGCTCCGGCATGATGTTGATTAAAATACTTTACTTGCTGAGGCAATTAGTGCCCGGTTGACGCAGGTATTGCTGGAGTTGTATTTTATTTCACACACTTGCAAAATTTAAAGTTTTCAAAGGCCATAAGTATAAGGCGATTCATTATTAACAATACTGAATGACGATAGAAATAACAAAATACAAGTGCTAGTATCAATGAATGAGCATATTTTCAATGTAACAATTAATTATAATCTAGCAGCAGTATCTGCGTGAACAAAGAGTTTTTGAATAAAGGTCAAACACTAAGGCCCGGTTTCTGAGTTGAGAATTTTACGAAGCACATACTTACCTATCGCTCTGTCACGCTCTTTTATGAGAAATCTGCAGAGACATGACGATTCTTACCCATTTGCTTAGCAAAATTCTCAACTCAGAAACCGGGCCTAAGTCGAAGGCCTAGACTGTTTCTTAAACTTTCTTCTTTCTTCTTAAACTTTGTTCTTTGTAAACGAATGAGCATACTTTTGAACTAAAATGTATCTAAAAGATGAAAATCTAGCTGACAGCAGGCATATCCGTCGTTAGTAGTCGTTACAAAGTATAACAACGCTTTCACCGGTCAAAGCTTCCAAATTAAGGCACTTTATCGAATTCTAAATCCCAAAACTAATTCAGCGTCGTAATTATTCACTTACCCGCCTCCTAGCGACGTAAACAATAAGCTCCCCCCACTCCCCTCACTCTACCCGGTGGGTGGGGGAGTGGGAGGTGGGGGAAGCGCCGGTGTCGGTCCCGGGCGAATTTAGCAATTACCGTGCGTCGGAGGTAGCCCATTGGGCGCTTGCCCACCGCAACGGCTTTCTTACCGGCCCGATTTTTAAATCGTGTCGGCGATACGTGTCCGCCGCTCCGACACAATTTTTTTACTGGCCTTGTTGTAGCTGTGATGCGTCGTAGCTCTCATCACAAGCGGTTATGGGCGAGAATGCGGTGCGCGCGGGTTTAGTTAATGCTTTGGTGCTCTAAAAAACAGTTGGCGGTTACATTGTCTATAAGCAAGACGTGGTGTACCTATGACACTTTACCAAGCTGTATGTATATATTTTTTTTGTTTTTTCTAAAGCACTAACCCACCGTGCTAGGGAATATTATAAAGATTTTTATAAGGTTAAAAAACGTAAGACGAGTAACAATGAGGTTCTAAAATTCGCATCGACAGTTACTTGGCTCGGTAGCTCAATTGGTAGAGCGCCTGCACGGTATGCAAGAGGTTGCGAGTTCCAAGTCCTGTATATTTCTTGTCAAAAGACCTCGCAAATATTGTAAGTTGTGTTTCTTAAATCACACAAGTCCCCAATTCACAAACCACTGCTAAGCACATTTTCCAATCAGGATTACTTTTCTCTTGCATCATTTTCGTATAACCACTCCAAACCTGGCCAACTATCAGTTCAAAGTAATAGTTTAAAACCGAAGAGCACCAGATATAAAACCAGAGGCCTCTGTAGTCTGTAACGCAATAGTGCCGAAATGGGCTCCTAGTTGACGGCTGCAATTACGATTTATTTGCTGTCGGTCCTTTTAATGATTTTTTAGTGAAGCAAAGAATATTCTGATTCTAATTCTAGAGGATTAGTTCGCTGATTGTAGAAGGAAAAAGAGGAAACCCCGGTTTTGTTCATCTACTGGGACACCATCGACACGCCATTGCGTTACAGACTTAAGCCCCAAATCAACCACTAGCTAGTGGTTACCATAAGGCGATTCAATTACCAGCCACTTGTCAAGGATGAGCGACAACAAACTACTTAGTCAGAAAGAGGGCAGTCCGTCTGTCCGTCTGTCCCTAACATTTGGGACGAGTGTGGATTATACTTAGAGCTCGTCCTAGAGGGGACGGGGCGCGCTGGGAATCTAAACAGGTCGTAATTGCGTACTTATGGGACATGCTGGCCTTGTCAGTTTTCTGGTGGGTAGGCAGATGGAAGGCATTTAGGGTGGCATTAATAGTCATCATCTCAAGCTCGAGTTCAAGGAAGTGAAAACAAAAATGCTAATATCAAGCTTGAGTAGCTGTCAGCACCACCACCCCCGCACCGCAGCTCTCGGCGCGCGCGCAGCGGCTACTCAAACGCAGTTCGAGACTAGCCGCGGCGTCGCGAGGGCCGTCTCGTTCTCCATAAAGAAGGTCTCCGAATGAGAACCGAAACTAGTCGGCTACACCGACAACTAGTGAGTAAAACCGTGATTTAATAGAAAAAGCTGTCACCATATTAATAGACACTAGCTTGAGCTTGACATTAATATTAGACAAGGTCTCAAGTCGGTGATTTTGTCTTCTGAGTTCTCCTACTTGAGCTCGAGCTTGAGATTATGACTATAAATGTCACCCTACAAAAGTCTGTGCCTGCAACTAACACAATTTTTTTTAAATAAAACACTGTGCTAATGACGAAGCCAAAAGGCCAAAATAATGCGTTATAATTTTTACAAAGCGACTTTTAACCCAATTTAAACGTAAAGTTATAATAAAAGCCCTTCCTTCAACACACCATTCACCATTGATCATCATTAGACTGCGCGCGGCCGCTCGAGCGACCTCCAACGCGACATAACCTGATTGACGACAAAGATGCTCGGATAAAATCGCAACAATTTAATAAACAACGCCCTAACTCGCTTACCGCCCCAGTCGAGGGGCGAGGCATGGGGTAGCGAGGCACAGAACGCCGTCTCAGCGTCCCTTAGGTTCAGGGGACCACACAGGCGCGTTTTTATCGGTCGGTAATACCGCATGCGGCTAATTTGAGTGAAGATTTTTATAAACCCTACTACACAGGCGATGTTTTTCGATTTCACGTTTTCTCGATTTTCTGTTAGACTGCCCGTACAGGAGTAGTTTAGAAGTTTGACGCATTTTAGAATCCCGCCGACCGAAGTGTTGAACTAGCATCCTGCATGACGTAATCAAAAACTAAGCAAAATCTACATTTATACTATTTGATATCTGCAGAAACGATTTAAATCAAAATGAAAATGTTTT
>OX439381.1:32287782-32332708 GCA_949319315.1 Zelleria hepariella | reverse complement strand
CTGGGTCCGAGGCGGCTGCATATACGTTCGGAAAGCAGAAAAAAAACCTGCGATACCCATTCGATCCCCACAAGATCTGGATCAACACGTTGGCGTCGCTTCCTAATTTGCTCCTTTTTTTCGTCGTTGTCACGATGTATTATAGCTGCTACTTTAATTGGCAAATTGTTTATTGCAATGGAGCTTTGTCCGAAACTAGGTCTCTCACACACACACTCTCACACTCCCAACATTCACAACAAATTACACACCATACACAAAACACACTCCAAGATAACTGTTCACACGTCAAACAACTAAAGCATTCAGCAACCACGCAACAATCGAATATCGATATAATTCATCAGGCAACGGTATCAAAAAGTCGATATAAAAATAAAATATCCAGCAATAAAAAAATAAAAAAATTCAAATGGCCACTCTAAAGTTATTGGACGATTTTGATAATTCTATAGCTATACCGTGCCATGATGCCTTAAATCCTGAACAATGCAAAACTATACTACACGATCTCGACTTTAAAATACTATCATTTAATATTCGTAGCCATAACTGCAATTTCGATAATTTCCTCATTTCCCTAAAACGGTTTGACATATCATTTGACATGATTATTCTGACAGAATGCTGGCTTGGACACTTACCTCTAATAAAACACATTGATGGTTACTCGCATTACTACACTGAAAAATATACGAATCAGAACGGTGGAGTAATAGTTTATATAAAAAATATCTGGAACGCTACTGTTTCTGAACCCGAAAACAACTTAGACACAAACTGCCTTAAAGTAACTCTGCCTAATAACTACACCATATTTGCTGTCTACAGATCTCCAAATAACAATTTGTCCAACTTTTTGACTTTCCTTGAGGAATTACTTGAACAACACAAAAATTGTCCTAATATTATCCTGGCAGGCGACGTAAACATAGATATAATCGATACTCTACACTCATCAGACGAGACACAGCCGGACTACTTATGTATTGCCGCGGAATACAAACTCATTCCAGCCATCACCTTAGCTACTAGAGATGGATCATGTCTAGATCACATACTAATAAAAAGTAAACATCACGCAGTGTCACTAGTATGCAAAACTTCAGTCACTGATCACGACTTCACAGCTGCTGGAATAAAAACCCACCACCACCATACACTTTTAAAGAGACAATCAACCAAAGTTGACTATGCAGAAGTCGTTGAAGAGTTGAAATCCATGGACTGGTCAGATATTTTGGAGAGCACAGACGTTTCACGGGCTACCGAACTCTTATCTCAAAAGCTCAAAACTGTCATCCAAAACCATACGACAGTTAAAAGCACTAGCAGATCTAAATTCAGTTTTAAGCCTTGGATCACTCCTGGACTTATACGATGCATAAAACACCGAGACAAACTCCACCTTAAATGCCGAAAATACCCTAAAGATGAAACCGCCAAACTAATTTTCAATAGGTACCGTAATTTTTGTAACGATCTACTTCACAGACTTAAAGCACAATATGAGAATAAAATTCTAGCCGAAAATAACAAAAACCCTAAGAAGCTGTGGGACGCAATAAAAAGCATATGCGAACTAAACTCATCCAAACGCACCGATGTCACTTCTTACTGCCAAATCCACACCAGCTGAATCTATTCAGGAGTGCAACCAATACTACGCTTCTGTTGGGGAAAACCTAGCAAAAGAAATTCTCACTAAAACAAATCAAACGGAACTCAATCTTGCCGCCGAGACCAAATCGCACACAAAACTGCCACACTCCTTTTTCATGTACCCCACAGATGAATCCGAAATCAATACCTACATACTCCGATTAAAAAATGAAAGTGCCCCTGGTTCAGACGGAATCAAGCCTGTACTATTAAAGGAGATCAGTTCTTGCATTATAAAACCTCTCACTCATATCTGCAACTTGAGCCTGTCAGAGGGCATATTTCCGGAAGCGTGGAAAATTGCTTCACTGACCCTCATTCATAAGGCTGGTGACAAAACAAGCCCTTGTAATTTTAGACCAATATCTCTTCTGAGTATTCTCTCAAAAATATTAGAAAAAATTGTTCACAGTCGTCTATGTAAATATTTAGAAAGTAATGAGTTTCTGTCACCCAATCAATTCGGATTCAGGCAGGGTAAGTCCACAGAAGATGCTATTTCAAAGCTGCTCGAGGTAGTGACATACAACCTAGACAACGGTCGGAGCTGTGTTGGTGTCTTTTTAGACCTGGCGAAGGCATTCGACACAGTGTCTATACCGATCCTACTTCAAAAGCTTGAAAATATAGGTATTAGGGGCGTGGCTCTGAACTGGTTCCGCAGCTATCTCAGCAACAGGCTTATAATAACTAAAATAGGGGAAGCCATAAGTTCTCCTTTACCAGTAAATTACGGCGTACCACAGGGCAGTATTCTGGGTCCAACGTTGTTCCTAGTATACATGAACGATGTCTGCTCTACCTTATCCCCTCTTCTAAAAGCTGAAACTGTCTGTTATGCTGATGACACTGCAATAATATTTAACGACGCAACCTGGGACTTGGTTTTCAAACGCGCTACTGCTGGTCTCTCAGAGATAGCAAACTGGCTAGCAAAGAATCTTCTCACACTAAACGCCTCTAAGACAAAATTTGTATGTTTTCACAAGACAAAAGCCTCCGAGCCTGGGCTCGAATACAAGATAAAAATCCACACTTGTAACCAGCTGTCCGAAGAATGTAACTGTAACTGTGAATATATCAATAGAGTCGATAAAATTAAATACTTAGGGATAGTCCTCGACGAAAAACTGTCTTTCCAAAAACATCTGAGCGATCTTGCAGGTCGAGCACGCAAACTCATCCATGTAATGAAACTGCTTCGCAGTGGTGCTTCCAAAGAAACGTTAAGGCTGGTATATCTGGCTTTATGTCAATCCATCCTCAACTACTGTATCGTTTGCTGGGGAGGATCAGCTAAAACGTATATGATAGCAGTAGAAAGAGCTCAGCGCTCAGTACTCAAGGTGATGCACAAAAAACCCCGCATGTACCCAACCACTTTGTTGTATCAGGAAAGCAAAGTGCTGAGCATGAGAAAGATCTTCATCCTAAAAGCTGTCTTGACCCAACACAAAAAAGTAATAAATTGTAGTGAGTATGAAAATCTTTTGGCGAAGAGGGTTTTCAAGATCATAAAACCAACAGTTAATACCAGTTTTGCTCAGAGGTTTGCACCATTCTTACACATTTATATCTACAATGCCGCAATAAAAGAGTGTGACATAAAGCACTCTACTGTGAAGGAAGCCAAAACAAAAGTCCTAAGTTGGTTAAATAATGAAGACTACGACTCTACTGAATCAATTATAACGGTCAAGAAAAAATAACGCATAATCTTTCACAAGCACACACAGACGAACAGCTCTCACTAACACACTCACACACCCTCTCACTCTCACACCCTCACACAAACACACCCTCACACACACACACACACACACACACACACACACACACACACACACACACACACACACACACACACACACACACACACACACACACACACACACACACACACACACACACCATCTTGTAATTATAGTTATTTTTAAGATAATATTTTTAATGATGCTCCGAAATAATTAATCAATAATTTATATGTTACTATAATCAAATTAGAATTTTAGATACCTTAGATTAGCATGCTCTAAGGATCCTATTATAATTTCATAATTAATAATTTACTTGATCTCACTTTTAGATTTTTAAGAAAAAATTAATAGAATTACCTACAAGTATGTATGCCCGCCGCATGTAAGGATCTGTCAAACGTATTCTCCTCCTCCACGAGACAGGCTATGCCTAGTGTGGGGGTCAGCAAAAATGTAAAAAATGTACCTTCATTTTGGCAATAAATAATTTTCATTTTCATTTTCATTTTCATTTTCATCTACTTATTTTTTTCCCCATACTAACTATTTCAGTGATGTTTTCACGAAAACAAAATTTTTGGACTTTGGATCATAATTGCGGTATCTTTTAAAAGTCCATAGCTGATCATTATTTTTTTGGTGATAGATAATTTATCTGAGACTCTAATAAATAAAAAAAATTGCTGAAAAGACGAAAGAAAAAAAAGTTACAAAATAAAATCGAATGCTAGGTAATTTTTTTCAAAAAAACCTTAAAAGCCTCATAACTTCTAAACGACAAAAAATGGCTGAACATACATGGGGGTGATTCGGGTAGCCCTCGGTGTCAGCTATCTAGATTTTCTCGCTTGACGTCTATGTTTGGGCCACCCTGTATATGCCAAGCCAAGAATATGCCAAGTCATTGTTTGTTTCAGCAGTTGAATGACAAGAGGGTGAAATGAAAATGCTGATTTACACAGGGTGAGTCAGTGACTAGTTAAAGAGGCTGCATCAACTGGACTCGGCTGGAAAGAGCTAGGTTGCCGCGCAAAACCGCGAAAATTGGATTGTGAAAAGTCGCGCCCTAGATTCCCTGCTAGGGGAGCATCATCATCATCATCATCATAATCAAGTTAGCGACTCCAAATACGAGGTAAGTCAGTGCAGTGATACTGATCCTGTGCAAATTGATTTGAAGCGCGACCCGACAGCACTTTAGTACTGACCTTTAAATAAGCCTGAAGAATGATTTTTCACCATGTTTTACCTGTTAGCTTTAGACAAATGCGGGATCTATTGATCTATCTATTATCCAGCCCATGAATGTCGCCCACTTTTGGGCGGCCCGGTCCCCTGCCAGTGAAATTAAAATTGCAGGTTTATTCACACTATTTTCCTTCACGGTTACCCAGTATGAGTAGTACGTATATAGTAACCGTCTAAAGCGTAACAATATCGGGTTGTCTAAGGTATACTACACGCTCCGCAGGGCAAGCACTCTCCTTGGGAAGTACATAAAAGCAAAGGTTCTCCCACACGGGCGCGTTTTAGCGACGCCTCTAGCTGGCAGCATGCTCGCCATATCCACATGCAAGGCCGTCTTAAGAGGGCGTTAGAGCACCATTTTCCCATACAAACGTAGTTCCGGATTAATTTCTAAACTACAGGCTGGATTTTGCTGAAACTTTGTTTATATCAGTAGATGACCAATATGGAGGTTTGCAAATAGTTTTATAATTAAAAAATAGCCTGAAAGAAATTAGAGCGATGCGTTTTTCGCGCCGAAAAAGGTATAACCCCTTCAGCTGCTGCTGAACAGCATCAGCTGTTATTTACTTAAATTATTACACTGTCTATTGGAGTCTAACTACCTTGGGAACATCAATAATGTGTTGTACTTGTCAGAGAAAAAAAAGATTTTTGAAATAGCTAATAAAATGTAGAAATGGCAGCGGAACTACGAAAAAATTTGGGAAAACAGATCTATTACGTTATAACTACAACTACATACTCGTGAAAGGACACGAACACACGTAGACTCATACAGCCGCATTGCCTCTCACTTTTCCCGTGCCCCGTCTCGCTCTGGGTGAAACAGCTATAGAAAAGTGTTTCACGCGCTTGGCCGTCATTGAGTTCCCACGATCCTGAAGGGGGCTCTTAAACTATGGTGGGGCCCTTGGGCACACAAGTATTTGGGGCTCTTTTGAAAAACGAGTGTCTTGTGTGTGTGAGATGAAGTCTTATACAAAACCGCCCCAACTTGGGCGCGTTTTGCGAGTGAGTGCGGCAGGCAGGTCTGACGCGAAAATGCGAAATCTTAAAAACGCGTGTCCACCGAACTAAATACCATAGAATCCGCATTTAGTATAAAATCACAATAAAAATAAAACTTGTCCCCACCACAGAAACAAATGATATCAGCAATAGAACAATACGAAAAATCATTTCGACCATACGTCTTATATTCGAATGTCAACCTTATTGCCTTAGTGTACAGTTTTACTTTAATTGCATAGACTACGAGCAAATAAGCTCCCAAACGCAGTTTGGGCATCTATTTTTCCAGACACATTTCAGAGTTCTATGTTGTATCTAGTTTTATCCTTGATCGAAGCGCGTGTCTGACACAAAAACGAAAACGCGGAACAATCGCGTTCGTGTAGGGCAGCCTTTACGCCTCCCGGCGGGTTTATCGCTGCCATTGGCATTAAAACCCGGCACTACATCAGTACGTTTGAGCGATTGGACGGAACGAGCAAATCTTGAAAACCTTGGCGCTTTTCGCCTTTTATTATTCGCACCGATTGGTGGAATTTTACAAGGCGGAATTGTTCTTGTCGGTGTTGTTATGCGAATTTCTTGCCCAAGACGTTCATCTACGTTTCGCAGATCAATACCTGACTGTGTGGTTTTAGGAATACCTCCTCATTAGAATCCATGATCGATAATGTTAGTTACTCGAGCTAACGTCGAGAAAACCTGATAACTGCTGGGGCCTTAGCCTGTAAGACAATGGCGTATCAATGGCATCCCAGGTAGATGGACAAAACCGGGATTTTTTCGTTGTTCTCCTACAACCAGCGAACTAATCCTCTAGAATTAGACTCATGATATTCTTTGCTGTTCTGCAAAAACATTAAAAAGACCGACACTGGACCGACAGCATTAATAAATCGTAATTAAAAACGTCAACCGGGAGCCCATTTTGGCACCATTGTGTTACAGGCTAAGGGCCCTGATCAACATGGAATATGGGAGCCAATAGGAACCTATGACAGTGGAGTTTTCTTTTAATCATTTGAGAAAACAATCCACCGATTCCTAGACTAGGATTTCAGGTCATCCACAGTCAATAAATCGACCTTCACTACATTCGTCCCCCATAGCGTGTCCTATATTTTTTATCGCATGTCCCATAGACAGGGGAATGATAATTTGACCCAATTAATAACAACCAACGGCAGGTCACACATAATTGACCATAGCGTACAATGTACATCCGTTCATCCGCGTTCGTTCATCGTACGTATCGGTGGTATCGGTGCACCGACAGGCGATCGGCCACCCGACACCGCGCAAACAAACATCCGTTCGGCGAAACAATGCAGTAGCGCAGCGGTTCCCAAGTGGCGGGCCGCGAGCCTCCTGATTACGCGTCTTGTAGTGATAGCGCCGGCACTGTGCCACCGGTTCTCCCATAATCCTCCAAAGCTTATTGTTTTGTTATACATTTGTAAGATTGCTCGACTCGACCCGACGAACGTTTTATAATGAAAGGAAAGAATAAATACGTTTGTTATATTAGCCAAAGCACACAGTAATAGATAGATGTCATTAGATAATCAACTTAATTTATTAATCCTTAACGCGATTGCCAACATAAAAATAACCAGGGGCTTAAGTCTGTAACGCAAGGGCGTGTCGATGGGGTCCCAGTAGAAAGACAAAACCAGGGTTTCCTTGTTTTTCTCCTACAACAAGCGAACTAATCCTCTAGAATTTCTGTCAGAATATTCCTTGCTGAGCTACAAAAACATGAAAAGGACCGTCAGCATTAATAAATATTAGTTGCAAGGGCGTGTCGATGGGGTCCCAGTAGAAAGACAAAACCAGGGTTTCCTTGTTTTTCTCCTACAACAAGCGAACTAATCCTCTAGAATTTCTGTCAGAATATTCCTTGCTGTACTACAAAAACATGAAAAGGACCGTCAGCATTAATAAATATTAGTTGAAGCCGTCAGCTGGGAGCCCATTTCGTCACCATTGCGTGACAGACTCAGGCCCCTGACCAGGGCAAAAAATCGATTGGGAAACGCTGCAACGTGCGAGGTATGTATGTGTTTTATGTAGCGTGTCCGTTGAAGGACAGGAACTTTATATCGGCTTACGGGGGCTACCGTACGTAGGTATAGGCACCCACTTGGTAGGTAGGTAATCGAATGAGGTAGTGGTCACCCCTGGTTACTGTTTGTTTGAGGGTTAAACACGTCACAGCGATTACCCAAGGTCCCGATGTCATACATATTACATATCCGACGCGCGCGGCATTTCTCGCAATAAAACATGAATGTGACAGGACAATTACGCGATCGAGCGCCCCCGACACGCCTCTGTTAACCTGGTTATAGAGGTCACACAAGAGTGTAATACTGCCGCAACCCAACTACCACCGGCCCCCAACTATGACCAGCCAGAAAAACAACGTCCGTATCCGCGGGAGCTCCTCGAGCTGCAAGACTCCATGGCTGCAAGAGTGCCAACTCTTTGACGTTTGACGACCATTGATGATGCCGCGATCTGTAATATGTGCGTTGCTGGCGCGCTGTTGATGGTGTTGGTGACAGCGCAGCGTAGCGAGCTCCAGGCCAACACAGTGCGGTCAGCATTGCAGATTTGCAGCCCTTGATGGACAAGCTGGAATGAAGGCCGAGACCGCGTTCTTTCATTAGTATGGGTATTATTAGTACATTAGTATGGGGTTGCTTGGAACCGTTCACACTGAAGCTGTCAGAAACTCAGAACGCGTCGCGCGTGCGCGTGAGTTCTCGTGACGCAAATCTGAGATCGCGGAACTCCGGGGCAGTGTGTCCGGCGCCTTAATCTTTTTGACAACAACTACGATCGATAGTATTGTCTGAAATGAACACGAGCGCTGTTCGTACACTCGTTTAATTAAACAGAGTAAATAATCCAAAAGCAAGATTTACGAGGCACATCATTTATTCAGGGGCTCCTCAACGTCGCGATCAATTTCACGGGCCATTTCACTGGCTGCAATCGGCTTACAATAAAATTGTTGAGGACTTCATTTCCTAATCGCATAAAATAATGTAGGCGAGTTCTTTATGATATAATCCGCGCGGGATGGGAATGGGATGCGACCTTTTGGAACTGAGATGCGTGCGGTAAGCAAACTCGCGTCGAATTATACTTGACTATACATACATGGGACCACTGTAATCAATTCTTTCTGCGCAAAAACGGGCGTGAGGGTTTCTTTTCTACAGGGTGCAATCAAATTCGATAGCGGTATTTTAAGTAGGCTGTCCTCTGTTCGCTCTTTGGGCAAAGGTTGTGTTTTGATTAAATTGACTTTTCTTTTGATTAATTAACTTTTGTTTTGATTAAATGAACTTTTGTTTTTAATTAAAATAACGTTAATTTCAATGCGAGCTACTGCAACTTTAGAGTTTCAAAAGTGCGTTGATTTTTATAAGCCGAACTTTTGCTACCTAAAAGTTGCCCTAGTTCGGTCAACCGGACTAACAACCGGACTATTGCTACTAGAGGTTCAAACCAGGCAGCCCTAGCTCAGACAACAACGGGGCTCGAGTGCCGCAGAACTCTGTACCCCTAGGCCCCAATTACGCGAGGCGCCGCAATGCGGAGCCACTCGACACTTGGACAAACTGTTACAGCTGTTTGACGCAATCTTAAGGCGCATCATAAGGTATTTTTACTGCATTTGTCCAAAGGAGCCCACCACCCGGTTTCTCGCAGACCGATCAAAAGTAACAGAATGTTAATCGAATGTCATACATATTACATAGCCAATCACGTGCCGGTACTTTGAATTTATCTTCGATTCAACGCCTCAATGCGTGAGGGTGTAATGCCTCATACGCTCAGGTTTCCTCACGATGTGATTAAGCTCGAACTCTCTTTCTGAGAGAAGGCCTTTGCCCAGCTAGTGGGACATGTACAATTATACAGGCTACATCTTCTTCTTCTTCAACGCATGTTACATTTGACTACTCTTTTAGAAACTTGGGGTTTCGCCGCGCGTTTAATCGCGATGATTGTGTTAGTAAATTTTCCCCCAAAGCGCGTATCCTACAAGAGCCAGTAATACAAGGTGTTACAAAAGGTCCTAACTCTTTTTACAGGGTAATAACACCCGGTGATAGGGATCACATCCCAAATTTTCAGAAACTGTGACTTTCGCCGCGGGTTTTCCTTAAATAAAATTTTTTATCACTTCGGTTTTTACTGCGATCTGTCATCTAGGACATTTATCAGTAGTTGTGTTTGGTTCTTTCTTTTTAGTGACATTCTGATATTGGGCTTGTTAGGTGTGATACCAGTGTCCCATCCTCAAATTAGAGTCCCACTAGTTTTTGCCTATTAGGTCTTGAGGTGCTCTTCTTTTTAGGTCCGTAATATCAATCACAGTTTAAACTCAGACCATAGATTAAGCCTCGCATTATGTATGAAAATTAATCGACAGATAGGGTTTAAACTAACCTTTTTTAGTTTAAACTGTGATTGATATTACGGGCCTTAATCTTGTAAAGTTTTTTTGGCATGACATTAGGGACTTTCGCCGCGGGTTTCCTTTGCGATTTTAGCGACAGTATTCCCCGTGTGTCCTACAAGAGCCTGTAATATATTAGGCTGCGTGCGGTGTCTCCCAGGACACTGCAATCCCCTCCAGGCATGCGCAGTGGGGGACAATCGATAGTGGGGGCTAGGGGCCGCGGGGACGAGCCGGGGGGTTGTGTTGTGGCCACGGAGCGGAGACACACGAATGGAAGGGTTCGGAAGCGCGACGGAACTGACTGCATCTACAGGATGCAATAGCGGAACTTTAAGTAGGCTGTCATCAATTCAAACAACTTTTTCTAGGTGGCTAAAAAAATTGAGCGAAAATATCTGCTGTTCCCACCGAACTAAATCCCATAGAATCCGCATTACGTTTAAAATCACAATAAAAACTTGTCCCCACAGAAACAAAAGATATCAGCAATAGAACAATACGAAACATCATTTCGACCATACGTCTCATATTCGAATGTCAACCTTATTGCATTAGTGTACAGTTTTACTTTAATTGCATGGACTACGAGCAAATAAGCTCCCAAAGGCAATTTGGGCATCTATTTTTCCAGACACATTTCAGAGTTCTATGTTGTATCTAGTTTTATCCTTGATCGAAGGCTGTTCCACACAAAAGGTAGACTCAATAATGCGGCAAATGTATGAAACAGCTGAGATTTTTTGTTGTTTGTATTGATGAGCAGACAGCCTACTTGAAATTCCGTTATCGTATTCGAGTGCACCCTGTAAAGTGGCTTCTGGATCCATACTTTTTCAGTGATCGAGCCACAATTTGTAATGCCTAAGAGGGCTTAGAGATCTGCTCAGAAAGCTCCCTTCCTAATCTAACATTAGCTTTCTAGGCTTAAGGATCAATAAAAGTAGCCCAAAAGTGAGGCCGCCGCAGAGGCAACGAGTACTAATGGACTCGACATTTTATTTCATGCGAGTTTGAACAGTTCAGTCTTTTCTCGCGAATTTGAACGTCTGGGTCCTTTTTGCGGGCTTGAACGTAGGGAAAAACGATAGGTTTTTGAAGGCTTTATCAATGAGCTGGATAGTTGGGGAGCTGACCATCTGTCCTCCTCTCCATTCGTCGGGGGGAGCTAAAAAAAAGCAACCTTTTTCACGCAGACGACTTGCAAATAAGCTTGTTCGTTTTTGCATAATTACCTTATTTTATTTTATTTTATTTTATTTTGTTTACTTAAGGAACGCCAACAAAAAATACAATAAAATTATATAAATGGTACAATTATAAAGGTATCTGACTATTTGTTTTCTTAATTACAGGCATCCACATCATGCATTAGTTAACACAGTAAAGTTATTATGAAATTTGAATTGTCTAATAGGAACTTGAGCATTATACATCTTTTAATATTTTAACATATTTGTAAAATGTGAGACTAGAACTATTTAAAAAAAATTCTTACAAATAATATAATTAGGTAAGTAGAATGAAAGAAAACTAACTGTATCTGTTTTTTCGTGAAGTTTCTTTGGCTAAATATTTACTGACAGAAGACTTGAAGGTGTTAAGCTTGGTGAAAATGTCAATATCTGCATCGGCGTATTTAGAAATAGCATTGTACTGGCGGCAAGATCTCGTTAGAGGTGCGTTGGTACCTAGGTTAGTCTTAGCACGGGGTAATTTAAAAAGAATGTAGTTGGATCTTGGTAACCTTTTAGGTGCGTTAAATGATAGCTTATTTAGGAGATCTGGACAGTCAAGTGCACCATTGACTAATTTGTGAAGAAAAGCTAAGTCATGGACCTTCCTACGATCAGCTAAAGGACTCATGCGGTAGTGAGCTAACCTTGAGGCATAACTTGGTAGTTTCTTAGCTTTGTGGTCGCCGTACGAGAGATGGTAAAGAAATCGACTTTGAACGCTCTCTAATCGCTTGGCATGCACTTCGTAGTAAGGGCTCCATGCAGTACTACAATATTCTAACTGAGATCGGACCAGGGCATTGTAAAGTTTAATCTTAGTAGATGATTTTTTGAAGTGTTTGGTATTGCGGATAACAAAACCAAGCGTTTTAAAGCATTTAGTCGCGAGCTTATCGATGTGTTTGGCAAAGTTTAATTCTTTATCCATCAATATTCCTAAGTCGCGATGCTGATCAAGTTGATTGAGCTTAGTTCCTGCAATGAAATAATCATAGGATGTAGTTTTTTTGTTTCTGGTAAATGAGATGGAAAAGCACTTGGATGGATTAAGACTCATACCATTCCTACTGCACCAATGTACTAGCCTATTGAGATCATCTTGCAGTAGTATTGGGTCTTCAAGTGTTAATTTTGGTCGGGAGATCTTTAAGTCATCAGCAAATAATTGAAATTGAGAATTGTGGAAGCAATATTTAATATCGTTGATAAAGATGTTAAAGAGTATGGGCCCTAAGTGGGAACCTTGAGGTACACCAGAAGAGGCCGAAATGGCTTCGCTTGAGTAACCACAGGCAACCACCCTACAGGTACGTTGGTTAAGGTAAGAACCAAGCCACTGCAGCAAAGATCCACCCAATCCGAGAGCCTCAAGTTTATTTATTAAGATAGTATGGTTTACTCTATCAAAGGCTTTGCTAAAGTCAGTGTATATTACTTCAACTGGGATTCGCTTATCAACGGAATCTGTGAGTTCGGAAATGTGTGAGACTAGATTTGTTAGGGTAGATTTGGACTTCATAAAACCATGCTGCTGTGGCAAAATATGAGATTGCACATGCCACGTTAAGTACTTGCAAACAATTTTTTCAAATATTTTGGCAATCACAGCTAATATTGAAATTGGTCTATAATCGGTGATGAGATCTCTCGAGCCTCCAGGTTTAAAGATGGGCACGATAAGCGCTTCCTTCCATAAGTGAGGGAATACGCCATCTTTTAAGGAGCGATTCATAATAAGCAGTAATGGTTGAGATAGAACTTGAGCGCAAGACTTCACAAATGCAGGTGGTATGCCATCTGAACCTGCACCTTTATTTGGGTCAATTTTTTTAAGTTCTTCAAATACTTCGTCTTCATTGAGAGCAAGAGAGCAAAGGAAATTTGATGATAAAGGCTCTTCCGAGACATAAGGAATTGTATTATTATTGTTGACATAGGCCTTTGAAAAGTTTTCTGCAAATAATTTACATATGTTGTCTCCATCGTTCGCGACAACATTGCCGAGCTTCATTTGTGTTGGATATGAATTACAACCGGATTTTTTATTTTTAACAAAAGTCCAGAATGCCTTTGGGTTAGACTTAATTGACAACTCAATACGGGATATGTAATTATTGTACGAGGTGGTCTGTAGTTTTTGGCATCTGCGGCGTAGTGACTCAAAATCAAGCTCATCCAAAGGATTATGGTACTTTTTAAGTTTCTTGTGTAGCTTATTTTTCTCTTTCAGTAAAGATATGAGTTCCCGATTGTACCAGAGTGGGAACTTATTTTTTCCTCTATTAGATATAGGGACATATTTAGCTATAGTCTCCCTAACTATCCCATAGAATACAGAAAGGGCATCATCAACACTACTTAAGTTATCAAATTTGTCAATCCAATTAATATATTTCAGCTCATTAATAATACTTTCATAGTCAGCCTTAAAAAAGTTATGTCTAGAGGAAGCTTTGTTTGTGAGAGAGCTTTTGGTGAGATAAATCGGCAAGGAAAATTCTAATGGAGGGTGATAGGCGTCGAGTTTACTTAATATTGTATTACTTTGTTTAAGGTCGATTGTTGAGGCGTTGGACAGGACTAGATCTAGTGTTCTATTCTTATTGTTTAGGACATAACTGTATTGTTTTAAGTCGTTTAGGGACATAAAATCAATTAAAGCTTCAGTCTTATCGTTATTAACGCAAGTAAACGTACACGATGAGCTGTCGGAGCATTTACTCCATGACATTGTCTTTTGGTTAAAGTCGCCCAGTATAATGCTAGTTTTATCATCAAATAGTGATTTTTGAGCGTTATCGAAAAATCCTTGGAGGGCATCTAATGTAAGTGGGGAACGCAAATAGACAGCACAAAAATATAATTTGGTATTATTTTGATTAGAATTGGTATCGATACTGACCCAGAGATCTTCACCTTCACCTTCAAGTTCCTGCATTCTTTGAGAGTGAATTTTTTTTGAGACTGCGATTAAAACGCCTCCTCCATCCTTAAACACATTCAAGTTAGATGTCTCTCTATCTCGCCTGTACACAGTGTAGCGATCATCAAACAGTTCCGCGTCATAGACGCTATCATTAAGCCAAGTTTCAGTCAGGACTATGACATCATAATTACACAGTAAAACATTTTTTAGAAAATCTACAGTTTTAGTTTTGAGTCCTCGCACATTTTGGTAATAGCAATATAAACGGTTGAATGTTACGTTATAAAAATATGGAACACACGTGAGAAATGACCAAATTATGATCTAGGTGCCTCGGGTCTAATGGTTTTTAATTGCTCGAGGCTATGTATGCGAATACGATCTGATGTTTCTGTATGTCTCATGAAAACCTTACCACCACGAGTCCACACGAACCGATATCCGTGTTCCTTGGAATGCTTCCGAGCGGCCGCGTGTAATGCTTTGTTGCTAGCAGACATATGTTCACCTATGTATATAGGTTGCGGTTTTTCTCCTCCGATTCCCAGGTGGCGCGTGTTAAGTTTGTCTTCGTTCTTATTCTGGTTTCTGTTAAATTTTATGGCGGCGGCTATCACTGTATCACGTTGGCGTGGACTGCCCAGGCGAACCAGAATCGAGCGTGGGCGAGGGTTCTCAGGGTTCATCTTAGAGATCCGAGTACAATGAAGGATATCTTCTTCCTTGATGGGACAGCTAAGAGCGTTGCCCAACTGCTCGACCACGGTAATAAGGTTTTCGGATTTCCTTTCCGGTACGCATTGGATTTCCAGATTGCAGGATCTACTGTGCTGCTCCAGTTGGTTCAAGCGTTGGCCTAGGTCTTGAACGGTATTTTGTAGGCTCTCGTTCGATTTTTGCAGTTTGGAAATCGTTTCGTCCTTCACAGCCATCATCTTTCTAAAGTCCTCAAATGCTGCATTATAAAATGAGATGGACTCTTCGAACGAAGATAATTTGGCGTCAATCTGTTTGTGATGATCCTTAAGCATGTTCCGAAATGATTTTTCCATGGCGCTGTTAGCGGTCTTCATTTCATCCTGTATGATATTGCGAAGATCGTCCCCCGAGACATAAATACGCGTAAACCTTACGCGTAATCGAGTGGCGGACGAGGCCGTTTGTCATTTTAGGCGAATGTTTACTGTCATTTTTGTAGGGGGTGTGGCAACAACGTATCTTAGGACTTGAATGACAGCATTTTTGGCAAGGTAGTTGATAATTAGCTGGCATAACAGGGCAAGCTCCCGTGACGAGCGAAACCTGAAACACTCGAAGCACTAAGTTTCAATTTCACCGCATACGTTTGACGTTTGAGATCCTCGGGAACGTTTAATCGCCGTTCCCGAGGCGGTGGAATTGGCACTAAAGCGCCCAACAGTAGACAGACACACTACAGACAGACAGTCTCTTTGCCACCCATCACTCACAGACGGCTGTCTACTTCCTGACCACGCGAGACAGAGACCCAGATATACCTAGCCTCCAAACCACTGTTACGTGACTCACCACGTCATACGCTCAATGGGGCGGCCCAGGGTCACGGCAGCCTGGTGGGCTGTGGAAAGGCGAGTCAACGACACTATGATGACGTAATTCTGCCTGTAATCGTGAGCGTCGATAGAAACGTGCGGTAGCAGCACAGAAAAATCTGTTGCTATCTCGCGTGCGCAAATATTGAGCGAAAGGAACAACCTGAAGAAAATCTACAAAATCTATTTTTTAAGGGTAGACGATAGCAACGGGGCGGGAAATTCAAATTTTTTACAGTTTTTTACATTTTGTAGCTAAACTGAGCTATTTTTGTTCAGCGATTTTTCGTTCGCGAGAATAAAACCGTATTCTTTTCATTATTCAGCCGATTATGTGTTCTGGTCTACGAAGCAGTGGTATTGCCCAAAAAACTTGTCGTAGACCAGAACACATAATAGGCTGAATTATTGTTGTTCTGTTGTTTACAATAATGAAAAGAATACTGTTTTATTGCCGCGAACGAAAAATCGCTGAACAAAAATAGCTCAGTTTAGCTACAAAATGTAAAAAACTGTGAAAATTTTGAATTTCCCGCCACGTTGCTATCGTCTGCCCGTAAGGAGAAGGCTAGTCCAGCACCTCTACGATTCTCTCAGCATGTCCCAGAAGGGCATGCACATCACAACAACGGTTTAGGTAGTCACTGCAGTGCCAAACATAGGCCCATGCATGATGCACTAAATCATGATCCGCTAAAGACCATGGTTTATGGGCTGGTTAGATAGATAGATATTGACGAAGACCAGCCCCTCTACCCTTGACGCATTTTCCCAATACGGCCTCAATATGGCGCAATTTACAAAATTTAATATTTTACAAATTAAGACGCATTTTGTGTTTTTATTGAATAAAACAGCCTTACCTTTGAATAAACATTACAAAGTATTTAAAATCAAAGCATTACTATGCGAATTCAAAGAGAAATAAATTTAAAAACTTTTTCAATTTGATCGCATAGCGTCAAGGGTAACTGCACAGACAAGAGATGTGTTTTCATACCTTTGACACGGTAAAGTTGTCGGAAATCGCAACCACTCCACGTTTCTACAAGCGTTGTTTGTTACTAAATATTTAGTAGACAAGTTAAACGACAGCTAGGGACAGAACTTAGACTAAACAAAACACAGTGACTGACAGACATCCGATCCCATGTCACCAAATTCTTTCGACTTCTAGAATAGCTTCCGAGAGAATGTAGGTGTACACACGACAGCACGTCAGAGTGTGCACTTTTGTTGTAAAGTCGCCCGTAACGTAACTGAGTAGAGTGCTAGCGTGTAAAGGTCAACGCGCTGTCGATGTCGTGTGTACGAATTGGTACGGTCAGCCACAAGCTAGGATACAGCATGGTAAGCTCTAACACGAGGCATAAGTGCGTCGATCGAACCAAAAGGTTTTTACTAGACTAGCGTATCGCCGTATACAGTCATGTACAGTCGGCCACAGTCTAGGACAAGGGCGTCGCCAGCCGATGGCGCAAGGGGGGGCAAGTTGACTTTACCTACTACAATTCATACTTTTCTCATTCTCTATGAATGAGAAAAGTAGGTATGAATTGTAGGTAAAGTCGACAGCACATGAAGCTTTTCACTTGTACTACGAGCCTTACATCTACAGCCAGAGCGTAGTTGAGCGTACGGAATATTAGGAGTGGAATTGGTGAATTCATTCGAGTTTCGACGTACGGGAATGATTGTTCAAGGCTTGAACTTCAAGCAAATTAACTCAAAGACTTAGTACTTTGGTTGCATTATATTTGGCAACTTTTTTAGAATCTCTAGGGGGGGGGCAGCTGCCCCTCCCTGCCCCCCCTTGGCGACGCCCTTGGTCTAGGATACCCCATGGTAGCTCTTACCGCGCGCGGCATAGGGGCGCCAATCGAACAAAAAGGGGTATATTGTACACACGACTGCACTTACTCTTCTGTTGTAAAGTTGCCCGTAACGTAACTGAGTAGAGTGCTAGCGTGTAAGCGTCGACGTGCTGTCTTGTGTACATAAAGAAATGGTGTTTTTTGGTGCTGATGAAAAAAACTTTCGGCGTTTCAGGGTCTGGCAAGTCGCCAACGACCGAAAACTGCCTTCGGGGTGTAGTAATAACTTGCGAGCTTGTACCTACTGCGAAATATGATCCGAATTCCCAATACGTTTTAGATTGATGATATTTTAGTTGAGAAGCTTTCGGTTAAGGTTGGACGTTAGCAATTTCACAGTTTTTTTACATTTTGTAGCTAAACTGAGCTATTTTTGTTCAGCCATTTTTCGTTCGCGGCAATAAAACAGTATTCTTTTCATTATTGTAAACAACAGAACGACAATAATGAAAAGAATACTATGTTATTGCCGCGAACGAAAATAGCTCAGTTTAGCTACAAAATGTAAAAAACTGTGAGGCGGGAGAAATACGACAGACGGCTGTGATAAATCTTAGTTGCTAAGTGATAAAATAAGAGCCTAACCGTGAGGAAGCCTGCGAATTTTTTGGCCCCACAAGTCTACATAAGTAGGTATTGGCCTTGATTTTTCTTTGGGTTACGCACACACGACAGCACGTCAGACTACACTTTTGTTGTAAAGTCGCCCGTAACGTAGCCAAGTAGAGTGCTACCGTGTAAGCGTCTACGTGCAGTCGTGTGTACGCTGATGAAGCTGAGAGGTAGTGCTGGGGAAGTCTACTCAATACAATTCGTTTCAAGTACAATTGAACGCGAAAATCACCAATCGTCTGGGAGAGAAGGCCTTGTAGAACGTGTATTGTATAGGCTACATTTTACTTTGTCTTTGTAAAATCAGCCACAACATTCATTCTGTATCGGTCTGACTCCGGTAATACATTCGCTTTGACGCAACCAACATGGTGCTTACAAAACAAATGCCGTAACAAGCTATATCTCACTGATCTTTGGAAGACGCCCGAGGCTGTGCCTAAACTTTAGCAACTTCGCCAGTGGAATGCTAATTTTCGCCTGGCAAATATTTTAACCTTACCCAGCCATTAAGAAAAATGCACAAAATCGATTCCTGTATCAAATACATATCAGCTTACTAACTCCCAGCCTAGTACACACGACAGCACGTCGACCTTTACATGCTAGCATTCTACTCGCTTACATTACGGGCGACTTTATAACAAAAGTGTATAGTCTGACGTGCTGTCGTGTGTACGGTAAAATAAGTCGAATGGTCACGAGCTCTCCACCTCACCTAGCTGGTAAAATAAAATCCAATAATCGATTATACGATTATTGGACTGTGAGACGAAAGAGAAGGGAGCAACTTGTCCAGAGCTACCCTCCCTAACCATGAACAGAGATAGATGGAAAGCCCTGTTGTCAGCCCCAGACTCCACGGAGGAGTAAAGGGATCTAAGAAGAAGAATCGATTATACATTTATTAATTATCGCGTATACTTTTCTAATCGAGCAGTTAATTTAATATTTTAAAACCGGAGCCCACCCGAGCTCGAGTCATTTGCGTGTGTACGGGCGGTAAGTTCCGGTGTTTTCACTCGTTATGGCGAATGGCGATCGATACAGAGGTCGATCGTTATCGATCGCTGATATGAAGGGGTCAGTTACATAATAGATTATAGTATTATGATGGATTCAACGCATAACTTCTTTGAAGTGGAAGTGGGCAGGACACCTGGCGAGACGTACCGATGGCAGATGAACAAAGTCCATTGCGGAATGGCGACCCCGAGAAGGGAAGAGATCGGTTGGCAGACCACCAGCCAGATGGTCCGACGACATAGCCAAGGTAGCCGGCAAACATTGGTTGCGCCTGGCACAGGATCGTGAGAGTTGGCGTGAGCATGAAGAGGCCTTTACTCAGCAGTGGGTGTAAAAGGCTGATGATGATGATTATGATAGGCTTCAAATGGCATCAATAAGGGACACACGGAAGGGACATGGGACGAAGACTCTGTGTGGACGCCACGTCAGTTTGAAGTCACTGAAATTCACTGTAAAGGGGCGTGGACAAAGCAAAACGTCAAATCCGCCTTCCTGCCGTAAGAACCCTTCCTGCAAGCGTAAGATAAGGCTGGTTTAGAGCGTATATAGGGTTTTAAATCTCACTCTTTTGTTTGACGTAGAGCGGCAAAGCTAGAGTTATAAACCTATGGATACGCTCTAACCCAGCCTCATGCTACGCTTGCTGCGGTAGATAGACGTAACGCAGTATATTTGGCATCAGGTGCGAAATGGGTATCGATCCATCGGCGGGGGGTAGGGCGCAGGACGACCGAGGGGGGATGGGGGCACGCACTGCCTGGATGCAGCCTGCAGCTTCACCCGGACCTAGGCAGTCGCCATGGCAACAGGGGCTAACGCAATGGTGTCTCGATGGCGTCCCAGTAGAAGGACAAAACCGGGGTTGCCTCGTTTTTCTACCACAAACAGCAAACTAATCGTCTAGGATTAGAAGATTCCTTGCTGTACTACAAAAACATTTAAAGAACCGACAGCATTAATAAATCGTAATCGAACTTGTCAACTGGCAGCCCATTTTAGCTCCATTGCATTACAGACTCAGGCCCCAGGTAGACCCCAGGATTCAGCAGAGCGTGATTTAAGCAGGGTAATTTATGGGACTACCATTATTACACTTTTCAGAAAAATAAGTCCTTTGCCATTCAATGGGTGTCTTGGAGGCTATGTAAAAGCAGCAGCATCTACCCAGATGATAATAATTATTGTAGAGAATTATTATGTCTGCTTAAAAACAGTAGCTTGAGAATCTGGAATGATGGTGTTCACTGTCGTTATCAAGCATGCTTGCTAAGGAGGCAGGATTAATTACACAGTCTAATCCTCTTGTCTATTAGGAACCTTGCTTCAGTGTAGTAAAAAACGAATAAAGTAATTAACCATTTACATCCACTGGATGAACGTTCAAAATATCACTTCGCCACTACTAATTAACAAAGACATTATTCATTATTGAACTTGACTCGTTTTGAAAGAAATGAAATGATTAACATTAATTTTGATAGCGTGGTCAGACATATAAGTAGTTAATTGCTTTTCACGGTGGCGGATCCAGGATTTTGATTTGGGGCTTGAACCCAATGATGGTAGGTTTTATCAAGATAAAGTAAACACAAAAAGCATACAAATGGTAAGCTTTTGGCTACTCGGTGTGCCCACCCCAGCGATGCACTGCTATCAAGTTCTACGTTCTGGGATCTTAACTTTTTTCATGGAGCAACGCGCCCCCACCCCTTAGCCCGCCCTCTGAATCCACTACTGCTCTTCAGTAATTACAACTTTCTATTGTGTCCCAAAATTTAAAATAGATTTGCTTATCTTTTGTAATATTTACAGTAGGTAGACATTGAAGCTGGGGTTTTCATTTAAGCGGAGGACCATTTCTGTAAAATTTTGGTTATGTTGCATTTCTCTGCATCCATTCTAGCCAGAATGATAACAATAATAAGAATATTGTATGTATAGAATGTGACTTAGTTCTGAAAATTTTCTACAATACATATGATACTCGTCAAGTTTATGAAATTGCAGTTGCAGTATGAAAAATAGGTTGGATCAAACACACATGGACATGCATGAGTGATCTTTGTAATCATTCAGTTATGACTATTTGAGCATGCAATCCATTTAAATCTAAGATAAGATAATCTGTTACATATAATATTTATCAATCTTGTTAGAAGTCAAGTTGGAAGCGGAAAGTTGCTGATAATAATTTAATTACAAGCCCTAATGAGCCTACAAGTTAAGCAAAGGACAAGGCTAATTAAAACAACAACATCTCCCCTCACTTTCTAGTCTCCAATCAGTTGGAAAATAATTTCTAGGCTAAACTTGAGTTGGCATGAAGTCACTCACCAGAATTTCTTGCTAAAGTCATATAAAATGGTATCGCCCCTGTGGACGGGAGATGGCCAGCGGGATGAATCGAAGAATCGGACTCCGTAGCTGAAGACACCTCGAGGAACCGCCGGTCGCACCGACCTGAAGACCAGAATTACAACACTGCAGGCTATATTTACACGACACTTAACCTAACTTGGATGCCGTGGCAACCTCACACACTATTCTAACCAAAAACCGACTACACTTTACCCACCAGCTGGCAAAAACGTGGGGGTCTCACACGACTCGCACGAATCTAGAATCCGAATGTGCTGACTTGACTACGTTTGCGCAGCAAAGTACCGGGACGTCTGCGTACGTACCTTCCGCTGTCTATGAAAATGCACCCTGTGAAACTCCTCAGACACAAGCAGGCACGACACTTTCTGACCGGCTTGAACGATTGATCACGCGCGTATCAATCAACATAACACACATGAGAGTTTCATGAAACACGAGCACGTTGCCTAGAAATTACGACAGAAAATAAATGAAAATGGACACTTTTTTGTTTCTGGAACTAAGTTCACACCGAATCACAGATTACAAAAAAGCACCGGATATGAGCATTTTTCATCGACGTATTTTTTTTTTGTTTGAAATATTCAACTTTGCACATTCTTCAATACAGGTATTCAGCTGAAATTTTTATTTTATTAAATGACAATTTTTTAACACGCAGCAATAGATTTTAGAAACTAAACAAGAAGCGAATATTTTCCAAAAAAAGTCAAACAGGAAATGCCAAAGAAAAACATCGAACCCTTCAAAGTTCCTTTTGCAGATCACGCGCTTTCGCGCGCGACTGTAGGTAATGTAATCGATCGTTCACGGGTAGACGATAGCAAGGTGGCGGGAAATTCAAAATTTTCACAGTTTTTTACATTTTGTAGCTAAACTGAGCTATTTTTGTTCAGCGATTTTTCGTTCGCGAGAATAAAACCGTATTCTTTTCATTATTGTAAACAAATTATTGTAAACAAAACTGTGAAAATCTTGAATTTCCCGCCACACTACTATCTTCCAGCCTTAAATGCATGTTCACACGGTTGAATTTGCTGTTGAATGGAGTTAAGTAGGCTAGGGCTCGGATTGTTGTATTAAAAATCCCGAAATATGTAATTTTACTGATGGTAATATGGATCTAAAAAACGGAAATATGTAAAAAAACAACTACGATAATGAGCCGTTTTCAGCAGAAATTCAAAAAGCATTTCAGAGATGGCACCTGCAGGCGTGGCCATAGAAGAATCGGAATATGGCTGTCACATATAAATTTTAAGAGTCTTTATTCCGATTCCGTAACGTGGGTTCACGGCGATAGCGTGTAGGGACCTTTATCTAGCCAATTCGTTCGCGCAGTATAGCGCGACACGTGTAATCTAATCAAAAGTTCAAACGTATGTCAAATTATGAAATCTGTGAATTCTGCGCAACTTATTGTGATTGGCTATTTCGCTACAAGCTCGTCTGCCATTGGTTCTCTGGAAATAAAAGGAACTTCACGTTGAATCATTTTGAATTTTGAATTCTCTAATCTGTGAACTCCCTGAATTTGACATTCGAGAAAATATGAATGGACTTTCGTCATTCTGAAGCCCCGTTTTCTGGGTTTTTAATTAATTTAATTACAACAGAGATTGTATTTTTTAAACGTAAACACATCCAGCAGTCTTTAGACTTCAGTTAACATGGTAAGTGCAGTGTAAAATATTATAGGTTAGGTTAGGTTATGTACTTCGTCCTTGTACTGAAAGCGAGTAATCAAACAGAAAACCTTTTCGGTTTCAGCACTCGTGCCGGCAGTTGTTGTACTGCCCAACGCGGTGGAAATATGCAATACCGGTCAACTACAAAACTACTGTGCTTAGTCCAAAAACTGATCAGGTAAGTCAATATTTCGAACCTATGGATTGATTCTTGCTTGCCATGATGGCCTGAGACCAGAGGTGACCTTAGATAGATTTGTGAGAGGAAAAAAAACAAGGTTCTTATTACATAAAATATAACTTCCTCTGAGAAGTTCATCAAGTCACTGGACACTGTATAAATCTTGTTACATTGTTAAGTAGTATAATAATTCCAGATCATAGCAGCAGAATGCCGCCACTACTCGGCACGCAAGGGTTTCTTCTCCTCCATAATCGAGAACATCAGGGAAGACATCGCAAAGAACAAGGAAATGAAGGACAACATCAAGAAGTTCCGCGAAGAGGCACAAAAGCTGGAGAACTCGGAAGCGTTGCAGGCGGCCCGACGGAAGTTCCACGCCGTAGAGTCCGAGGCGTCGAAGGGCTCCGAAGTGTTTAAGGAAACTCTGGAGGGGATCAAAGGCAAGGTCGGCCACGTGTTTGAGGAGGCTAAACAGACTGACATTGCTAAGAAAGCTGGTAAGCATCACCTATTAAAGGAGTTAAGGCACCTTACACAGTGAAATTAGCCAAAGAAAAATTTACAAAATCGAGAATCATATTAGATACACTGAACGAATCAAAAAAGAAAAAAAAAAAAGCGCGCTGCCAATTTTTTTCTGCGATAATATTTTCAATATGTTTATAAATGTCAACACGAAATTTGCTGTGTTAGATAGCTCTTACCTATTTCTAAGGTTCTGAATGAGCACTTTTTTGGATTAATTTATCCCAGGGATGTACAGATTTATAGGGAATACGGGCCACTCTGGAGTATTATGAGCCAAAGACGGACCTCTACAAAATATTATCTATTTTGTAGCAGTCCATCAATTTCATGAATAATTAAAAAATATTTCATGAATAATTTTCTTAAGAAAGTGAAAACGTTGAATTGATATAAATATTCTCTTACATCTTTAGAGCAACAAATTATTTTAATAATTATTATAGGTAGTTGTTGTTTGTAAGTAAAACACTCGAAAAATTGCCTGCTTTAATCATAAAGTTTCCATCGTTCCTTTTTTTCTGGCTGTTGACATGTTAATGTTCATTCACAGGCAAGTTAACAGAAGAGATATCAAAGTCAGCGAAAGGGGCTGCGGAGAGCATATCAGAAGGAAGCCAGAAGCTCGGAGCAAGTTCTGCATTCCGGACAATATCTCAGGTAATTACTTACAACTTGAGTCATACCCAAAACTATAATAATTACAGTGACTGGTTGGAAATTTCCTAAAAAAAACCCAACCAGTCACAGATACTACACGGTGCACTCTAATTCGATAGCGGAACTTTAAGTAGGCTGACTACTGATCAATACCAACAACTTGTACTAGGTGGCGAAAAAAATATCAGTTTTTTCAAGTTTGTAGCTAAACTGAGCAATTTTTGTTCAGCGTTTTTTGTTTCACGGCAATAAAATTTATTACTTTCATTTTTGTAAACAACAATAATTCAGCAGATACCTACGTGTTCTGGTCATAAATCTAGTTTTTTGCGCAGTACCACTGGTCTGTCGACCGCAAAACAAAATCAGCTTAGTAGTTTACAATAATGAAAAGAATACGATTTTATTGCCGAATTGCCGTGAGAAAGTCAAAAGTTAAAAAAACCGGTGATAAAATGGGCTTTCCAGCCACGCTGCTTTCTTTGGACCTTAACCCTCGTTTTATTGACATAGTTTTACATTTTAGTGCATTTTATTACATTTTGCAGGCGACAGACATAGTGAAGAACGAGATGGCGCCGCGGGGGCTCGAGGGGCGCGTCTACACCTCGCCGGCCGCACTGAGGAAACGAGTTGAGGTAGGTTAAGATAAGCATAAGTTTATTCGCGTAAAAGGTGATACTTATGCCCGATTTCTGAATTAAGAAATTCGTTAAGGCGCCGTGCATAGTGAATCGCCCGCGCTCAAAGAAAAATGCACATAATCGATTCCTGTATCAAATACACTTGAAAATGTTCACATATCAAACCCTAGAATTAGGTGAGACCTATCTAAAACAGCCAGTTTCGTGTTGACATTTATAAATGTTTTGAAGATATTATGCTTTTAGTGTATTTGATACAGGAATCGATTTTGTGCATTTTTCTTTGCGCGCGGGCTAATTCACTATGCCCAGTATTTGCGTAAAAGGTGATAGTGTTACAGAAGTATTTTAACTAAGTGATGTTAATCAGACAAGAGTTTAGCTTCTGTTGCTGTGCTAGACTAGAAGTCTGTATTACAGGAAATAGTGCCTTCTTTTTCTATATCAACTGACCATCTCCTGTTGGGTATCCAAAAGATGGAAAAAGAAACAAAGTAATACCCTTTGTTTCTTCTTCCATCTTTTGGATACCATTCGGTTGTGCTTTTGTTCCATCTATCATTTTCAATACTCGTAATGGGGGGGCCACTACCTCATACGATTACCTACCTAATACTCGTAATGATAAAAAATATGCAACAATCGGATGTACGTGGACCGCGCAATTCGAAAGGTCACCTTACTTTTTGAACAAACCTCGTAAATAGAGGCATTAGTCCCGTTGTTTATTGACCAATATCTCGTATCGCTTGCAGGTAGCAGAGGACGAGCGAACATTCGCGCCGGATACCGAGACTGTCGGCGTGGAGCTCCACCGGGACTCCAAATTCTACCAGCAGTGGGAGACCTTCAAGAACAACAACCAGTATATCAACAAGGTTTGTACCTATCACACGCACAAGCTTCACCACAGTTTGGCCTGCGCAAACCAGGGGCCTTAGCCTGTAACGCAATGGTGCCAAAATGAGCTCCCAGTTGACGGCCTCAATTCGGAACCCAAAGTTTTTTGTTCAAAAGTCCGTTATTGGCTTAATCTTATCTTTAGACAATATTGAGAAACTAATTTAAATATTTTTTATTTTGGTCCAGTAGTTTTGTTTTTATGCGCTAAAATGTTTTGTTCCTATGACCGCCAACAGTATGCAGACCGTCGCGTGACGTCATAAAAGTGTATCTTTGAAACTTTGTAAAATCCAAACTACTGAACCAAAATAAAAAATATTCAAATTAGTTTCTTATAATAGCCAAAAGTTTTGAATAAGCCAATAACGGACTTTCGAACAAAAAACTTTGGGTTCCGAATTAAGATTTATTAATGCTGTCGGTCCTTTTAATCTTTTTGTAGTACAGCAAAGAATATTCTGATTCTAATTCTAGAGGATTAGTTCTCTGGTTGTAGGAGAAAAATGAGGAAACCCCGGTTTTGTCCTGCTGGGACGTCATGACACGCCATTGCGTTACAGGCTAAGGCCCCAGCTTGTTGAATGAACACTGCGCGTGTAGTTGGTAAGACAGTAGCTTGCACCACCAGAGAGTAGACGCCCAGTGTTCAGCGTACAAGCTGGCTTGCACAGCCAACACTATGGTGGTCCAAATCAAACTTTATGAAATCTGTGAAGCTAGTCACAGTAGGTCACGCACGCCGCAATAACACATTTTGGGTGTCAGCGGAGTTAAAATTCATTCATTTATGTTACACGTCCGTGTTTGGGTCACAGAAGATTAGGAGAAAATTGCTGTAACCTTTGTAACAGAAAGATAGACACGCATGAGTGATTTTATAATATGGTTCCGTTTTACGCTTTTGAGTTACGGAACCCTAAAAATCTGTAAAATTTTGACGTGAAATAAAAATTTAATTGCGTTTTAGTAAAATCAGTTGGCTCCACACGTATTGACTCGTCTTTCCTGTGGGCTAGGTCGACTAAGCTGTCAGGACTGTATAGGTGCTGGGCAAGCCTACTCCATCTAAAACAATGTCCCAGGCACTGCAGCGCCGAGTGGTCTCTTCACCCATCTAGTGTGAGTGAAGGTGCCACTGGACGCTGTATAAATTATCTCATTACGTAGATGCAAAGGCCTTAGTTTTTTTTTTTAGTAAAATGCCTTCCACTTCTGCCAATCACTTCTCGCGATTGATCTATGACCCTGTTTACTTAAGCTGTGTTGCGTCAAAGCAACTTTTTAAAATATTTATCTTTTCTATCCACAGGTATTAGACTGGAAGATAAAATACGAAGAATCCGACAACCCCGTCGTGCGCGCCTCCCGTCTCATCACGGAGAAGGTAACCAGCCTGTTCGGCAATGTCTTCGAGAAGACCGAGCTCTCAAAGACCCTCACCGAGATCTGCAAAGTAGATCCCACGTTCACGTCACAAAAGTTCCTAGACGACTGCGCGAACGATATCATACCGAACATTCTAGAAGCGATGGTCAGAGGCGACTTGGAAATACTAAAAGACTGGTGCTACGAGGGAGTGTTCAACATCCTCGCTACACCGATGAAACAGTGCAAGCAGCTCGGCTACCGACTAGACTCAAAGATTCTAGACATCGAGCAGATTGAACTAGTCATGGGCAAAATGATGGATCAGGGCCCCGTTCTAGTCATCACATTCCAGTCCCAACAGATCATGTGTGTACGGGACGGGAAGAACAATGTCATAGAGGGTGACCCCGATAAGGTGATGCGAGTCAACTACGTCTGGGTCTTGTGCCGGGACCCGCAGGAGTTGAACCCCAAAGCAGCGTGGCGGTTGCTGGAGCTATCCGCGAACAGTGTAGAACAGTTAATATAGGCGAAATGAATTGTATAGTTTTGTGAATTAAACCGTTGAACGATGAACGTCCTGGTTTTTGTAGACCCAAACGGAATGACCCCGCTTCGTTTTAGATGCAAAGTTGATGCGTTACTATGAACTTAAACAGGTATTTTTTTTGTAGTTGAGAAATGTACTTTTTTACTGTGAAAAGAAACTGCTCAGTTTTATAGTAGTGAAATATTTTAATGTCTATTGTTGAAGTGGAGATTTTTGATGGTTTATAGTTTACTGTTGCCATAAGCCCAAGTATCTTATCATTGTCGTGTTATTTATTACATTTAGCTGATAAGATTACTGTCCCTCCATGACTTCACAGTAGCAGTTTACTGTTTTTAAACGTTGAAGATGCGTATTTAATTTTTTACCTATGATATTAATTTTTCTATTTAATTTATTTAATAGGCTATTGTTTTTGTTCTATATGTTAATATTTGTTTGGAATAAATAGTTTAATTTTAAACGTTGCCTTGCTTTTCAATGGTGTCTGTTGGATTTGAAAGACAAATGCATAGTTTCAAATGTTTTTATTAGAGGCACATAAAATAGACGGTCAAAGTTCCATCAGCTTGCACATTTGATCATAATTTATTTACAGAACGAACTTTCAAAGTGTAGAGATTAGTGAGTGCTAAAGCTAGAATCATAATTATTAAAGAAAACATTGAATTAAGTAAGTATAAAGTAAATAATGGGAAATGAAGTCTAACGGTGACTAGGTTATAAATTATACAAAAAAGTTCTAAATGGAATGTGTCTCATGATGATGAAAATAAAAATAACCTTAACTCTTATAAATTCCAACTTAAAATCAAAGATTTTACACGCAGTTTGTACCAAAATAAAATTATTCAGAAAAACAATCTTCATTGAGAAGAGGCGGTTAAAAACTATATTCACATAACTAAACTTACCATTTGTTTGTAAAAACTCGATCTACATAATATGGCTTAACAAAATTAACTGCCACAAAACTTATTCCTATAATAATTGTTATTATCTCCTAAATATAAGCTCAATCAATTTATTAAAATGCTTGCAAATTGCAGTGTAAAACACGCTAAATAAATGTAAAACGTGTATGATGTGTAAAGATAAAAATCGATTTGTACACTACACATAAAAATGCCTTACTATCCGTTGGGGCCGTTCCTATCACATTTTATTCTAGGCCTCATAAGTTTGTTTCCCTACAGCTTATCATTCAATATCAAAGCATTCTCTTCGACCCTTAATTTTCTTAACAATTAATTCAAACTTGAGAGAATTTAAATATTTTGAGGTGGTTCGTAACTGTGCATACTCTTTTCAAAAGGTGTTACGCGCCTATTTCTTAGTACAAATATATAATAAATGTTGAAACACCGGTTTAAACAGCGTCGCCTTGTTTGTATATTTATTGTTGAAAAATTTTGAACCACTCGACCATTTTCGTAAATAACGGTCAAAGAGTGTTAAGCGCGTTCGCTGCTCGAGTGCTCGCTCATTTGACATTACGATAATTTGACATTTTAACTTATTAAAATGTTCCTAATTTGTCTTCAACGAAAATAGCGTGGCGAAAAATGCAATATTTTGAGTTATTTCAACTTTGTAGCTTAGAATAATGGTAAGAATACTGTTTTATTTACGTGAAGCAAAAATCGCTGAACAAAAAAAAGCTCAGTTAAGCTACAAAAATGAATTTAAAAAAAACTGTAAATATGGGCTTTTCCGCCACGCTACTTTAGTTGACCCTTAACATTTTTGAAGGATAGACATTTAGCTAATTTAACATTATGAGAAAACACACGCGAGGCGAACAAGTTGTCGCGCTGGACGCTTTAGACACGAGAGAAGAAAAGGGACATTTCCATAATTGAAATTTAGCGACTAAAATCGACCACATTCTAGTCGACGAGCGACTACAATCGACTACGTTCTAGTCGACGAGCCACTGCATGAGGCTGGTATCCAGTCCGCCGGTGGAGATGAGCCGCGAGTCGTCCGGTAAGAAGCGCACACAGGTCACGTGGGACGAGTGACCCCCGTACTGGTGACACAGAGACTGAGGGGCAAAAGGTTTATGTGTTAGATTTGGTAACATTTTGTGTGTAAAATGCAAGGGTTTCCTGTACCGAAACACTATTCGCCGATTACAGCTTGGCGATGAGGATACACACTGACAGTTGAACTAATCCAAGCCCCCGATATCGATTGTTAACTTATGTTTTCAATGATCGGGGGATTCTGGAAAAGAGGCATCCTGGAAAAGGGACACTTTAGGAAAGAAGCATTCTGGAAAAGAAGCATCCTGGAAAAAGGACACTCTAGGAAAGGGGCATTCTGGAAAAGAAGCATCCTGGAAAAGGGACACTTTAGGAAAGGGGCATTCAGGAAAGGAGGGTTACCGGGAACGGGGCGTTTTAGAAAATGGACATCATTTTAGAAAATGGACATCAAAGGGACATTTTGGGAAATTGACGTCCCGGGAAAGATATTTTTGGAACATTATGCTCTGAAAGGCCTGGTAGCTATTAATGAACAATGGTAAAGAAGACACTTACTTTGGGTTGCGTGACGGGGTAAGCGAAGAGCTTCACTTTCCCAAAGTCGTCGCCGGTCGCCACCAGTCTGTTATCATGAGATCTGCAACAAAAAAAAGGTAGATGTGAAGTGCGGTTGGTTGCGTAGGTACCGAATGGATAATATAAAGGAGTGGACCGGTATTAAACTCTGAATGGGTCGACCGTCGGTGGGTAGACCAAAAACTTGATCTCTTCTTCTTTTTGCGTGCCGTCTCCTGTCGGAGGTTGGCAATCAGTTTGGCTACCTCGTCCTTCAATCGAAGCTGCCAAACGTAACCATTCGATTTCTTTGGAGTAGCTCGTATAGCTCGATGGGTCAACGATATTGGTGAAGGCAGTGGACAAGAATAGCTTCTGACTCAGTCAGATGGCTAGTAACAAACCTGGTGCAAGTATTGATATCTGTCCCGTCAGCGTTCTCCGGCCACACGCCTATGGTCTGGAAGGTGATGGGGCAGGTGTTGGTGGCCCAGACTACGTCGCGCAGTGACGTCGGCGACGTGATCTGACGGCAGGTCGTGGCGTTCCCTGTTGATGGGATACAATTGGACATTGTGAAGGACGTGTGAGTGTGATTGAACTGAGTGAGTTTACTCAACTGCTTCACCCAAGATTTTAATTTCGAGTAATAACTGTCGGGTGAATAACTATAAAATTAAAAATGATAAATACTCCCGACATTTTAGCTTCAAATAAGCATATTTCATAAACGGCTGAATCGATAAAATGTATCTAAGCACTGTCGCTAAGACGGGTCAAGCCGACTAAGCTGTCAGGATGGTATAGGTGCTGGGCAAGCCTACTCCATCTAAAAAAAAACAATGTCCCAGGCACTGCAGCGCCGAGTGGTCTCTTCACCCATCTAGTGTGAGTGAAGGTGCCACTGGACGCTGTATAAATCATCTCACTACGTAGATGCAAAGGCCTTAGTTATCGCTAAAAAACCTGCTTTCACATACAAATAATTATGTATGTATGTGGATAACTTGAGTAAATTTGGTCGGAACGTCATGGAATTTGGTAGGCGGGTAAATGAAATTAAAATATTTTTTAAGTCCGAACAAGAGCCAAATCGGTCGAGGGGTTGCCGAGTTATGGGGTTGTAAAGTTTATGATAATATCCCCATCGGTGCGTTGCGCTGTGTTGCTTCGTCGTTACGGACACGTTTGTATCTGTCCATTGCGAAGGCTGAACTGAGACGCAGATGCGACGGCGTGTATACCCTCTTGCGTCGCGACGTCGTGCGTCGTCAACGCACATGTGGCATACAATGCGTCGATCCGATGCGACGACGCAACGCAACGCACCAATGGGGCCTCCCCTTACACGGGGCGAACCACTAGTATAAACTGGTTTCAAAGCCCTGATGACTTACAGAACAGCAGCTCGTAGTCTCCGGAGTTGCTCCTCACATACTGGCTGTCCTCAGACCAGTCCACGTGCGTTATGTAGCTCGAGTGGCCCTGCGGAGCACGAGGTGGGTCGTTAATAACTGCACCACTTGGGGGGACGAACGGATACATTACTACTAGGGCAGAGCTGGAACTAAAAAGACCTCGCCACATAGCGTATAGGTACCTGTTGTACCAACACAAAACAGGGGCCTGAGTCGGTAACGCAATGGTGCCAAAATGGGCTTCCAGTTGACGGCTTCAATTACGATTTATTAATGCTCTCGTCGGTCCTTTTAATGTTTTGTAGTAAGTACAGCAAATAATATTCTGGATTCTGATTCTAATTCCAGAGGTGTAGTTCGCTGGTTGAAGGAGAAAACGACCCCAGTTTTGCTCTTCTACTGGGACACCATCGACACGCTATAGAGTTACAGACGTAAGCCCAGTTACGGCCCATTTACACATTTAGTTACTGAGGATTTGGGTTCACTTTGTAATGGCGGTTTTAGACCAAGCAAAAAACGAGTAGCAAACTAGAAAAAATGAAATTTTCGCGACTCACAGTGGATAGTCTTGGTCTAAAACCACCTTCAATATTAGGCGAGCGAAACTTTCACAAGACGTAGGTAAGCAAGCTCATCAGTAGGTACAGTCGGCCACACGCTGGGATACCCCTTTTTGTTCGATTAGCGCCCTTATGCCGCGCGCGGAAGACCTACCATGGGGTATCCTAGACTGTGGCCGAGCGTACAAGTGAAACATGCTGTTGTGGATCTTATATCTAAAGATACAGGGCACAATTTACACAAGCTAGGATCATTCCGTGATAAATGTAGTTCGGTTTACCCTTCGTCGCTTTCTCTCCGTACACTATTGTGTGTGTGAAATGCGTGAAATGGTTGAAAGAGTTAGAAACACATGGAATGGATTCGTAAGAAACTATACCTACACGTTTTGCCTACACTAAAATCATTCATGCACAAATCACAATGCTTATCATAGTAAATCCTCATTATAGTCAAATCGTGTGTGCCTTTACTACAATCATTCATGCACAAATCACAATGCTTATCATAGTAAATCCTCATTATAGTCAAATCGTGTGTGCCTTTACTACAATCATTCATGCACAAATCACAATGCTTATCATAGTAAATCCTCATTATAGTCAAATCGTGTGTGCCTTTACTACAATCATTCATGCACAAATAACAATGCTTATCATAGTAAATCCTCATTATAGTCAAATCGTGTGTGCCTTTACTACAATCATTCATGCACAAATCACAATGCATATCACAGTGAATCATCATTTAGATATTTATTTATTTACCAATTTCATTTGCTGACGCAATTTCAATTTACATCCATCATCAATTTACGCATTGCAATACTAAGGTTAATTTTTAAATAGTTTTACTCAAAAAAGCTCGTAATGTGGTCATTAATTCGACAACCTTCTTTGAGCAAAGGAGGACTTGCGGGCTACTTTGATTAGGCGCCAGAAAAGTTGTATGGAATTTCATTAATGTCGTGTTTTGCGGCCAGAAAAACTGTGTGAAAATCCATTAATGTCGAGTTTTGTTTCATAAATAGAACTCAAAAGTCAGGCACAAAAAGTATTTATTTAGAATTTGGCTGTTTGGGTGCTGGCAGTCTACAAATTGCATAGAAAAAAAAAGCGCGGCCATATTGTTTTCGCCGCTTCGCGCGTTGTTCGAAGTGATTTTTTCTGTGCGTACTGTTTTTGTTGTAAATAAAAGTGAACTCTTCAAGCAACGAATCCTCCGATTTAATGTGTTTAACAACGCCGAACATAAAAAGGAAGCGAAATAAGATATTTAAAGGTACCTATTGCCACCGAAGTCAAAGGAAAAATACAAGTTTATCTACGAAAAGTTTGCGGAATGAAAAATCAACAGAAAGTAAACTAAGACAAAAGGTAAGCTGGTTCTATTTAAATTACTCGCATTGTTTGAGTAAAGCACTATACAAGCCTTGGTCTGCAATGAGTGCGCTTCTGGCCACGCTATGATGGCCTCGAGCTTAGCTTAGCTACGCTCTCGGCCCTCAAGCTTGGTCATCTTTGCAGCCCTTGCTGTCCGCGCTATAAAGGCCTCGACCTTCGGTCTCGGCCTTCATTCCAGCTTGTCCATCAAGGGCTGCAATGCTGACCACGCTGTGAAGGCCTTGAGCTGCGCTACGCTGCGCTCTGTCGGCCATCAAAAGCGCGCCAGAAACGCACCCATTAAAGACCGCGGCAGTAATGTACTATTAAGTATTCCACAAACACGTCATCTTCCAAATATGATTTCCAACAACTTTTGTTCTACTACACACACACAGACAGACGCACCCTCACATAGTGGTCAAACTAATAACACGACCGGTTTTCTAATACAATAATAATGTGTGAAAATCGCGAGTCATCAAAATCAAACCTCTCTTTTTGGTTCCGGGGTTAAAAACGATAGTTCACTCTTGCATGTTGCATGTAACGAGTGATTGATGTTATGGCCCTCCAAATCATTCAAGTAAACGGTTGTTCAAAAACAGTCCTTACCAGGCACTTCCCGAGGCGCGAGAACCGCCTGTAGTCATCCTCGACCTGGTAGATGTATATGAAGTTATCCCGCGAGCCCAGCGCCACGTACTTGTTGTCCGGCGAGAACTGGATCGTCTGGATCGGCTCCGAACTGACAAACAAACAAACAAACATGTTGGAGAAGATGTAGGTTATTGAATGTACAACCTGAAAGAAGTAAAGATCCTGTAAAACTGAGGTAGGTATCTACCGACTTCTTCAAGTGTTCATGATGGGCAAGATTGAGGGGAAGCGGAGTGCTGGTAGAAGAAGAAAGTCGTGGCTCAGAAACATCAAGGAATAGACGGAGATAGCCAGCGTCGAACATCTATTTCGTTTGGCAAGAAATAGAAAAGAATAGGAAGAGCTGATTGATGGCCAACCTCCATTAGTGGAGAGGCACGCGAAGAATAAGATAACTGATGCGGATCGCTCTACATCATGATCATCAGCCCACCTCAGCCCACTGCTGGGTTTAGGCCTGGGCCCTTAGCCTGTAACGCAATGGTGCCAAAATGGGCTCCCGGTTGACGGCTTCAATTTCGATTTATTAATGCTGTCGGCCCAGTGTCGGTCCTTTTAATGGTTTTGTAGTAAAGCAAAGAATATTATGAGTCTAATTCTAGAGGATTAGTTCGCTGGTTGTAGAACAACGAAAAAATCCCGGTCTTGTCTTTCTACCTGGGACGCCATTGTGTTACAGGCTAAGGCCCCTGTTTTCTCCTCACGGTCCTTCGCCTTCCGCCTTCGCTCTAAGTAATGTTTCGTTTTCTTTGTTTCTCCATTATACACAGCATACACAGACAGTACAGTGGCGTAACGAGGCGACGTGAAATCGGTTAATTAATTAACAGTAGGTATAATCCATGGATCTGCTGTTTGGTTTGCCGACAGCGAAGCCTAGAGTTGAAGGTTTAGCTATAATATTAGCTTTATCAGAATGTGTGAAGCCTGAGCAAATGCTATTTGCTTACCCACACCGAACTAAATCCCATAGAATCCGCATTACGTATAAAATCACAATAAAAACTTGTCCCCACAGAAACAAATGATATCAGCAATAGAACAATACGAAACATCATTTCGACCATACGTCTAATATTCGAATGTCAACCTTATTGCATTAGTGTACAGTTTTACTTTAATTGCATAGACTACGGGCAAATAAGCTCCCAAAGGCAGTTTGGACATCTATTTTTCCAGACACATTTCAGAGTTCTATGTTGTATCTAGTTTTATCCTTGATCGAAGCTTACCCATCATGGTGCGAGGCGAGTAGCGCTCGTGAGTGCGGCTCGAACACCATCCACTTGCCGGTGAGACAGCCCACGGCTATAGCCGCGCCGTCCGCCGACCACGCGCAACACTGGGCACGCTCCTGTAATAGGATATGGTCTATCAATCGATATGGGAGCCTGGTACCTAATAGCAACATTAATTATGTCAGCGTTCGATATGTCAACCCCACTAGATCAGCCCCTGTATTCTCAAAAAAAAAAAAAAAAACGTTAATCAACAAGTTATAATCCGTGCGGGATCAGAATGGGATAATACCTTTTGGAACTGAGACACTCGCGGTCCGCCTGTCAGCTGTAGCGTCAGCATTTCGGCAAACTCTAGTTGTCTATGGCAAACTCGCGTCGAAACTTGCTTAGGTTTTCTGTGCGCGTGGGATGGGTGTCTGCTCGAGTTTTAGATTACAACCATTAAACATATTTGTGTATTTTCAATTTCATAACCCTTTGATAGAACTTAGAATTAACAATTTTTTTACTGACGCTACTCGAGAACTGTTATTTTCGATTCAGTTCCAAAAGGTATTATCCCATTCTGATCCCGCACGGATTATACAAAACATCCTAACTCTTTTTACCCGACTTACCCAGAAGGAGGGATGACTTATCTACTCATCGCGTCGCTGCTATATCGGTAGCGCTATCTCTTTTCCCCATGAAGCCAGATTTTTCTTTTTCAGAAATAAAGTGATAAAGTTGTAGCCTAGCTTAGATGGAAACACACCTCGATATCCTTGCTCCAGACGGTAGAGTGACTGAGTCCGTCCCAGAGCTGTAGCAGACGGTCCCAACCGGCTGATACAAACTGGGGGAGGGAGGGGTGAGCCGCCAGACCCCACAGCTCGTCCACGTGGCCTGAGGGAAGATAAGATTGGATCATTTATTAAGCTACTAGCTTTTGCCCGCGACTTCGTCTGCGTGGATTATAGAAATAATAATATATATTCTTTACTTTGCTCCTAAGTGTAAAAGCGTGATAATATGTAGCTTATGTGTTATTCTGATGTCTAAAATATCTCTATTCCAAATTTAATCCAAATCCGTTCAGCCGTTTCAGCGTGAAAGAGTAACAAACATCCATCCATCCACACTTACAAACTTTCGTAAGCATAATATTAGTAGGATGACAGGTACCGTGGCGGGAAAGCCCAAATTTTTTTTTCTTTAAATTTTGTAACCAAACTGAGAAATTTTTGTTCAGCAATTTTAGTTTCATGACAGTTTATTAGTATTATTTTCATTATTTTGAACTACAGAACTACTTTTTGGTTTGCTCTAAAAACCAGTAGTACTGCCCAAAAAACTAGTAGTTTGAGCAAATCTCATTCGTATTGTTGTTTTTATAATAATAAAAATAAGTCTGTTTTGTTGTCGTGAAAAAAATTGCTCTGTTTAGCTATAAAATAACATAAAAAAACAGCATTTTCCGCCACGCTACTTTAATTGAACCTTAAAACAAAGTTGGTGTTAGTACGAATCGTACGTAGTTAGAATCGAGACTAACCTAAGACGGCAGGCGAGAAGCCCAGCTGTAGATCACCGTGCAGGATGCAGTTCTTGGTAGTCCCGATGTACAGCTGACTGCCGCGACCCTCCGCCACCACGCGCACGCCGCCGTAGTGACCCTCGATCTGAACACACACAGCATTTTGTGAAACAAAAGAATACACACCAGTGGCGGATCCAGGATTTTGGTTTGGGGGGGCCTTGAACGCAATGAGCGTTGGTTTTAAAGATAAAATAGCATATAACATTTTGTTAGACGGTCTCAGATGATTTGGGGGGGGGGGGGGGGGGGGGGGTCTTAAGCCCCTTAGCCACCCCCCAATTCCGCTCGTGATACACATAATACTTGGGAAAGCAACAACAGTAGGTATGTACATAAGAAATTAGGATGAACTTCAAAACTAGCGCTGTCTCGCTTTGACAGGGTGATTTAAAAGCTCGATACTCTTTATTTATTGAACGTTTCTTATTGTTTAAAAGATTGTATTGTACCATTTCAGCGGTGCTCCTCCACTCTCTACCACTTTCTAGCTTCTCCTGCTCCTATTTTACACCGACATTGTTTTTATTAAACGGTTTTATTTAGCTCACCCCGTTTGTTTTATTCTTTATTCTTTCTTGGATCAAATTTAGTAATTCAAATTTCACCCTCTTCCTGTCAACCGATTAATCTGAAATTTTGTATACACTTTGGATTTTGGTGACAATACAATTATGTTTATTCATTATCATTATAAATCTAAGATGGCGGCCGCTACAAAATGGCGGATAACGTAGGTTTTATCAATCCCATCAATATGGGTATCAAATGAAAGGGCTCAACAAGCAGAATACAATATACTATAAAAAATTGAAATCCAAGATGGCGGCCGCTACAAAATGGCGGATAACGTAGGTTTTATCAATCCCATCAATATGGGTATCAAATGAAAGGGCTCAACAAGCAGAATACAATATACTATAAAAAATTGAAATACAAGATGGCGGCCGCTACAAAATGGCGGATAACGTAGGTTTTATCGATCCCATCAATATGGGTATCAAATGAAAGTGCTCAACCAGTATAATACAATGTACTATATGAATTAAACAGAATGCGAAATAAAAACTAAAAACTAGAAAATAAAAATAGGTAAAAAAACTTTTTAAGTTAAACGGTTTTATGTTAAACATACATTGCAATGTTTAAGATAAATGTACTAAAAACCAAAAATAATAAAATAGATACAGTCGTGGGAATTATAAACATATGCATAGACTAGACTAAAATAAAACCGTGGGGCACGTCAACTGCCTAATTATAGTGTAACATTACAAAACAAACATTTTAATCAACGATTGTAGACAATTGACGTGCCCCACGGTTTTATTTTAGTCTAGTCTATGCATATGTTTATAATTCCCACGACTGTATCTATTTTATTATTTTTGGTTTTTAGTACATTTATCTTAAACATTGCAATGTATGTTTAACATAAAACCGTTTAACTTAAAAAGTTTTTTTACCTATTTTTTTTTATTTTATGTATGGAACAAAAAACTTTCACCAAAGTCGTAGAACAAAATGTTGTTGGAAATCACATCTTAAAACAATGTGTGTTAGATACACCATTTATAACTCGAGAACGGGTGGACCGATTTTTATGATTTTTGATTTGTTGGATTTCTCCCCGCCCCGAATAGCAGAATAATAATGGAAAAACTCACGAGAAAAAAAAAGTCTGTGCGGATGAAGTCGCGGGCAAAAGCTAGTTTAGAATAGAAGTTTCGTGTTTCAGGAATAAAGCTATTTAAAAATCACCCTACAGGCTACGTAAAAAGGAACTTACAACATTTTCAACGCCCGCGGCGCTCATATCCGGGTTGAAGAGCACCAGCCGGCCGTCCTTCCCTCCCGCGCTCACTATCTGACCCTCCTTGAGGGCACAGAGTGAGAAGACGGACCCGGAGTGAACCCCGCGCACCAGCTTCACTATCGTGTTGGTGCCGCGGCCCCACACTATGATGTTGCCGTTCGAATCACCGGTCAAAACGTCGCCTGTCGAGATGGAAGTTTGAATAAGTTTTTTGATTGCGAGAAATGGTTAGATAGAAGATAGAATACTCTAAATGTATGCAAAAAAAAATGTTAAAAATTCACTCGGGACAGGACTTGAACCCGCAACCTCTCGCATACCGTTCAGGCGACAGTTACTTGACTCGGTAGCTCAATTGGTAGAGTGCCTGCACGGTATGCGAGAGGTTGCGGGTTCAAGTCCTGTCCCGAGTGAATTTTTTCAACTTATTAGCCGCGTTTTACCTGAAATAAAACGCATATTAAATACTTACCTTATTCGAAGCTTATTAATTGAGATAGGCACTTCCGTTTCCCGCTAAGTTGCACCAATTTACCTACTTTTTACCCCTTGTCATGATACACATGCTACTTCCGGCGGCGTCTACAGGCAGGTGGCGCCACTTTAGTGTATATAAACTGCTTGGGCGCCATATTTCCTCATGGCTTCGAAATGCACCAGGCAGAAATTAAAAGGTAAGCTTCGAATAAGGTAAGTATTTAATATGCGTTTTATTTCAGGTAAAACGCGGCTATTAAAGTACTTGACCGTTATTCGAAGCTTATTAATTGAGAAGTGTTTGTTATCGCCTGGTGACGTGGCCGCCGTTGGTATTAGAATTCATGTTTGCATGAAAGTATTGTAACGCCAATGTGATAAAAATATTAGTGTAGCAAGAGAAGTTAAATTATAATCATAATAACCAATTAGATAGTTATATCGATATCACAACAAGATAAGTCTGAAGACTGAACCATAAGATTATGAATCTGAATATTTAATCAGTCAAAATCAATAATACTTGATGGGTACTACTTAGTAGGTACCTAATAAATAGTTGAAGAATTAATCAAAATTAAACAGATACAGAAAATCTGATCTGATGTCTTTTCGCGAGAACGCGACTAAGTCCCCAGTAGGTTGTATAATACTAATAAACTTGCTTTTGCCTTAAAAATCTTATCAGTCGCGGAGGGTAGGCAGGCATGTTAGCTTTTGCGACAAATTTCACATCGAATTCTCTTCGCACCGCGAAGATCGATTTGGTCGATCTGGAGTACTTACTACCCATAATATTATTTGCCTCTTTGAATGAGCTTGTTATTCAGCCTGCTCGATACATCACGGTACGAGACGAGATCTTAAGCGTACCTCTGAGAGTTATACCTAAGTTTGATTTGCAATATTACTTTTTTCATCTAAAAGGACTCATTTCTATCCAGAAATAGGGGTTGAGACAGAGGTTACATGACTGTATCGATTGGGTAACTAGACCTCTACTTACATGATAGTTGACCCTTTTGGGTTTTGAGAAAACATAAGAATTGAGTTGACTTGTCATGTCTGCATTGCGTAACGTGGATACGACCGATTATGTAAAAGTATTGTGTTGTAAGACAAATCTCGGGGTATTGTAAGTCGCCTAAAATTTACTAATATAATTCTCGGTTGGTTTTATGGGGTCAACTTTGTTAGTATCAGCCCAACCAAACCATCGTTTCCAAGCAATCTCATATGTCTTTAAGGTAGAATGACGCCAGGAACCTTTTAGTAACGAAAACTATTCGGTGGTCCAGGACTCTACAGCCGGAGACCATCCCAACATCTCCATACCTCTAGTATCGGTGCAAACCATTTTGCTGTATGCCCACTGGGCACTGGGTAGGTTCCTCTGTGAGAATGGGGCCTCGAGCTCTCGGGCTTTGAGGTCTTAGACTGCTAAAATAAACTTTTTTAAAATGGGGTACTATCAGCAGGGATAATCCTATTTAGGTGGGCTAGTACTTTGGGCACCAGAAACGGTGGTGGAAACAGCTGTCCATGCTAGTAAACAATGCACTAGGACGCTAAACGCAATGTAAACTATTGCTTGAGTTTAGGTACTTTTTCGACACAATGTGGTAAATCATGCCATTCCAGAAAATGACGTTGCATCGATAGATGGTCTGCATGATTGTTGAATGTGCTCGGGATGTAATGAATGGTAAAATGAATTTGAAACTGGTCTAAACTGGAGAATTTAATGTCAGAATTTGACAGGACTATTAGTGGAGGAGATTTTGTGCCCCCTCTTTTCGTAAAGCAGTCTTGTCGTCACATTGTATGAGAAGAGACTTTTAACTCATCATTAGGTATATGTTGGACTTTGGAGTGCATCCAATATCCTAAGTAAAATTGCAGTGCAGCCTCTGTTCGTCTTGAGACCATGTAGGTATCTGAGAGAGCAAGATTATTCAACTATGCTCCTCAATCTAGGTATACACGACAGCATGTCGGAGTGTAAACTTTTGTTGTAAAGTCGTCCATAACGCAACCGAGTAGAGCGCTAGTGCGTAATTAAGGGTCGACGTGCTGTCGTGTGCACATACGATACGATGCATCTGTGGTCAGAAACATTTCTGGTGGAGAAATAATGTAGAGGTGTCGCAAGATGGCAGCCCTGAGTCCACCATACATCTCTTCTTTGACAGTTTTGAGGCAGAGTGTAGACTACTGACTGAAAGAGGTTGTGAATGTAAGGTAATTGACGGTAATTCAGCCGAACCCGTGGAACGACGAAAACTCATGTGACCTGGAACACTCTGTCTTTCAGAGTTGCTCAGCCCGTTCGAGAACTAGGCGTATCTTTTCAACAATAGTAAAGGATTTTTATTTTGGCAGACTAGGTTGATTTTACCAAAGACTCAGAGAAATTATGCTTTTTTGCGGAGTAACGACAGATTCTTCGTAATTTTATCCGCCACCCAAGGTACTGTTTCGATCGCTAGTTTGACGTGATCTTTTTAATTTGTAACTGTTCTTCATTATACATTATAGACAATACGTAGGAATCGTCCGTGAGCTTTAGAGATTTTAAGATGGAAGTAGTTAGCCAATCCTGTCTCTGTATAAAGTCAGAAATCTTGGTAATGTTAATTACCTTGGTAATGCTGTTGGAACTGCTCTGTGATCACAAAGTCGTTTATCGTTTAATGCGTTCGAATTGAATATTGGACGAGCTGACCCGTCTGTTTTCGACACCAGAAAAAGTGGGGAAAGGAAACTTGGTGCTAGAGGATCTTACGTAAATATTCGCTGCTCTTGCATTTTGTGCACCATCGCAGACATTTCTTACGAGATATGTGTGAGAAAAAACCCTCTGGCTAGATTCGGGTAAACTAATGGTAGTCTTTGAAAGAAATTTATGCGATAGCCTCGGATTATTTGCAAAAGAATCGATGGGGCACCATTACTTCCCTCGATGGTATAAAGTGACAACTGACCTGCCTGGCACTGCCTCGAGTTAAAGCTTGTGGTGCTTTTTAGGGTGCCCCCTGGATGCAGGGGGTGAATATAGGCGCCTTCGGTGCCCTCTTTGGGTTTCATGAATGGGCCGCGAGTCGCGGTTGTGAAATTACCCTCTTCCAGAAAAAAATTGGCAGATAGAACTGAAAATGCAGTTTTGCCTTTGGAGGAGCAATAGTGTTTATGGTTTCCGCCCCGCGGGGGCGTATTTTTGCAATGCGTGTGCATTGTTGACAAATGCTCCGAGTACCATGCGAAGGTATCATTGGAGGAGCAGTAGTGTTCATGGTATCCGCCCCGTGAGAGCGTATTTTTGCAATAAGTATGCATTGTTGACAAATGCTTCGAGCACCATGCAAAGGTACCATTGGAGGAGCAGTAGTGTTCATGGTATCCGCCCCGTGAGAGCGTATTTTTGCAATAAGTATGCATTGTTGACAAATGCTCCGAGCACCATGCAAAGGTACCATTGGAGGAGCAGTAGTATTCATGGTATCCGCCCAGCGAGGGTGTATTTTTGCAATGCGTGTGCATTGTTGGCAAATGCTCCTGAGTATCCTGTGAAGGTACTATTGGAGGAGCAGTAGTTTTGATGATATCCGCCCCACGAGGGCGTATTTTTGCAATGCGTGTGCATTGTTGGCAAATGCTCTTGAGTACCATGCGAAGGTACTATTGAAGGAGCAATAGTGTTCATGGTATCCGCCCCGCGAGGGCGTATTTTTGCAATGCGTGTGCATTGTTGGTAATTGCTCTGAGTACCACGTGTAGGGTCTCGAACCTGGCTCAACGTATGGGTCTGAAGCATGGCTGAAAGCATTAAGTTCTATGACCGCACACCAACTGTAAAAAATCTGTTGAAGTTGTATGTAAATCTCCCTTTAAACCATTATTTTACCATTTTGACTTAGATTTATTATCTGATCCTTTGATCCATGTCCAAAAATATTAAATGCTTTCCTGTAAAGCCTCCTTTTGCTGCAAAAAACACAATATGCAATGGCAGGCAGCGTAATACATATCTACATAGAGCAGATGGCGTAAGGTATCGTACTTCTGTACCTCTCAGTTTGTATCTAGGTTTACGAAACCTGGAGTGCGATTGTGCTGTTTTTGTGTTTCAACTTATCTAACATATTATTATGTAAAGATTTACTTCCTGCGCCTCTATTATTTAAAAATTCTGATAAAGACCTTCAAAACACTCGAAAATAACCCTTATTGAAATAAACAATGCCTCACAAATCTCATAATCACCAGTAATACCAGGTCATAATGTGCCGTGCATACTGAAAGTTTTAGCATTTTAATAAGGTGATTATTGTCCATAAAGTGATATAAGTACATTTATTTATCTATGTACCCGAAACGAAAGTTACTGATAGCAGGTAATTAATGTTCTTTAAACTAATATCTATGAATTCTATGCATAATGAAATGTATCTAACAAAACCGTTTTACGTATATTCTTATACTACCCACATTTTATATAAGTATTGTATGTAATTTTTTCTGTGGCTTTTTAAAAATACATCTGTATGTAACATTAATAGGGTGACTTGCGTAATCACTGGATTTTAAGATACAGACAGGTCTCCTAGTTTAAGAGTCAGGGCTTGCTGTAAACTCATTTCTTTTGATAAGCTTAGAAAAGAAATTTTGAATTTGTATTTGTCTTGGCAGACATTTTCAGCATGGCAAACGGCTTCAGCATTCGTATTTATATTCATGTATTTACGGAGTTCACTTACTTGCTTCGCAGTAAACATTCGAGCTAGGACCCCCAAGATGAGCTCTCATACGACTGACGTGGCTGTGCGTTCAGGCCGGCCACAGCGCGTGGCTCGGCATGCTTAACATTATCTTTGTTACTATGAAAAGAACAGTTTCAGAAAAAGCACAAACATTTTAAACAGCACTGTAGAACC
>OX439381.1:32181454-32287582 GCA_949319315.1 Zelleria hepariella | reverse complement strand
ATGATGGCCAGTGTTGCCAGGGAGACGGAGTTCCACACGCGGACGTGGGGCTGCAAAAGAAGGCGGAGGTTTTAAGTGAAGTTGAAGGGTAGAAAAGTAGGGTAGAAGTTGAAGTATACCCTTATCCCACTGCTGATGTTAAGCTGTTTAAGATCTGATGATGAATTAAGCCTAAGACCGAGTCAAGTAACTGAGATCAATTTGATGCAACTGGGTCATAAAACGATTTTTATTGTCTACAACACTATGCTAGGATAAACACAGAAAGTGTCTAAAAACTTAATATTTTGCCGCATTTTAAGTTCTGTCCCAATTTAAATTTAAATCTCTCAATAGTTGCAGTGAAAATGGCAAAACGTTCAAATTTTTCTTGACTACACTTTGACGTCATCCGTGTGTCCAGTATATCCCACTGCTAATAGTGAGATAGTGAGGGGCGAGAGTCCTATATTTTATGCTAACTCTGAAAAACATTTTGCTGGCGCGTTGCAAGTTTCTTCACTCAAGCCTGTCGTGTGCCGCGCACTGTCCGGAGGGCACTATCAGCTTGTTTCAGTCAGTTGGGATGCACAGCAATGCACTTGACATCACCCATGTGACATGATCCCACTTCTGACTTTGTGGACTTAGAAACACTTACCCTTGCGTCAAGCCTGTCGTGGCCGGCACATTGTCCACTAGCCACGATCAGTTTGTTGGGATGCACGGCGATGCACTTGACGTCGTCAGTGTGGCCCGTGTAGTGTCGCTGGCACTGCTCCTCCACGTTGAACAGAACCACCACGGCGGCCACGAAGTAGACGATCTCTCCCGTCGGCAGAAGGTAGAGGTTTGAGCGGCAGTCCTTGCCTCTGTAGGGGGAGAGAGATAGGTTAGACTTTTAGTACGGAGTTTAGTTTTTGGTTAAGTTCTGTTGTAGGACTAAAGTCATATGTCATTGTACCAAGCGGTCGAAGATCTGGGGCCTTAGCTTGTAACCTGATGGTGCCAAAATGGGCTCCCAGTTGATAGCTTCAATTACGATTTATTAATGCTGTCGGTCCTTTTAATATTTTTGTGGCACAGCAATGAATATTCTGATTCTTCTAATTCTAGAGGATTAGTTCTCTGATTGTAGGAGAAAAACGAGGAAACCCCGGTTTTGTCTTTTTGCTGGGACGCCATCGACACGCCATTGCTTTACAGGCTAATCGGGTCTTGTAATCGACGGCAGCGTCTTCTTTCCATTCAACGATGGAACAGAAGCTTTAGTAGAGGTGCATCCAGAAGACGCGTTGATGACCGCCCATATGGACGAGAGTCTACCCCACATCACAAATGCCTAAGCGATGAGTGTAGCCAGAGCTTCGCGAATACTTCAGGAAAGTCATATCAAACAAATAGCAAATAGCAGCACAGGAGAGGCTGGAAAGGGCACGAAAGCGTGCCGCGCAGGCAGTGCTGAAATGATGTAAATGCAAACTTTTAAAGAATAAGAAACGTTTACTAAATAAAAACTATAGAGCTTTTCGAAAAGTCTTAGGACATAAGTTGTTCATCACATTAAGTTGACGTGTTTCAGAAATAAAGCTATTTAAAAATTGCCCTGTAGAAATTGTATGTTTATTATCATGTAAACATTGTTGACCTGCACCACACAAACTAATTATATCTACACAAGGAAGTTTTGTAAGATAATAATAGCATCTTTATCTGAGTCATACATGAACATAGGTACTACGTAATCACCTCACATTGTAGATTAGTACAAGAACATCCTAATCTCTAATACCTAGCTAATAAGATTCAAAACCCCGTCTGTAGTGAATGCAGTTGATTCTTTGGTACAGATGAGCGCTCAAGCGTGGCTCTCGCATGTCGTTTCCACTTTAGTCTTTTGTTGGCAACCTTGAAAATGAACTTGATTAGGTACAGTTGGTATCTACAGCAGAGCGCACTCGTTTTGTTCGATTTTAGTGCTTATTTTGCAGGCTTTAAGAGCTAGCGACGTCTAACCGAACATGCGTATGTAGGTGCATTAAAGGTGAGATAGCTGACTAGGGGCTTAGGTCTGTAACGCTGTGTGTCGATATGTTCCCAATAGAAGGACAAAACCAGGTTTTCCTCGTTTTTCTCCTACAACCAGCGGACTAATCCTCTAGAATTAGAATCAGAATATTCTTTGCTGTATACTAGAAAAACATTAAAATGACAGAGAGCATTAATAAATCGTAATTGAAGCCTACAAGGCAACTGGGAGCCTATCAAGGCACCATGCACCTCTGCAATGACCATTTGACCATCGCCCGACCATAGGACTACTGGTCTACCCCACGACCACCCAAATAATATAGGAAGGTTGGTACGCTTCATTCATGCGCTGCGTGCGTCGTCTCATAACACAGAGGTTACATTGTATTCCTACTCGTACTATGAAACTAACCTTACTCAACAATGAATGCAATACAGTTATGCATGTTGCAGTTGCATGTCATGGTGGCCCTTATCAGATGCAATGTACCAAGTTACCAACCTACTTTTGTGAGGTAAGTATGTAAAATACTATCAGACCCACGCGCAGGTTTCGTTTACATTTAGGTAGATGATTTTTACGTCGTCAAGTGGCAAATCAATAAATGGGTGAACTGACCACTCGGACGCCTGCAGAAACTGAGACAGGGTCAAAAAAATTAAGGAACATATTCATATTCAATTTAAAGCGGGTAAGTAGCATTTACGACGTACACACGACAGCACGTCAGAGTGTACACTTTTGTTGTAAAGTCGCCCGTAACGTAACCGAGAAGGGTGCTAGCGTGTAAGAGTCGACGTGCTGTCGTGTGTACATCAGTTAAGTCCTAAGTTGGTCAGTCAAGATCACGGATCAGTGTTCTACTGACGTCATTTGATACTAATCTCTAAGGTTTAAATGAACACAGGTTATTTATCCTGCTATAATACAGTTGCCTTAGTATGAGAGTGCCGTCCTTTATTTTTGATGCGGCGAGCGCCCGCTCCACTTTTCCTTACGCTCCCGAATGAATCCGAAACTGGTCGGGTGTCACGATAAATTTTAACAATAGCTAATCACTTACGTGAAAAGGTAAGTGATCACCTTATTTAATAAAGACAAAAGCAGTCAAACAAATATTGACCGTAAGTAAACCGAATCCGCAAGCATTGTTTCCTAACTTCCTAACCTTGAAAATGTAAAGTTTTAGTGGATCAATTAAACAAAATTCCACCTACCGGAGCCAATTATTTTACGGACCACTTACACGCTATAAAACTATTAGGTTCAATAGAACTGCTGGCGCAGTCTCCTGCTACCGTATTTGGTGATCTGTTAACGATTGGTCAAATTGGCTTGGTTGACCAGCTCAGATATGAGACGAGCTACAAATTTAGTTTCTTACCATTGAAGGTTTAAACATAAGTAGTATTCTAGGATGTCATTAATAATGGTGCTGGGTAAGCCTAATCCATCTAGCCTCTTCGCTCGCCGATCATTTGTAATGGCACTACACTAACACATAGATTTACTACACCTAACACTACCTACCTACAGCAGCATAGTGCAGAGTGGTGACTTCACACATCTTCTGCGAGCGGAAGTGTAAAACTAGCTTATTTCAAGTTTGTATTGAGCTATTTGCGCTCATTCAACGTCTTTTGGTATCTATTCTGCAGCAAAGACAAAATGTAGAGTGCCAAACATGATATTGGCACCAACATAAATAGATAAATGGATTGATTACCTAATAATTTAGTACACACGACAGCACGTCGAGGCTTACACGCAAACACTCTACTCAGTTACGTTACGGGCGACTTTACAACAAAAGTGTACAGTGTCACGTGCTGTCGTGTGTACCTTAAATGTCACGTTACTAAGTAACGTAGTTAGTTAGGTAAATGTTATGGACATTGTTGATATCGAAACGAAAAAAAAATACCTGAAAAAATTTACACTCTATCCTAATAACAACCATTATTGTAATTACCAAAAAACGTAACCCACCAGCTGTTAGAATTTAACAGTTGGATTGTTGCCCTTATCACTGTCGAAACAGGGGCTATAACTGGACATTAAAGTCAACAGTTACGTGCAGGGGATATACCGATTGTCCTCAATTTGTCCCAGGGCAATTTCATGGTGACATAAACGTCGGGCGACTTTCAGGACTTTCATGGCCTCTAAGTGATCGGTCAGTTGTTAGCTTAGCTATTGATCCGTATACATAGGAACCTACCGACCGAGTCATAGACTTAATGGAGCGCGCTTTGTTTCTTTTAATAATGTTTGTCTAGCTGGCCTAGTCCCATCTACAACGTGCTACAAAAGGTCCTAACTCTTTTTGCAGGTTGTAATCTACTGGGCAACATGATGACAATCGTGTAATTCGCGTAAAAAAATGTTTCGAGTAAACAATTTTTATTTCTTAATCTCAAAATTGAATAATTTTAAAAGTTTTTTGTTTTTGCATCTTGCAGGTGCTGTTACCCTGTAAAAAGAGTTAGGACCTCTTGTAACACTTTGTATAGGTACTCCAATACTCCAGTAGGCGAAATTAAGAAAGTATTTTTAATCTATGGAATCAAGTGAAATGTGTATTAAATATCCCACGAAAAACATTTTCATGTAAAATGTTGCCAAGACGAGACCCCGCACTGTCAAAAAGTTATCAGATCTCAACATGTAGAGCGAAGCTTCTAGCTCTAAACGCCCTAACTCTACAAGACCTAACTTCAAAATATGTAGTCAAAATATGTGGCTTGGCCGTTTCGTAGTTTTGTTCTGTTTTGTTCAGTTTTGTTCAGTTTTGTTCTGTTTTGTTCTGTTTTAATCTGTTTTGTTCTGTTTTGTTTTGTTTCGTTTCGTTTTGTTTTGTTTCGTTTCGTTTCGTTTCATTTCATTTAATTTTTGTTATCGGATAATACCAACTTTATTTTAATAATCGCCATCTCTCGGGCAATGGACTAAAGTTTCTTATTTTCTTCGTAACGGTTGCGCGTAGCGGTTTTCGTAGAGGCGTAGAGCCGTAGCTCCTCTACGTCGTAGTGGCTGATTTATGGTAATCGTCAGTGAGTCAGTGACGAAATTGGGGGTTTTTAGACGTCAATACAATCTAAAGTATAACAGCTATGCAAATGAAACTTTTTATGTGTAATGACATTGAACTAGAAATCATTTCCCGAGAATTTTGTTGATGTGGTATAATCCAAACCCAAGTTATGAGGGTTCAAAAAAACGACGAAGCGCTTTGAGAAAAGGTAGTAGTGTCCACTTAAGCTTCGCTGCTCGTCTTGGCGGGGCCACTAGCGTGGCCCCAGATTAATTCCATGTGCTTCTGCTCCACCTGCGCGTTAATTAGCGCACTAAGCACACTTTTTTTGCTAAAAGTGGGTTGTCAAAAGAGAATCCCTAGACCTAACAGTTTTTAGGACCTAAAGCCTAAATTCTAGAATCTGACCCAATAAATCCCGAACAAGAATAAACTTTTCACTAGTGCTGGATTTATTTGTAGGTTCTAGGATCTGGAATCTAGGCCTTAGGTCCTAGGACACTGCAGAAAGCCCAAACAAATTTTACACTCACCGGTATCCGTAGACCCATTCGAGCCGCAGCTTGGTCTGCGGCGGCGGCGCCACTTTAGTAGGATCTAGCGTGTCTGTGACGTCACTCGGCGCATGGAGCACCACGGGCCGCCCGCGCAGGTACATCCGCATCGAGCCATCTGAGCTGTTGTACTGGCACGTGTGGGTGCTGGAAGGGTGAAACGTTTTTAGGAGGCGGTGTGGCTGTTTTTTGGTATTATAAGGTTGAAAAATACGCTAGGAGCAGGACATGAACCCGCAACCTCAGGCGACCTGTCCAGAGCGATTTTTTTAACCTTATAATAGTTACTTACTTACATCATTAGTTTTTTCCCTAGCACGGGTTAGTAATTTACAAAAAAAAAAGCTAACAGTGTTGTCTCAGTGTTATAAAAGCTCTGCCCAATCTGCTTCTTGACGCGTTAAACAACGCGCTAGGTCAGGTATTACTGGGTATTACATAGTTGTGGCGAAGGAAATAAGTGCGCTAAATCATCGCGTAAGTCTTAATATACGGGGGTGTGGCTCGCTCTACCATCAAGAAAATGGTTTCGACATCATTGAAGAATATGCCACAACTGCGTATGGGTAATGCCTGACTTAGCGCACTTACGCGGTAAAATACATATGGAGAAATAGCACAAGAGAATTCTCGCGCAGAAAAGACAAAAAGGACCGCGACGTCGAAGAAAAAAAACCGTATGCAAACCACTTTTATTATCAACACTGTCAACTTCAAAAATATATCGGCTTTATAAAGACTAGGTCACAGTTGTAGAGTCATAAGAGTCATTAACAAGTTTACAACCTTTTGCAACCACCAAAAGGATCACGGATAGATGAAGGCGCAAAATCGGCCAGATTGGAAAACTGTTTTGAGAGCCCTATGTCCCTGATTAGGGATAACAGGAACTGATGATGATGATGAAAAGGATCGCGGAAGAGAGGGCGCCCGAAAACAACCTGGCGTCGATTAGTACAAAAGGAGGCTAACAGTCTTGGAATGAGTATATCCGAGCTTGAGATGAAGGCGCAAAATCGGCCAGATTGGAAAATTATTTTAAGAGCCCTATGTGCCTGATTAGGGATCACAGGAACTGATGATGATGATGATGAAAAGGATCATAATCCTATCCCTCCGTAGACATTTCCTAAATCGTTATAGGCAAACTGTTTGTAACTTAAAAGATAATACCAAAAATACTACAAACTTACCATGAGCCATAAAAAATAAATCAAAAGGACATAAAAGCACAAACCCAAGCAAGCCAACCACATGTCAGTAAGTAAGCAATCGACAATACAGTTAAGCCACAGATAACGATTACCAGGAAACAGTTATTTGACCTAAATACCTGAAAACCACTTCCAAGTACTTACCTAAGTACTAAAATTGCATTTTAAGTACTTATGTACACACGACAGCACGTAAGAGCGTATACTTTTGTTGTATAGTCGCCCTTAACGTAACCAAAAAGAGTGCTAGCGTGTAAGGATTGACGTGCTGTCTTGTCTACATTGACGATTGATGTACTTTATTAGTTGAATCTAGGTTCCTAATTACAGTATATTTTTTATTGAACTTGTAAAAGCTAAATAATCGGATAATCGGCTATCCGGATGATAAGTACTCTCGTTATAATAAAAACAGAAGTCATCATCATTATATTTAAGAGTTATCCTCTTGTCGGTGCAGCATTCTCCATGCACTTCGATCACAGGCCAGTTCCTTTGCAGCCTGGTACGTCACGACATCCACCTTCTCTTTAATTTGGTCAAAGTAGCTTCTCCGTGGCCTTCCTCTACCTCTCTTTCCTTCTATCTTTCCTTCTATTATGTTGGTTATGAATTATGGCACTTTATGGGTGCGAAACATGGACAATGACACAGAGGGAGCGGGAAAGGCTGGAAGCTTTCGAGATGTGGTGTTGGAGGAGAATGGAGAGGATATCTTGGACGGAAAGAGTGTCAAATGAGCAAGTCCTGGAAAGAGTAGGGGAGAGGAGAACGTTGATGAAGACAATAGAATGCAGAAGAGGAAAGATGCTAGGCCACTTGCTACGTCACGACAAAAACAGAAGTACTTCAGCCAAATTATATTAGGTACTTTAGTAGAGGCAATTATGCCGGTTTCTGATTTGAGAAATTCGATAAGCGGATTTCTCACAAAAGAACGTGACAGAACGATGGTTAAGTGTTTGCTTAGTAGAATTCTCAATTCAGAAACTGGGCCTTAGTTACGGGATGGGGGATCAAGCGCCTGAAAATCCGGATTTCGCTTGAAAACAAAATCGTCGTTCCCGAAATTAGTGAAAATATTAAAAAAGTTAGTAAAATACAATAACTACAGTAGGTCGATAAACTCATGAATAATTAGGTAAATGCAATGCGGGTAGCTGAGCAACACACAAATCGACCTTACAAAATTAAATAAAGTTAAGCAGCATCATTAATAGACAAGGCAAAACATGCCGGTTTCCTTAAAAAACACAAGATGAAGACACCCACTCGACAAAAAAACAACTTACATTGAGTTGAATGACATTGTTACTTTGTCTCTTTGTTTTTAAGCTGTTTTGTGTAAGTTTTAGATAGACAGCAGCCACCGCCCGCCAAGCTTCTAACTACCCAAATAGTCTGGTCTTTATGATACCAATCTAGAAACAAAATAGTTATTGTTAGGTAGGTAGCACAGTCTACTCCATGTCAAAGTATCCTCTTCATTCAATCCTCGCCTTTGTTCAAAGCGCATCAAGGGCTGTTGCGATGTCGTTGACTGTACAAGACAAGGTTGCGTACATAATTCATGTTGATTGATTTGATAATAATAGTGATAGTAAGTATTATTATCATAACTTCATAATAGCATCTGATAAGAGTAGTAAATTATATCCCATAAAAAAAAGTGACACTTTTTTACCTGTCGTCGTCCATGGCGGGAAAAATGCACAAAGTGTAAAACTAGTTGGTTTTCAAACTCCGAAAAAGGCAACGGATCTTGCGTTCCAAAAACGCCTTTTGGAGCAACTGGTTTTATAACTTTTTTTTGCAATGCGGCCGCCCGAGAGCGCAAACATTCACAGACTGCCGCACAGTTTACCGGTTCGGACCACTATGACGATTTAAGTCGAATAAGTCGACGTGCTTTACTTCCATTGCTGGTTTTCCGCTTTTTCTCGGGATCTAGTTTGGCGGGAAGCCAGCGATGGACGGTGTCTATAATAGTATGTTCGCAACAACGTTTTCCACACAGGTTCGCGATTTGGATGAGACATACCTAGAGTACTGACTACTGAGTCTGAGTAATACTTTTACTCTTGTTGGTTTTCCTCGAGAACAGACTGATCATTTAGTGAGACAAAATGACGCCATCTTAGGATGATACGACACAATCATAATGAAGCAAAATAGCTTGGTATATAACGACTGCAGACTCCAGCGTTAGAGCGCCTAAAGATTTTTCGTCTGGCCTTGAAATCCTGCCAGCATAGCGACATCTCTAGTGTTATTGATCGCACACACCCTGATGGTTTTGCAGATGAAAGCCTTATTCTACACTCATACTCATCCGTAAATGAATTCCTCGATAGTCTACCAGCTTTAGGTGGCACTAAAGACAGCACGTCGACCCTTACACGCCAGCACTCTACTTGGTTACGTTACGGATGATTTTACAACAAAACTGTAGGTATACACTCTGACGATTGTGAATAGCTAAAAAATCTGTATCAAAATTGTAGAGTCTTTTATCAGCTTTGATTATACCACAAAATTTACTATGATGACGCATCAATTTCGAGATGTACATCCTCACATGGGGTATGCATTCATTGACTAGATAGGCTTATAGATCTAAACGACCTTTGAAAATAAACCAGGGCCTTTAGCCTGTAACGCAATGGCGGGTCAATGGCGTCCCGGCAGAAGGACAAAACCGGGCTCTCCTCATTTATCTCCTACAACCAGAGAACTAATCCTCTAGAATTAGAATCAAAATATTCTTTGCTGTACTACAAAAACATTAAAAGGACAGACAGCGTTAGCAAATCGTAATTGAAGTCGTCACCTGACAGCCCATTTTGGCACCATTGTGTTACAGGCTAAGGGCCCAGAACTTAAACTGGAACGCTCAGTCACAAAACCAAACGTCCCTCGCCTTATTTTCATTGACACAGAGTTCACAAAGACCTAACAAACTTGTTATAGACACAGACAGTCTAATCTACTAGGCGTCGTCGTCGCATCGTGTGCGATCTCCTGCCCACGCGCATGTCTCGGACGGAGCGCATCTTGATCTCTTGACAATAAGGCTGCGTTCACACTCACACTTGATACGGATACGAGTCAATACGAATCAAGGTATTTTGTTGCTTTCAGTTACAGGTCTCGCCAGAAAGTGGAGCATAAAGTCACGATAAACAGTTGTATCCCATTATCGGCTAGCATCATTATCGTTACCAAAGCTTTACCAAAGCCAACATGGAAAAGATCCAAATTGCACAAAGAGCTATGGAGCGGGCCATGCTAGGCACCTCACTCCTTGATCGTGTGCGCAACGTTGACATTCGGCAGAAGACCAAAGTCGTAGATGTGGGCGCGCAAATCTTAAGATTAAAGTGGAGATGGGCACATGGGCAGGGCATCTGGCTAGGCGGGAGGACGGACGGTGGACTAGGGCAGTTACGGAATGGTAGCCTAGAATGGGTCGACGGTCGGTGGGCAGACCGAAGGCTCGATGGGTCGATGACATTGTCAAAACAGAGCGGGAGGACATTGGACGAGATTGGCAGTAGACCGAGGGGGTTGGCGTGAAAGGGAAGAGGCCTATGCCCAGCAGTGGGCTTTATTTATGGGCTGGATAGATAGAGATTACTATCGTGATGTTTGGAGTGTTCTACAATGCTGTCCCCCGCTCTTTTGATTTACATAGAGTAGAAGCCAGCTGGTAAATAGCAGTGGTGGCTCGGTGGGTGGAAGGTTTGCTTCTCAAGTCAGGAGTAACCGGTTCGTATCCAGTCGGGCTTCGATGGCAGCCGTTGAATCGGGTTTTGTTTACATTTTCATACATTATGTTTATGTATGGTTTATGTGTACAGCAGGCGAAGACATGTCATGATGTTATTATTTAGGAACCGATTTTTTTTAGTTATAAGTGGTTTTGGCCGGTTAGATAGATAGAATACTCTTTACTATTTTCTCTGGTTATATGAGTTTTGGCGGTAACATCAGCTCCACTGTAGTATGTATCTAGTTATATCTTTTATCCCTACGATATAGCCTACTTTCTTGGATAGGTACCTACGAGTATACTTGTATCCTAAAATTTTGAGCTTTGAAACAAGTATGTACCTACGATTACTTAAATGTTAGGTGCATACTTAGGCACGTGTAGATTTTAATTGTATTTTAATTTTCACAAGAGATTAAGTTTCAAGGACACATTTAAATTTGAAATATTCAAATGATGTTTACATGCAAGAAATTCCGTCCTAAGACGAGTCATAAATTATCTTCCCATACGGAAGTGATAATTAAAATCACTCATGAATTTTGCAAATAAATACCTTACGTCTGCGATACCCACACACCGCAATCGTCCACTGATGGGGGCAGAGCCACAGTAGAAATAAGAAGAAGTATGCATTATCGGTAGTGTCCTTGAAATAACCAACAAGAAAAACGCGGTCGATAAACGCGCAATAGGGTTGCCAACTGACTATTGCTCTATGTTACGTATCATGTAGCCTGACACTTAAATTTTGCTTATGCAAGTATACCCTTAGATTTACCCTTCTAAGATTCGCGGTGCGCATCAGTGCACTGCGACTTTTTTCGCGGCGCGAAAAGATTTCGACGTGAAATATGTCGCAAAAGCTAACATGGATAATTGGATACCCCCCGCACGCGACTGATAATATTTTGAAGGCAAAAGGAAGTCTGTCTATAAGTGACTTGAATCGCGTTTCGCGAAAAGACATGACACTAACAAGCCTGACTACCCGGAGACAGGAGTATCTCGCGGGTAAGCGTAGATCCTAGCCAGATAGGATGCCAGACAGTCAGATCTTCTCTTAGAGTGCGGATTGAACATTTTCGCGCTGAGGATATTATGCCCCATGTACCTACTTAGGTTTCCTCTCGTATTTGATAGAACCCCGTACATTATAAAGAACGCGGAACGCAGAACTCTGAACGCGGAACGCAGAACTCCGGGCGGTGTGTGTGGCACCTAAATCCGAGGCATCTGTGTACAGTGATAGCATCATTAGCATCATCATCATCAGCCTGTTAACACCCACTGCTGAGTAAAGGCCTCTTCATGCCCGCGCCACCTCACACGATCCTGCGCCAGGCGCAACCACTGTTTTCCGGCTACTTTGGCTATGTCGTCCGACCATCTGGCTGGTGGTCTGCCAACGGATCTCTTCCCCTCTCGGGGTCGCCATTCCGCAATGGACTTTGTCCATCTGCCATCGGTACGTCTCATGATAGCATACTGCATCTTGTTTCTACTGTGGCAGTGTGCCTACGCAATATCCCGATAAGTCATTAATCTAAATTGTTCGTCCATTGTGTCCGCCGCAAGTCTAGTGCCACTGTGGGCCTAACAGGCTCGTGGCCTTGGCCTCGCCTTGAATTTACTGCAAATGGGGATAAGATACTGATGAAATTGATAGGTGTGACTAATTCGCTAAAAAAATAATGGATTATTTCAATAAGATTCTTTCCAGCAAAACAATATTGTCAGCTGAAAACGGGAGTGCATTTTAAACGAATATTGAAGTTTTAATAATTTATTTTGTGTGCCCCAGCTAAGGGAGCACAACTTCGAGATAAAAGTTTTATCAATCGATTTAAATCGATGATTTTATCTCCTTATCTGGTAGCGGCGGCGGCGGCATCTCGCTTCACGCGGTGAATAAGCAAGATGGCGATAGCCGATAATGGGATAAAACTTTTATCGTGGGATTGTGCTCCCCTAGCAGGAGCACCACGCATCGATAAACGATTTTATACCGTCATTGAGTAGCTCTATCTTGCTTTACTTACGTAGCGAAATGAAGCAATACGGCGCTAGCCGATTTAAGTAGGGGACGTTTATCGATGCGTCGTGCCGGCGGGGCCCATTGTAACTGATCGTATCGAAGATGCGGCTTGTAATGTGCCTAGGCTTTTAGTTTAGGTTTTTTTTTTATCGATAACTATCTACTAATTTCACCTGTGATTGTAAAAGAAATATGGTGTTATGTACTTCATGTTACCATAAGTATGATCATAATATTAAATGTCATGTTAAAACCTAAAACCTATAATATAATAACAAATAAAATAACCTATAAAATTAAGCGTGAATAAAAAGCCAGTGTTGAACAAAGAAAAATTCCCAAAACCAATGAAAACTCAAGAGAAAGAAGATGTGGATGAAAAAGCCAAGGTGACGGTGCAATTTGAACCTTATCCCGAAGATAACAAGAGTGCCCCAAGAACCCGAGAAGCCTCCAGAACCAAGTGTGAACTCACCCGTGCTTCGGAACCGGTCCATTCTGTGACGGCTTTGAGTACAAATTTAGCAACGATTTTGTCGTAGTAAATCTAGAACGGGAGAAAACAAAAAGGGACAAAATAAACATTGGATAGAAAGGAGAATAGTGCGCGCTAAACACCGATTTTTACAAAACGTACACTATGCATTGAAAAAACTTAAGAAAATAACTGCCTCTGAATATCTGCAAAATGGTAGGTGCTAAAATAAGATCATAGATAGAAAATAACGTTTGACAGCAGCCACGGCAGCACGACGCATCGATAAAGATTTTTATCCCGGTATCGACTAGCGTCGCCATCTTCCTTTACGTAGTGAAATATGTAAAGCGATAGAGGGATAAAAATGTTTATCGATGCGTTGTGCTCGCGGTAGGCTGCATGTTTTATAAACTGGACCTGAATTCAGCAAGGTTTGTTCTATAGGATGAAACTTGTACCAAGTAGGAGCACATCATGGCGCAAAAGGAGCGCCTGCCTCTTAGATGAAAACAAAAAAGGGAAGATACGGCACTCACCCATTACGCGTGGTCCTGCAAAACTGAGTCCATGGACTCACTTTCATTCATTCGCCGCCGGTTGGACACTGTTCTTGTCTCGCTCGGGCTTGTTGGTTTAGCGTATCGCTTATTCACCGAGTTAAAGCTGTGCGAGTTTATGTGCATGAGTGCGTGCGAGCCCATTTTTTCACGGCTGCTAGTAAGAATGTGCCGTATCTTCCCTTTTTTGTTTTCATCTAAGGCCTGCCTCCCAAAAAAATATTGCTATCTTTGCTCTTGTCTTGACTGACGAAAATGCCTCGGTTTTAAAATGAGAATAGCAATAATCTAACAGACTTTGTACACGGCTGTATCGCTAACAATTTTATCCCGCTACCAAGTATAATAATATTTCTTTACATAGCGATAAAGAGGGATAGATGGTGCTAGCTTATAGCGGGATATTTTTTTATCGATGCAGCTATGCACTCCCCGCAAGTCTTGATGGAGTCTTGACAAGTATTTTTTATTCCGCTGTCGACTAGCACAGCGACATCTTGTTTTATTTTAAACGCATATCAAGATGGCACCACTTAAGATAAAATATATTTAGCGATGCCTCTTCGTGCTGCCGATGCTGGGGCGGCAGGGGGAGCACAATGTCACGATAAAAAGTTTTATCACACTATCGAATAGCGCCATCTTTAAAATAAATTCACTGCGTAAAGCTAGATGTCACAACTTTTTTTCTGTAAACCGTGCTAGGGAACATCGACAGTTACTTGGCCCGTTTTCAAAGCACAAATTCAAACCAGTTCATAGATGGCGCTTACAGGCGTGGCCATACAAAAACAGAGACACGACTGTCAAATTTCGCTTACCACAGATTAATTTTGACAGTCACGTTCCGGTTCTTTTACCGCCATCTATGAACTGCTTTGAATTTGTGCTTTGAAAACGACTCATTGGTAGAGCGCCTGCACGGTATGCAAGAGGTTCAAGTCCTGTCTCAAGCGAATTTGTTAACCTTATAAAAATCTTTAGATGTCTTAGGTACTCGATAGCGGGATAAAAATCGGGTCTGGCCCAGTTAAACGTCATAAGCAGTTCAAAAGTCGTCTGGACTCACCTGCTATTTGCAATAAGCCCCTGCGCGTTGAAGTCGCCTGTCGAGTTCCATCGCTTGGTGAGATTGTTTCCTCCGGGTGACGCGCTCTGGTTGGACGAAGTGGAGTTGTTGCGCGATCTACACGTTAGAGGGCAGGGCTTTAGCTTACTATTTAGCAAGTTACATACTATACTACATACTATATTTACTAGTACTACTCAGAGACATCGCTAAGCTTTGAGTGTATTGTGTTTGAGCCTTTATAGCCAAAGTGAAAGCTTTTTGTACTGCTTAGGCCGGCTTGCGCCAACGCCATCTCTCATGGTGTGTATTTTTTTCTATGTCTTCTGTCTTTTTATTTATACAAATGGTCAGTATAATATTAATCCATGGGTTCTGCTGTCAAATAAGGTTGGTGTAAGTGGACCTACAATAATCGGTTCTTTTTATTTTATAAAATAAAAGTCATAGAGAAAAATACACATCGCATACTGAAGGTTGTATAAAAAGCCAATGCTTTATGTATGTACTATACTACTGTTACTAACACATATTGCATCAATTGCATATAACTAATTTTGTAGCGTGATTTACAGCATCATAAGTGCGAAAAATTCTACAAACATACTTAGTAAAAAAAGTAGTATTACCAATGATCACCCACCACGTATCCATTTTGAGAGCTAATAGAAACTTAAGTACACCCTGCGAGGTACTCTGTTCCGAATGGTGAACTGGACAAGTCTTAGTAAACTCTTCGGAGAGCGTGAGTGTCAAGTAAACTCTTCGGGACAGAGTGTGAGTGGCAAGTTAACTCTTCGGGACAGACCGTGAGTGTCAAGTTAACTCTTCGGGACAGAGTGTGAGTGTCAAGTTAACTCTTCGGGACAGAGAGTGAGTGTCAAGTAAACTCTTCGGGACAGAGTGTGAGTGTCAAGTTAACTCTTCGGGACAGAGTGTGAGTGTCAAGTAAACTCTTCGGGACAGAGTGTGAGTGTCAAGTTAACTCTTCGGGACAGAGTGTGAGTGTCAAGTTAACCTTTCGGGACCAAGTGTGAGTGTCAAGGTAACTCTTCGGGACAGAGTGTGAGTGTCAAGTTAACTCTTCGGGACAGGCCGTGAATGTCAAGTTAACTCATCGGGACAGAGCGTGAGTGTAAAGTTTACCATTCGGGACAGAGTGTGAGTGGTATCAAGTAAAATAATTGGGACAGAGCGTGATTATCAAGTTAACCGTTCGGGATAGAGTGTGAGCGTCAAGTAACACTTCAGGACAGGGCGTGAGAGCCAAGTTAACTCTTCGGGACAGGCCGTGAATGTCAAGTAAACTCATCAGGACAGAGCGTGAGTGACAAGTTTACCATTCGGGACAGAGTGTGAGTGTCAAGTTAACTCTTCGGGACAGACCGTGAGTGTCAAGTAAACTCATCGGGACAGAGCGTGAGTGTCAAGTTTACCATTCGGGGTAGAGCGTGAGTGTCAAGTTAACTCTTCGGGGACGAGAGCGTGAGTGTCAAGTTTACCCTTTTGAGTACAGCATGAGTATCAAGATAACTATTTAGAAGAGAGTGTGAGTGTCAATTTAACCCTTCGGGGACGAGAGCGTGAGTGTCAAGTTAACCATTCAGGACTGAGTGTGAATATCAAGTTAACTCTTCGGGACAGAGCATGAGTGTCAAGTTAACGCTTCAGGGGTGAATGAATGCACCTGTAGGCTGGGGGCTGCGGCGGGGGGTGGTGCGGCTGCGGCGTGGCGCGCGGCGAGGGGGAGGGTGCCGGTGACAACGATGAGGAGGATGCCGGCGAGTCCGACTGCAGCGAACCCGTCGACTGGTGCTGGGGGCCGCGTCTGGAAGGGAAGAGACCGTTGGGCCGTTAGCTTGGCACAATGTCATCGTATCTCTACTTGTCATATTTGAGAGGATCGCTTACAGAAAAAAATATCTCTCTGTTTAGTGCTAAACTCATTTCAATAGAAGTAGTTTAAGTAAAATAAAAGTTGTTAGTAGGAATTAAAAGAGTTTGAATGAATGAAGACGGTTGGGGCGTTAGCTTGGTGCTACAATTTCGATCTCTAAACCTACCTATAAAGGACACAACAGAAAGGTCCTGTCGTCCTGGGTTATCTGAGGGAGTGGCTGAACTCATCAACACAATATGATGTTTTTTATTAACAAGTTCTACTTATTACAAAAGTTCGATAGGGAGTAGGCACAAATACGTCATCACATCACACATTCATAACTTATTTTTGATTGGATTAGCCCTAGCGGCATGACACATCGATTGTTGGGCCAAGCAAAAAAGCCAAGAAGATGTTAATCAACAGTAGCTAGGGGAGCACAATGTCACGATAAAAGTTTTATCCCATTATCGCCATCTTGCTTTGTTTTACCGCGTGAAGCGACATGCCGGTACCCGATAGTGGGATAAAACTTTTATCTTGAAGTTGTGCTTCCCCAGCAGGATAAAAACGTTTACCGATGCGTCGTGCCACCGGGGCTGATGCAAACAAAGCCATCGTTTTGACGGTTTTTAATTAGGAACAAGAATGGGGTAGGCTCAATGACTTTTCAATGCCATAGCTATAGGTTTACGATCTATCCTACCTACTCTTTTGATATTCATAAACTGGTACTAAACCTATACACTTATAGACATGACCTATCCCGTTTAGGTGCTAGGGCTAGGTCAGCTTTTTTCTCCATCAAGTAGTCATCTTTTAGCATTTTCTTATTAAGCTTACCTCTGTGGTAAGGAGGAAGCTGAGCTTCCGTAGCTGGAAGTCCGCTTGGCTGTCTCCCGGTAGGAGGGCTGCCTTAATCGCAGCTCTCTCGTGGGGGTACCCGTTGTGCCTGGAAGAATAGAAAACGTTGATGTTATTGATTTTGTGACGTTTGTTAGGCATAAATCGTAGAGTTTGAATTACAGAACCAGACATGGGTCGAAAATTCCGTGGGCTAAAAGTGAATGGTCAAAAGATGGTGAAACATTGACTGACTTACTGTTATTTTGACAATTCATTCGTGGAACAATCGACTGTTGATAAACCGTTTCCTATTCCAACCGTCTGGCACATCATAGTACCTTCAATTCAAGCTAAATAGTTAGGAAGCTCGCCAGTTCAACAAGTCGGCAATCGGAAGCAGATGGTGGTTAGGGTAATGAGGATTGCCGGGGATAAAACAATGTCTGTAGGCCCTGGAGTATCAACACATAGTACCTACAGAACTAATAGAAAAGCACACGAAAAACAGCCTTCTGGACGTCTCAAGTATCGCTGGACGAAGTCATAAAAGACCTGCGCGAACTTTATTGCCAGGAAATGTCGCAGGACAGAGAGAGATTGAGATTGTAGTGGACGGAAGGGAGTGTCCTTCACGCAGCTGAAGCAGATATTTTAAGCCAAAAAATTAAGAAGCCTGCCGTATAATAATATGGAGTGGACTATGTCGGTCCAATGATGATATAGTTCGTCAGTTTGTAGTGGACCTGAAAGTGCATTTTTCTACTTGGTAATGCACTGGTAGACGCATTCTTGGACGCCAGCCAGCTTGCCCACCAGATTGCTGAGAGCTGCTGGGTAAAAACGATCTTTGTAATTCACCTGTGTAAGGTTGTGTGGGTGGAGCTCGTCCCTCGAGCGCGTTCAGTCGTCGCAGCGCATCGGCGAGTGTGGAGCGGAGACAGAGCAACTCCTCGGCCTGCCTGGCGCAGCGCACTTCGAGCTCGGCGACGCGGGCCGCCAGTCCCGCGCCCTCGCCCTCTAGCATCTCGTCTGGAAAGGGAAGAGGAAATACGGTTTAGTTATGGTAATGATCGGCTCTGGACCAGGGCAGTGACGGAATGGCGGCCAAGAAAAGGGCGACGGTCAGTAGGCAGACCAGCAGCCGACAGTGAGTGGACAGACGATATCTCTAAGGCGACAGAGGGTCCGTGGATGCGTGCAGCTAGAGAACGAGGAGGGTGGCGTGAAGGGAGAAGGCCTATACCCAGTACTGGGCACCAGGGCAAATGTGGGCTGAAAATGATGAATGATCGGCTTTGCCAGAAGGAGTTTGTCCTTGAGATATCCTAAGAAAACTTATACAAAAAGAGGCGCAGACTGCCTGCTAAAAAGAGACCCAAGATATCGTTTGATCGTCAAAATATTTTTAGGTCATCGTCACAATCTAAACGTATTGACACGAGCCAAAAATGATGTAAGGAGGCATTGTTATTGAAACAATGGACGGCCATGTTTGAAACACTGAAGTTAGGTCGAAGCACAGCTGCTGATCCATTGCTGCTTTTACACGAGTCTCTCATTGATGTTTCGATGGAATGCGTACAATAAACCAACACAATGAAGGTCAACGGACGAGCTCTCCGTACTTTTGTGACACTGTTGAATAAATCAACAACCAACTGTTGTGCAGTAGTGACATCGGATTCTCAAGGTCGTTGTATGGCAAATTGGTGTGCAAAAATGTATGTCAAACAGTAGTTGTGAAATAATAATGGCATTGGAAATAGGCACCAGTCACCAGACCGGGAAGTACAACTTCAAGATAAAAGTATTATCCCACTATCGGGCAGCGGCGTCTCGCTTCAAGCGGTGAAATAAAGCAAGATGGCGATAGCTGTTATTGGGATAAAACTTATATCGTGACTTTTAGCTAGGTTTGATAAGGCAAAAAAAAAGTAACTGAATAAAAGCTTTTAAGTTTGCTCTTTGGTACTTTTTTTCCATTCAATCGTGATGAATCGTCCGTCGTCGTACCGGCCGATAATACTAGTGATAAACTGATAACCCATTGACACAGCGATACTCACGCCAAGCCGCATAAACATCGTTCATGGTGTCCCCGGGCGAGTCACTCGCGCGAGAGCTTCTCGAATCGCGCTCCATATCCATACTGCGCCTACTACACTAGCCTCGGAACTTGGCAGATGTGTGAACACTGAACGCTCATTCTGTACAGTCACTTGTTTTTCACCGAGTTTATTTTTCTGCTATGTACACAAACTCATTTCTACGCAGACTGGCACACGATAAAATGAATCACTGTTTTCGAGTAAATACGGTAATCTTTTGAAAAAAATGTTTTTTTTTTCACTGTATAAATTTTATTCTGAACGACGATGATATCACTTTATTTCGATGTTGGTTGAACTTCGATTATCCTAAAACAATATTTTTGGAAACCAAACTATAAAATTGCTTTTTTTTTCAGAATATTAAATACACTACTTTGACCTCCTCAGTCAATACCACACCTTCGAAAGGTCGTCCTCTATTTTAACTGATTCTTGGTACTAAACTTGAACAACAGTAAAGTTTAACTAATCATCTAACTTTTAATGAAAGTTTATTTTAGCCTGGAGGGGTTGAAAGCGCAAACATCGTCAAAGTATCATTAAGTTGGTTTGTTTTGTTTACTCGCACGAAACTGTTTGCTTTTACCAAATTGATTTCTTTGGAGTAGTGATTGATGCGTTTGGTTGGTTAGACAAGGGGCCTTAGCCTGTAACACAATGGCGTATCAATGGCGTCCCAGGTAGAAGGACAAAACCGTTTTTTTTTTGTTGTTCTCCTACAACCAGCGAACTAATCCTCTAGAATTAGACTCTTCTTAATATTCTTTGCTGTACTACAAAAACATTAAAAGGACCGAGACTGGACCGACAGCATTAATAAATTGTAATTGAAACCGTCAACCGGGAGCCCATTTTGGCACCATTGTGTTACAGGCTAAGGCCCAAGGTTTTTTATGCGTCTAATCAAATGAGCGGAAAGAAAGGCTTCATTCAAATTGTTATGGCGGTTATGTATGATGACGGATATCTTCTGTATCATCATCATCATCGTCAACCAACACATTGCGTGATATACCACTCTGGCCCGGTTTCGGAATTGAGAATTTTACTAAGTAAATACTTAAGTATCGTTCTGTCTGTCACGTTCTTTTGTGAGAAATCTGCAGCTACATAACGATACCTAAGTGCTTGCTCAGCGAGTATCTCAATTCAGAAATCGGCATTAGGTATGCCCTCACCAAGATTGCCCTGCTATTCTAAGGCCCGGTTTCTGAGTTGAGAATTTTACTAAGCACATACTTACGTATCGCTCTGTCACGCTCTTTTGTAAGAAATCTGCAGGGACAGGACAGGACGATACTTACCCATTTGCTTAGCAAAATTCTCAACTCAGAAACCGGCCCTAAAGGTCTTTTCTTTTTTTGTATTTTCTAAAGCAATCACACGGGCTAGGGAACTTTTTTTTTCTTTTGTTAACACCTTGTATTATAGGTGTAGGTGTGCCATAATAAAAACCATGGCTTTACAATGTTTGCTCTAACTGCCTATCTGCTAATACCTTATAGTCATTCGAAGGTCATTGCTAGGATCGTGTTTACCGAGTAAATATTGACAATATTGAGGATGTGCTCTATGTTATGTAATTATGTATGACGCCATACATTTACATACAAACGGACGTCTTGACTGATTCTGACATTTGCCACACTGTACGGCTGAAAACAAATTATAAACCTAGAAAGGTTGTATATTCGATATTCTCTATGAACGTGACTATTAAATTGTTTTATTTTCTCTTGTCAAGATACGTTCGTGTCATCCATGTACTGAACCCCAATTAAAGCTATATTTCTTGTTTCTGCCGCACACTATTATATCCAGCGTTTAATTCCATCATGAATGTCTTCACTCTTCATTTCCTAGTTTCTCGAATTACATTATGATATCAATCTCAAATGTCATCATTTCACACAGTTCGTCCGAGGTTTCAAATTACACATTTTATGTAACGTTCACGTAAAGTCAAAGTTGTTGCTGAGTGAACATTTTTATTTGTATTAGGGCTATTACGATAATAACAGAAGGGCAACTAACAACGATAGATTACCTACATCACCTACGTGCGTGTCTTCGCAGTTTTTTTTCTTTTCTTTCCGTTCTCTATTTAATTTTGTACAGTCCATATCCACACATCGCTTCTGACAACTCAATCGGGTAAATATCATCATAATAAAGGGCCAGAGTTTGGTCTATAAAGTTACGTTATGCAAAGGGCACGAACATCACTGAAAACGCGTAGGTATCTAACTATAGGGACGACAGCAATGGAAAAACGCGACTATCTCGAATAACGGCGTAAATAAAAGTTTAAAATTACAAAGACTTTGATTAGACCCGATTGGCATACTTTGTTTTAATTTTTGATGAAAAAAAAAATGACAATATTAATTAATTTCATGCCCAAATGGGGTGCTTATACGGGTATTTAGCGGGTATACACGGTGGCTTTTTGAGACGGGGCGGTAAGGGCAGGTACCTTAACCGTTATAGCTACAGGAAAATGTTCCTAGGAGACCATCCATAACTTTTTGAGATATTGTGAACTGCATTCACAGATTTTGGAAAAAATATGTGTAGGTAGATTATATGTATTATGTATGCCCACTGCCCATCTCTTTTCTGAGTGGACTCCCTGTGATCACCTTCCAATGTGGTTCTAGAGTATTTTTCCCACGAATGTTACAAGTTAGTAATGCCAGAACTTTCTCGTGCGTGTGAAGTTCGTGCTCTCTTGTCGCGGGCGAGATGAAAAAGAATAGATATTGTTGTTTGTATCACGAGCGCAGGGTGAGAAGGTGGCCTCATCCGGAAGTGACACTTTAGTCGACCGGCGGCGCTTTAGCCACGAAATTTCAGATCCTGGGGGGTCCATTAATTACATGGGGCGACTTTGACGATTCTTCGACCACACTACCTCCCTTGGTGAGATCATGCGATTTGGCTCAACCCCCCCCCCCCCCCCAATCTCAAGTAAGTAAGATTTTTCAAAATGATGCGCCTATACAATCGAGGGGCTACTCTGCAATTTTTGGAGTTCTCATACGTGTGTCCGAGTGTTCACTTCACGCATCTACATAGTGTGAGTGAAGGAAGGTGCCACTGGCTAGACGCTGTATAAATCTTTTGAAGGGGCTAAAAATTCAATCAATCGCCGCACATTAAAAAATTCTATTTAATTTGTATAACAAATTTAACCATGTGGATTAGTCGTTTTGCAGCTTTCATTATTAAATAGGTACGGACGTTCAGAAACGGACACATTTTTGACGGTGTTTTAAGTTTTTTCTTTCTTAAATATCCACCATCAGAAAAAGTACACTAATTCGTTTCGCAGGCGTTTCGTTTCAGATCAAATTGTACTTTAAGAAGATACTTAGGCCCGGTTTCTGAGTTGAGAATTTTGCTAAGCACATACTTACGTATCGCTCTGTCACGCTCTTTTGTGAGAAATCTGCAGAGACAAGACGATACTTACCCATTTGCTTAGCAAAATTCTCAACTCAGAAACCGGGCCTTAGGTACTTTACAAGATTTATAAACTTAATCTGTAAACATGACTTACATTGAAACGAATACTTGTTACCTGCTGGCAGTACAATACAACACCCATTACCTTCTTGTGCCATGAAATACATTTAATGTTTTTAAAATGGCCACGCCATCTGTAGCGTGGCCATTTTTAGCCAGTTCCGATATGGCATTGTATGTGCGCAAGTCCTCTTATAGGTATCAGATAAAATGTCACTCGAAACTGCAGAAGATTCCCCTAGGAAATGTTTCATTCTTGTATGATTAATTTAGCATTTCTTTGTTATAATGCGCGCGTGATGAGAATGGGATGCGACCTTTTGGAACTGAGACGCGCGCGGTAAGCAAACTCGCGTCGATAACATTGGATGATACGTCATAGGTGAAGTGTAACTAGGCGAAATGTAATTCGGCAAGACGTAGTGAGTGAACCCGATGCAACCTTGTCAAAGTAAAATTAAGTATGTTTTCGATTGACTTTGACAAGGTTCCATCCCATTCTCATCCCGCACGGATTATACCACTGATTTATCACCGTTATCAACATATGTCAATTTCGTTGCCTACAATAGCATAATTTTGCATCATAAATTGTCACATTAGTCATGAAAATTAAAAGCATCGATTTTGTTGGTCTTACCAACTTTCTTTTTATTTCTAGCATAATTAAACTTAGGATGATCCGACGAACCGAAAAAAGATCTATCAACAGTCAAAAGTAATTCACTACGTGAGATATGGAAATTGTGAATTGATATTTTGTATAACTTTAAATTAAGGTGGCAAGAGAGAAATCAACCCAATTAACAAGGTAACAAAATATTTGAATACTTTCCACCTGAATCATTCCGTACATTTTAATGTCCAGTAGTAGGCACAACGCAAAAATCGCCAACCCGCATTGAGCACGCGTGGACTCTCTCTCTGAGAGAAGGCCTTTGCCCAGCTAGTGGGACAAGTACAATTGTACAGGCTACATCTTACTTAGTAGGCACAACTAGCGCCGCCAATGAAAAAAATCATATCTTGTTTTTGGATGCGTTTTTTGCTAAAAACTCTTCAGTAACTTCTCAACGCGAGGCTTAACCTATTTTTAGGACCTAAGGTTTAGATTCCAGATCCTAGAACCTACAAATGAAATCCTTTATCGCCAAAAGTGGTTACTTTACTCAAAGTTGTAGTCTTATCGGTAAAAGCGATCTCTTCCAGACAACCAATCTTCTTCAATCTATACAAAACACCCTATTCGATTGCACTCCATTCTTTTCGGTCTTCGGCTTTTTTCAACCAGTCTTTGCCGGCTGTCAGCCCATCTCATCGGTTGCCTGCCCACATTTTTCACATTTCACACACAAGACAACCAATGGGTGGTCAAAGATACAAAGGCCACAAGTTTTACAGCATTCGTCGCCATTATAGAAAGGAATCTGGTATACGCACTTGTACTTGTAACGGGACACAGAAAGCGTTTACTTCCTCGTTCGTTTCCAAGTACAGTCGGCCACAGTCTCAGATACCCCTTTTTGTTCGATTGGCGCCCTTATGCCGCGCGCGGTAAGAGCTGCCATGGGGTATCTGAGATTGTGGCCGACCGTACCAACTGTATTTGCATACCGGCCGATAGCTCGCGGCTACGACCTGAGTGGGGACCGCAAGATTTCACTAAACGTTTAGGTAAACTCATTCAAAGTTCCATACTTTAGTCACAATTTCCATAGAAGTGCTGAGTAAACTACGATACATCCATTCCCAGATTGTGGATTCAAGTCTGGGGCTTAATTCAGTAGTAATCTCGACTGCTCCCACTCCCGACCACTCGAGACATGTCGAGCGGAAAAGGCAAACATCTCGCAGAAATCTCGTGCCTTATGTCGAGGATGACTTCGTGAGATTAGGAGATATGACATTTGCAGCAAAATTAGAATTTTCCTTCGAGATGTGTCGAATGCGAGATTCCCGAGAATAATGCCCGTTTTCACCAACGACCCCTAATTTTAAAAGGCCTTTTAACGAAAGTTATTTGCACCTCTGCAAGTCTGAGTAGGCGACATTTCGGACAAAATATTTTCGGACACTTTGTCCGAAATGTCGCTTTGTATTTTTAATATTTTTGAGGCGACATCTCGGACACTCTCAAAATATGGAACCTGTATCGTACAGTCAGATACTAAATATAATACAAAAATTCAAATATAATACACAAAGAAAGAGCGTTACCACAACTGCCTATTTTAGGATAGCTAAAGCGGCTTAAATGAGCCGTTTTCATGACAGTTAAAGTCTGAATTTAAGCACTCAGATCGCGTTCGGCTCATTTTTGATGAAAAAGTACTAGGCTTACATAAGGTGCTAGTAGGATAATCACCTCAGTTCTCACATAATTTTGTTCCTAACTAACCCCGCGTAATGATGTGAGAACTGAGGTGGTGATCCTCCTACCACCTTATGTAAGCCTAGTACTTTTTCATCAAAAATGAATTGATTTAACGCTACCCTACGCTACGTCTTGATAAAACACTATAACTAGTGGGACTTATTGGCTGTGCTTAGCCTTTGTTACCTGCGCAGTGACATGAGACGCGGGGACAGATTGCCAAGCGTTGGTACACGAGGCAAAATATTCAAATATTGTCAAGATAATGTTAGTTAAGATATGCTTACATAAAATTGATAAAATAAAATGTGTGTCGCGAGCGACACACTTGCGGGGGAGAGCAAATGTTGAAGACTGCATGAGTACACAAGATATTATTTGCATGTGAGTATATAACATTTTTATTAGTCTTCTCATAAATAAGATCGTAGGGAGTTTTTTATCCGACTGTACAAAACAGCTTTATTTGTTAGTGTCCGAGATGTCGCCTCAAAAATAATAAAATAACAAAGCGACATTTCGGACAAAGTGTCCGAAAATATTTTGTCCGAGATGTCGCCTACTCGCAAGTCGAGTCTATGGGGCATGGATGAAGGATCATACACACTCAACTCATAACGCTTGTGAGTGGAATTCGTATGGTCCTTCATCCATGACCTCTAGACTTGCAGAGGGGCAGATAATTTTCGTTAAAAGGTCTTTTAAAATTAGGGGTGGTTGGTGAAAACGGGCCCCTGTTGTAAAACTTTGTCAGTCTAATCCTAGTTATATGAGAATAAGCTGCGACTTTTTCCTTGCAGAGTTGCAGATTTCGATAAAACATTACCTATAGGTACTTTTCCCCGCTTTCCATGTCAGTGCGGACGAAAAGTCGCAAGAAAATAATAGTAAAGCTTATATGTTATTCTGGTCTGGTGTGTAAGCTAACTCTATACCAAATTTCATCTAAATTAATTCAGTAGTTTTAGCGTGAACGATAACAAACATCTATACAAGCTTTCGCGTTTATAATATCAGTGTGATTTAGGTTCAAGGGTACCTTACATCCTTTTACATCCTTTACACGCCTACTTTCCCAGAAAAGTAATTTTCCTCACCCTGTTTTCCATCACGGTATACATATGCCTAGTAACTAAAGCTAAACATTGCACAACGCATTGTCAATGTCACCATAGTAACAATCTGTGCAAAGTTAAGACAATGCATAACGAATCTAGTGGCCTTGAGAAAAGTGGCAATTTTCCACCAAAGGTTAGTTGGTCTAGTTATCTCTAATGGGGCAGGTTATTAAACCTAATGTTTTTCGGTGATTCGGTGGGAAGTAGCCACTGTGGTTTGGTCATTTGTCAGTCTAGTAATTTTGAAGTTTTTATGACATGGGACTTGGTAGTTTTGACCAATACTGCGATGACGCTCTATATTAGTGGCCACGCTACTATAAAATTATGTTAGTTAGTCGTTATTTAGACGTTCAGGTTTCTTTAGTGAGGTGTGTTAGTGATATTTTTAACGCCAGACAGTCTGATGTTTCAAGGTTTTTGATATCAAAATGTAACGTGCATTTTGCCATGTTTCAACTAGTAGGTATATGGGTCATTATCAAAAGTTGTGTTCTGGCATGTTATCTTACAGATGTGTGTTTTTTTTACCGAATTCGATGGACAACCTTCACAAAAGTTAACCAGTATATCTGGCAGAGCTTAATGACCTTTAATTTTTTTTTAAATAAATTTTGAAAAAAAAATCTGGCCACGTCTGTGACATATCGACCACGTCTGTGACTTATCTACAGAAATTCAGTACATTTCACGACCACGTTTGTGAGTTTTGTGACGTTTGTCTTTAGAAATGCACTTAAAACACACCTACAACTACTTAGCATTGTAATTTTTATGAATGTCATAGCTTTTGGGATATTATTCGCAAATAAAAAAAGTGTTAGATTCGTCCTTCTATTAAAGTCAAAACAAATATTATCAATATTTATCAACTTAAGATATTATTTCAGATCAAATAAAGTTGATTTTTTTACGATTTTACTTATTTTCATTATAATTGTGTGTACATAATTTGAATAAAACCACGTCTGTGACAACTTTTTAAAACCACACCTGTGACATTTTTGCATCTCTTTATACTTTATTGCACACGAGAAAAAAATACAACATAAATTGCATACAGAAAAGTAGTGGTGTACATGGCGGACTTATTTCAGGAGAAATCTCTTCCAGTCAACCCTTGGTGTGGTGTAATGGCATGTGATAGCGGGAGGGGAAATAGTGCACAATAAGTAAATAAAATACATACTAACATGCATACTACGGTAAATATATAAAGATAATATATAAACAGTACTTATTTAAAGATCGTATACACTACATAATTAAATAAATACATACATATACTACAATATATATTATTATACTAAGCATTTATGACGTAGAAAGGTAATACTCTTTTAGCTTAGCCTTGAAGGCGGCTACTGATGAACTTTCCCGTATAGCCTTTGGCAAACGGTTCCACTGCCGAGCAGCGCGCACAGTGAATGAAGCTGAGTAGAACTCAGTCTTGCAATCTGGTACCAGCAATGTTCTCCTGTCACACTCCCTCTGAGGCCTAGCACGGGGGGGCAGAAGCGAAAACCTCTGACGCAGGTATTGGGGGGCATCATGCATCATGGCCATTATAAACTAACCTAAAAACTACACTAACAACGCGAAACTGATTTGATGGCATTTACACACCAAAACCTTATCAAATTATAAAAGTCGTGAAGATCGCTCAGCCACCTGATAAATGCTGATGGCCACATCTAATACAAGTTATGCTTGTCGTTTTCCAGAATTCAAAACAAAACATGTTCTCAACTTGGATCAGTACTCCTGTGTGTTCCGCTGCCGCAAAAAGCAAAATGGCTGATGTTCGCTTTTATTGTCGCCAGTGTTTCCAGAGCTTGAAATTCATAATATACCGAGATAGTGTGCGAAATGCTAAGGACCACATCTGTGACAAAAAAAAAGGAACAAGACTATCCGTAAGCTAGGACTCCAAAAACAAAGCCATAAAATGATTCAAAACTGTATTCGTAAAGCCATATTAAGTACAAACGTGGGTTACATATCACTACAGGTCTACCGGCAAAAATAAGACTATCGAAAATAAAATAATAATGAAAACTGGAAAAGGAACAGCCACGAACTGTGACATTTTAGGGTTTCAATGACGCATAGTTTTTTTAAATTGCTATTTAAAGGCATGAAAAGTGCTTTCCGGTACTATAAAAATACTAATCTAGCCGTTATACTAGTTGTAATAATGAAATTCAGTCTAAAGATGTCTGTTTTCACTATGGCTCACTCAAAAATTTAAAATGAAAATGACCCATATACTATCTGACAAAATATGTCTTTCGCAAACCTAGTTGTCATAAAAAACTCTCAATTTTTTTCTTGTTATTCGACAAAACCACTAGTTTTACAAAGAATAAAGAACTTACTATAGACAATATCAAGCTTTGACAACTTGATAGCAACAGGAAGCAAACAGTCTCAGGACGAGCATTCGAGCTTGAGATGAAGGCCAACATCGGCCAGAATAGAAAACAGTTTTAAGAGCCCTATGTTCCTGAAGCTTTGACAACTGTACAAGGTGTTACAAAAGTACCTAACTCTTTTTACAGGGTAATAGCACCCTATCACCGGGTGCTTGGTGGGTGGATCACAACCTAAATATTTTTTTTTGCTCTATGAAGTTCCGTTAATTTTTAAATTAATAAAATGTTAACGATGTGGCGGGAGAAACGTATTTTTTTAATATTGTTTTCATTGACTTTCACAATGTTTTAAAAACCCAAAGCTATGTAAATGCACCTACACGCACAAACATTGAGCTAATAACAAAAACAAAAAAGTTATGATTTTTTTTCAATTTTGAGGTCATAAAATAAAAATTGTTTTTTTCAACTTTTTTTTACAGATTTGGCATCCTGCTGACCAGTAGGTTACACCCTGTAAAAAGAGTTAGGATGTTTTGTAACACGCTGTATAACTGTCTACCTAAGATAGGTTTCCAAGTGGACACTATAGTAGATATAAAAATTTCTGTTGAGCATAGCAGTTGTGCCTAGGGTCGGAGACGTTCTAATCTAACATCTGCTGAAGCACTCTTCTTTCATTGCCGACTGTACGAAAACTGTGTTATCGCGTTTTACACGATACACATAACATTTGAAGGCTGATCAGACAATAATTGATTATTTAGCGACAACATTATCTGATAATGGCTATCAATGAATAACCTAAAGGTATCTGTTGCCCCTAATTTGCATAATCTGACCGTTAAATTGCTAATATTTCAGTCGGAAAAGGTAAAACAAACACAGGCCTTTTTGTGCCCCTCTGTATACGGTCATAATGGTACCTATAAATCTAATTAGTCAACCACAATGGCTTCGATGCCATTATAATAAGACTACCGATATGCATGTTGTTTAGTAATTTATCGACGTTAGAGGCCTAAAAATAACAAATATGTTCACGTATTTGACTTGACAACCGAAAGTAACCTAAAAATGTTATCTTTGTTGTTTTTTGTCCCGATATAAATATAAACAAAAGAACGCACTTCACACACTGGCACATAGAGTCATGGATTTAAAAAGTTGGTAATATTTTTAAAAGAAAATTAGGCTGTAAATGACACCGGCAGCCTAGAAACCGCTAACTGAATTATTCCACCTGGGTTTGGCACAGCTGACTAAATACTGAAAGCGACAAGGTTCCAACAGTGAACACACATTTTCAAAAAGGTATTTAGAATGTTACGGGCGAAAGATGAAAGTAGCTCGCAATGGGATCGCGTCGCACCTTTGTCGAAGAAAACAAGCTTTTCACGCATGCGTGGAAAGGCGAAACAAATGAGTTGTCAAACGGGTATCCTAGCTCTTTTGACCTCTACTGGAAAGTAGGTAAGGTTGAAGTTGGAATGCCGGGTGTGAGCATGCGTATTGGAAACTTGTAAGTAAATGTTTCAAAGGACTTCTAATTATTGAAACAGCTGGGTATTTCCTATTACTACACTTGTTCAAACTAAAGAAGTTTTCTTATTAGACACTTTATAAATATTATAAATTATAATATTAGGCTAATACAAAATAGAAAGTTGAATACTTCGCACTAAACTAGTCATATCTCGAATAAATAAATAAGAAGAATCATACTGCAATGATTTGCAAAATGTCCAATACAAATGATGATTTAAACTCTCGTCTGTTGATGATGGTCAGACTACAAAACTGTAAAATCCAGAAGTTGCACTACGAAAAAAAAAACTCCCTTCCTGAAAAAGATGTCGGACGAAAACTCCGAAGCTCGAAATCCAACGGTCCCTAATTTCAATGTGATTAAAAAAGTTACTGCAAAATTCTCAAAATAAACACACGAATTGAACATGTTGGGAATTTGTCGCTTTGTGCATGCGTGTATTTCGCGAATTTGATTTATCATATATTTAATGACAAGGATGACCATAGTTTCGAAGTCAAGTGCAGAATAGAGCAAGCTCGAAGCGTGTTCCGTAAAATGGATAAAGTTCTCTGTGATCGTAACTATGTCCTAGACGCATATACAAGGTGTTACAAAAGTACCTAACTCTTTTTACAGGGTGTAACCTACTGGTCAACAGGATGTCAAATCTGTAAAAAAAAGTTGAAAAAACAATTTTTATTTTATAACCTTAAAATTGAAAACTTTTTTGTTTTTGTTTTTAGCTCAAATTTAAAAATATGTTTGTGCGTGTAGGTGCATTTACATAGCTTTGAGTTGTTAAAACATTGAGAAAGTCAATGAAAACATTATTTAAAAAATATTTTTCTCCCGCCACATCGTTCGAATTTTATTAATTTAAAAATTAACCGAACGTCATAGAGCAAAAAAAATATTTAGGTTGTGATCCCTATCACCGGGTGCTATTACCCTGTAAAAAGAATTAGGTACTTTTGTAACACCTTGTATAGCCTTTGAGATGTGGGTATACAGACGAATGCTCAAAATCTCCTGGGTCTAAAGTCCGCAATACCATCGTGCTCCAGAGGGTGAGAAAAAACTTAGATCTCTAAGAAAAAAACCATTAATCCCAAAAAAAGAAAAGAACAATCGAGAAAATAAGAAAAAAAATAAAGAAAAAACCATTAGACCATTAAGAAAGGAAAACTTGAAGATTTCGGCCATGATACGCAACACCAAGTATTGAATCCTTCAACTTATCATTCAATCCAAGGAAAGATTCCCGGCAGGAGGAGACCATTGGTTCCAACAAACCACGAGCTCATTGTTCCGTTTGGCAGCCTCCAAGGCAGAAATAGCCGAACTGATGGCCAACCTCCGATAGACGGCACTACAAGAAGAAGATAGTTATTATTCTTTGGATAGCGATTTGAACAAAGAATTAAAGCGAGCCTTCTACATTACACCTTCCGATTACCAGCTGACGGGCAATCGTCCACGCTGATGTAATGTTTGACATCATTTGTATTCAAGAACACTTAAAAGAAGCAGCGGCCTTGAACGTCAGGCGATTCGTCTTCGCTTTAACGGCTTTAACGAGTTTTTGTGTCTCAAGTTAGGCGATATGTCAGGCTAGGTTTATGATGCTGCGGAGACATTAATCTATTTTTGGTAATGTCAAGGTTAGACGGAAGAAGCGTAGGTATGGTTTCTGACTATTCCGGGACCAATAAGGCTGCCTAGATAGCCTGGTCCATGTAGAGACTGGTCCAAATATAGGTAAGCTTAAAAAATCTGAAGTGGGATCTTGTCCACGTTTGTAGCTCACTGGTCTTTCTTCTTTATTGACTCCAGTGCAGTGACCAATCACCTTCTGAACATGACCATGTGTATTATTGTGGTATTTTTAAACGGTTTTATTTAGCTCACCCCGTTTGTTTTATTTATTCTTGGGTCAAATTTAGTAGTTCAAATTTCACCCTCTTCCTGTCAACCGATTAATCTGAAATTTTGTATACACTTTGGATTTTGGTGACAATACAATTATGTTTATTCATTATCATTATAAATTCAAGATGGCCGCCGCTACAAAATGGCGCATAAGTTATGTTTTATTAATCCCATCAATATGGGTATCAAATGAAAGGGCTCAACAAGCAGAATACAATATACTATAAAAAATTGAAATCCAAGATGGCGGCCGCTACAAAATGGCGGATAACGTAGGTTTTATCAATCCCATCAATATGGGTATCAAATGAAAGGGCTCAACAAGCAGAATACCCGCTCCTAGGAAGAGTGGCTAAAAATTTGCCAACCACTTTTTTCAAATTTCGTGCGCACGGACACTAAAATGTCCATAGCCAACACATACCAGAAAATTAACTATCCCCTTCACACCCATTAAACTAGTGCCTGACTTACTGTTTCTATCTCTTCCTTGCAAAATTCCGAATGACGCGTCCATACAATGATTCGTTCCATCGCCCTCGCAGTTCAAACGCCAGTCACTTCAAAACGGTACGACGGGAAGGCGATTCGTGTTCCGTGGGTGCTTTTGTTTTCGTTCTTATTTCATTAGTTTACATGTATTTAGATTGATTGCTTTTGTGTAGTTAGGTTGTTTACTAAGTAAATGTTATTGTGACAGGTCACAAACTAAGTTATAGTCGGTTAGATACAGTTATTTTGCATTTTTCAATGACCAGTTGGAGGTGTACTTTCAAGGTAAGTAATTCAATACTTATTTTGTGCCATTTTTCTTTAAAATAGACCACTTTGAGGCGTAAGAAAGTGTTCTCGCATTACTGAAGTATCAATTACACCTCAAAGTGGTAAGAACTATAGAAAGATTCGTAAATGATTGCAATTTTAAAACTTGATGGTTGTGTGTCTTTATGCTTTGGATATGAATTTGCCCTTATTCAATAAGCGTTTCTGTCTAAGGGTCGTAGCTAATGTGGCTGATCACGGCACTGAACGGCATGGATGAGAATTTGATGGAAGTGAGTGAGACTCGCGCGGTAAGCAAACTCGCGTCGAAGCAACCTTTTCAAAGTAAATTAAAGTATATTGACGATAGACTATGACAAAGTTCCATCCCATTTTCATCGCGCGCGGATTATACTTACGAAGGTTGTTGGACTTGCTGGACTTGTGGCGGGTTGTCGGCGTAGGGGTATACGAATGGGGGCGCTAAAGGAGGCCGACCCGCAACAATTCATAGAAATAAAAATTTTTTTTTGGATTTAAAAAAATTTTTGCTAAAAAAAAATGTTTTTTTACTTCAACGAATTTTTGCTTAGAATATTTGCTTACATGGTTTTTTTACTTAAATAGATAGAAATAAAAATTTTTTTTGGACTTATATTTTGTAACACCTTGTATAATAATAGTAATATCCTTCACCTAAGTAAATTTTTGGTTTCACATACCTACATACATTTTTGTTTTTATAAGATATTCTTAACACAGCTTTTAAGGTTACCATCAGAAATAAATGTGAATATATTTTTTTTTATAATATCCTTCACATACATTTTTGGTTTCATTTATACAAAAGTAAATGGGTACCTAGAAAATAGTCAGATGTGTTGTGGCCTTTATACGCAGTACCAATTAATTGCGCAAGGGTTAACAAATATCCTGCAGCAAATTGGTAATTAGAAATAGGATAAATTTACGATGTTTTCGTCCTATCTATACACAAAATCATATTAAATTACAGAGCTAATTAGGCATTCTTCAAAAATAAGTGTTAATCTAGAGATATAGTCATACAAAAAACACACATAAAACTAAATAGAAACCAAAAGGAGAAAATGGCAAAATCTAGTGTTCATTTCAAGCCTCTATTTCTCTCGAATTATTTTAATATAATGTAATTGATCTTTTATCGTAACATTCCTAACATAGTCTAGTTTTAGATGATATATATATTTCAGGTCTATACTTTATACAACTTACACAGAATACCAATTTAAAACCACCGCGCAATCACCACTTGCCAAGAAAGTAACACCATTTTTTGTTTCAAGTTATTTTTTATTTTCTCTATACAGCTATATGAAATAAACTTGTAGAATTATCAGGCAACTATTCCCGATTCCAAAAAGCATAAAACATCTATAGGTTATCGATCTTGATTTCGTAATAATGTCAATATTCTGTAACAAGAGCGTGACATTCCCACTAACTTTGTTTACATAGCTATTAAAAACGAAACCATTCAACTTATAACTTGACAAAGCATACAACGACATTCTTGTTTATATTACTAACAAAGTCTCCAAACACTTCAAAGCGAAACGACCATTATTTATGGGTCTAAACTGCGTCTCAAGTGGCATACTCGTGACGGCAGGCGGTCGGTCCGGAAGTTGCGCCTTCAACTGTTTTGTGTTTTTTGCGCGCGTTCCTAGGAGCGGATACAATATACTATAAAAAATTGAAATACAAGATGGCGGCCGCTACAAAATGGCGGATAACGTAGGTTTTATCGATCCCATCAATATGGGTATCAAATGAAAGTGCTCAACCAGTATAATACAATGTACTATATGAATTAAACAGAATGCGAAATAAAAACTAAAAACTAGAAAATAAAAATAAGTAAAAAAACTTTTTAAGTTAAACGGTTTTATGTTAAACATACATTGCAATGTTTAAGATAAATGTACTAAAAACCAAAAAATAATAAAATAGATACAGTCGTGGGAATTATAAACATATGCATAGACTAGACTAAAATAAAACCGTGGGGCACGTCAACTGCATAATTATAGTGTAACATTACAAAACAAACATTTTAATCAACGATTGTAGACAATTGACGTGCCCCACGGTTTTATTTTAGTCTAGTCTATGCATATGTTTATAATTCCCACGACTGTATCTATTTTATTATTTTTTGGTTTTTAGTACATTTACCTTAAACATTGCAATGTATGTTTAACATAAAACCGTTTACTTAAAAAGTTTTTTTACTTATTTTTTTTTATATTACTTTGTAATCGATCTTTCGTGTCTGAATATCAACTAATTATCAATTTTTGGGATTGGGCGGATCTCCTCCTTTGAATCCTGTGACGGCCACCCACACCACCGCACCGTCTAGAATTTGGTGGTTTCATTCCCTTCCAGTTGATCATAATGGCTTGGCAGACTAAGCTAAGAGAATTGTATAGGTGCTGGGCAAGCCTGCTCCATCTAAAACATGTTCTAGGCACTGCAGCGTCCGAGTGGTCTAGTGTGAGTGCACTGGAAGCTGGATAGTTCATATAATCGTTCATCTGTTCATTGACTCTGTTACTTCTGTTTGCAGAGTGCAATACGTCCTGGATTCTGACAGCTGCTTTATCTCCGTCAACCGGCATTCTCTACAATAACCCCATAATTTTACGTATTATTTTCGTCTGTCAGATGTTGTCCTCATGACAAGATGACAACACTCCGATAGCCATCTCTTGCGTGGACGCTAGCGATGCTAATTACCGTCACATTCAACAGCACACGCTGTTGTGTTGACATTTTTTACTTGCCTGTTGCGTGATGCAAACAAACATACTTAACAACATAATTGCAACATTATTTTCCATTAAGTATGAATGTAGGCCCCACTGGACACTGATTACGTACGTACTCGTAGATGCAAAGGGCTGAAACTCTACTTTGTTAAATTTGGATTACCTATGGTCCGTAGGTACTCCTTATGTGCCCTATTACCTCTGGATAAAGTCCTTTTTCCAAGAAAGCGACAACTACTCTTATCGTTTATCATGACAATGAACTCGCATCTTCTTATCTAAGTGGCTCGTCTTATTCACTGTCATGTCAGCTGTTATAATGGTAATTTTCAACTGCGCATGAAAATCTTGTGCTCCTATCCTGAAATTCCCAGAAAAAAAAAATTCAACACCATTGATCATTAGTTGAAGGCCTGTTGTTCAACTTGAGTCTATAGAGGTCACGTTTTGTTTGCAATTATCGAAGTGTTACGCAATTTAACTAAACAATGACCCCTCTTGTATTACAGTATGTTTCAAACTATTGAGGTAGAGATCATCAGAATTTAATTTTAACTTGATTCACGTTGAATATTTTTAGATAACCTTTTAATTTTAACCTAAGAATAAAAGTAACGAAATAATGATGATACAAATTGTCGTCTCAATGGATTTAATATTGTCTAAACTCCAACGCATAGGTGATTCTCAGTAATTAATGTTAGATTACTTAATTCATTCATTATTGTGCGTCTGCGATTGTATGGCCGATCTGTCCCGAATAACACTGCTGAATCATGCTGTTAAAATTTAGGGTGAACGACTGAACGCCCCCCAGGAATGCACTAAAACTGCAGCTTAGTCGCCTAGCAACCGGTCCACAACATTGATTCAACAAGTGATTATAATATTGATAACTCACTCGCAGTCAATGTCGCAAGCCAATGAACTGGAACACTGCCCACACCCTGCCTTAGTAAACATAAGCTAGGTCTAGCAAATACACGTAGGTAGTCGCAACGGCCTTTGCTAAATTACCTTTTGTATTTTTATGGTGAGCAATAAAGACAATTCTATTGTAAGACCTAGGGTGGTTATCTTTATCTTATGAATTCGAGGCCAGGCTTACAAATTTGCATCTACGTAATGCGATGATTTTTACAGCGTCCAGTGGCACCTTCACTCACACTAGATGGGTGAAGAGACCACAAGGCGCTGCAGTGCCTGGGACACTGTTTTAGATGAAGTAGGCCTGCCCAGCACCTATAACCCGGACACTTCAACCGAGTGTGATCTTTTTGGTCACTCCCATCCCTATTCCTGCTGCTCAGGTGGTGCATAAACCGAGGTCTTATGTTTCAGAACGCCACAGAGGAAAACGAACCTATATTATTCCGGTTATGATTTGGTTGTAGAACATTCGACTGGTAAGGTGTTTGGTCTCTATTAGTAGCGAGCACAGTGCCGATTTATGAAGTGACCAGAGCACTGCAAGCTGATATCACCAACCTGCCTGTCCTGAGAGGTGGTTCAGAAGAGTGAATAATGCTTGAATGGAAAAATACAGGAGCGCCGAAGACCCGGCCGCGCAAAAACATAGAGGCTCTAAAACTACGCAGCATCGACGCAGGCGGAACGGGACGCTGGGGGAAAGCGATGGCGCCGCCAAAATTCGCATGATGAATTCAACATGAGTCACATAGAACTATTCAGACTCGCAACGTTACGGGCATAATGATAGCCGACCCCCGATGGGAGAAGACCAAAAGAAGAAGAAGAATAAGAAGAAACGACCAACCATAGGAGATGGCACCAAAAGAAGAAGATAAAGAAGAATGCTTCAAGGATGAGAAAGGCAATGTGGTATTAACTATCAAAGGGCTCAGTCAGCTATTTACAAGGAGTTTCAGCTTTTGTTGTATAATAAACAGGGTGTTTATGAAAGGTCCTGTGACACTGAAAAGGGTCACTTAACTCACCAATACAAGCAACTTTTACTATGGGGCCAAGTAAAGTGCGAAATCTCGAAAAAAATATTATCTGTTCCATACCAAAATTCGATACTTATCTACTGCACCAAATGTTTGGCACAGGACCTTTCTGAAACACCTGTATACTGGCGACTTAGTCTATACTTATTTGAAGCGAAATAAGTCTGGCTGGCTGCATCCATCTATTCTCTGGTGATTCTGAGCCTCCACTTAACACAGACTAGATAGATAGACCAGCTTAAAGAGGACGAAACCACAAAATTTCAGACGGTGGCGAGACTGGCCAGTAGTGGCCACTGATGAAGATCAATGGAGAGAATTCATCCATTCCCGGAATTTGACGGACTTGATCACGATCTTCAGACATGAAGGACCGACTACAAAGAAGAAAGTGTTTCGAAGATTGAAAAGCGTAATAGAACAATTATTATATCATCGGAACAAGGTTTGAGTATTTGTGGAGTTTCTGTAGAATTTGAAGCCGGATCCATTTAAAATTAGACATAAGCTGGTAATAATAGGTTATTATATTAGATACCTAACACAACAATGGGGCCCTGCGATAAGATAGCCCCTATCGTCAGATAAGGTGCGTCCTTAACATATAAATTGCGTCAAAAACTTCTAATTTTAAGATTTACGGAGCTGCAAACCTAGCCTTCTGCTAGACCCTAAAAACAGGGTCAACTATAAGACCTGGGACCTTAGCCTGTAACGCAATGTTGTCAAAATGGGCTTCCAGTTGACGGCTTCAATTACGATTTATTGATGCCGTCGGTCCGTTTAATGTGTTTGTAGTATAACCCGTGTCATTAAAGAAAACATTTAGGACGGAGTTAAAAACCTAGCGTTGTCTCGCTTTGACTGTATTAATTAGAGCGAGAGGGAGAGTGTTTTGAAGTCCATCCTAAATGTTTTCTTTAATAACACGGGTTATACAGGTTTGTAGCAAAGAATATTCTGATTCTAATTCTAGAGGATTAGTTATCTGGTTGTAGGAGAAAAACGAGGAAACCCCGGTTTAAGGCTAAAGCCCCTGACCACCGAAAAACTTCGCGTTTCCAAAATACAGAACTCTTATGAGCCGTAACTTCACGGCCTTAAGCGGCACATTCCAATATTTATGGAGATGTACTCGTAGAAGAAGAGCTGCAAAGTGATATGGCTGACGGGAAATCTAAGGAGCTATCTATCTTTCTATCTATCCAGCCAATGACATTCTAATACATTGTCATTGTATCCAGCCCATAAATAAAGCCCACTGCTGGGCATAGGCCTCTTCCTTTTCACGCCAACCCCCTCGGTCTAATGCCAATCTCGTCCATTGTCTTCCCGCTGTTTTGACAATGTCAGGAGCTATATGAGGTTGTGAAGGAAAACATTAGGAAACCTGCATCAACAAAACTTTTTCAGAAAGACTAGTTGCAGGGAAATAAATGGTGAAGCACATTAGGCTGTTTATGAGATGCGCAAAGGCAATCAACAGCAGCATTAGTCGTTGCAATAAACGTCACGCGTCAGCTGTCACGTGGGCGTCCGCCATCTTGGGCCAGGCCAGGGTCGACAATCGCGATAATTGCTAAATGACAATAGAAAACAAGTTTCCGATCGGAGGCAGACGGTTGCACCATCGGGGGCGTGTCCAGCGTACGCGCTGCATTTGTCTTGTCTCACTCAGGTGTCGGTAGAAGCTGACTAGCTAAGCATAGCAAAACAGCCCCTTTGTAGCGTGTTTTTTTCCGTGTTTGCTAGGCGTGTAAAGTCCGTTCGCTATCATAGTGTCGGTGCACACGACGGCAATCTTGGTTCTTGGATACCAACCTATTTTTGAAGTATCTGTGATGGGCGCAGACATATTCATTTCAACACAATGCTGATGGACATTAACTAGAATTTGCTTAAATGTTTTACAAAACCTTCGTCTTTTAATTTTTGGGTCATTCGAAGTTGCGTCTAGAGGCACCTCGCTGTCCTCCCACGGACGAAAAATCATTTTATCTTCACGCAGCGATCGACACTCAATACAAAATCTAAGTCAAAAGTCACAAGCACAACCTCTCAATACGACGCTTCTTTGATGAGCGGCGAGCCAAATTCACTGGCGTGTTTGCGCCGCGTCGGCTTCCTTTAATTTCTTTTGTGAAAAGCCGCCGCGCGCCAAGGCGGCAAATATCAAAGTGACACTATGATAGCGAACGGACTTTAAAGGCAGCGTCAAATACAAACTAAGTTAGGTGGTCCTGTGGGCTAGGCCGATTAAGCTTTCAGGATGGTATAGGTTCTGGGCAAGCCTATTCCATTTAAAACAATGTCCCAGGCACTGCAACGCCGAGTGGTCTCTTCACCCATCTAGTGTGAGTGAAGGTGCCACTGGACGCTGTATAAATCATCTCATTACGTAGATGTAAAGGCCTTAGTTTTAGATGGTCATGTTGGAAAAAAATATCGTTGGCCTAAATATCCTAAGGGTTGACCATAATAATATCACTGTCCAAGTTAGGTGTGTAGGGAATGTCAGACACTGTCTGCAAATATCTCCATTGAGGAAACACACTTAAAACAGAAGTATTTAAAATAAGATAAAGTGGTTTTCCTTAAACTTTTCGCAGAAGGTGACACCGGCAATACATCACAATTCCAGAAAGGTCACGTTTAAAATGGTTAATGACCGATCTTTAGTCGAACGAGACTTTAATTCCATGGCCAAATAGTCTGGTAAACAAGTGCGCAAGAGCCGCACCACCCCATATCTCTGAAGCTGTATAAAATAGGCATTTGAATGGCGGAAGAGACCACTAAACGCTCTGTAACGCCTTGGACTTTTAGCACGCGTTTAAGCCCTATGTCCCTGATAAGGGACAAAAGGATATCATCATCAAGCGAACAGTAGCGGAAGACTGATATGTCTCTGCCCCGAGACAGGTGGTAGGTGGATCAAGCTAAGACGTCGTTCTTATCTTAAGTCTTTTGACGATCCGAAGTTTATAGACTTACCTTCATTGCCTAATCTGAATAAGGTTCTCATAGTCCGACTAGCATCAAAGAACGGATATTGGCAAACTTAGCAGAGTAGTCAGTGTTTTTTGACGTTTTGCTAGTTTCCGTCAAGTTGTGATCGATAAAAGATACGTAATAGCCCCGCGGGGTGTTAAGGGTAGACGATAGCAATGTGGCGGGAAATTAAAAATTTTCACAGTTTTTATTAAACGGTTTTATTTAGCTCACCCCGTTTGTTTTATTTATTCTTGGGTCAAATTTAGTAATTCAAATTTCACCCTCTTCCTGTCAACCGATTAATCTGAAATTTTGTATACACTTTGGATTTTGGTGACAATACAATTATGTTTATTCATTATCATTATAAATTCAAGATGGCCGCCGCTACAAAATGGCGGATAATTTATGTTTTATTAATCCCATCAATATGGGTATCAAATGAAAGGGCTCAACAAGCAGAATACAATATACTATAAAAAATTGAAATCCAAGATGGCGGCCGCTACAAAATGGCGGATAACGTAGGTTTTATCAATCCCATCAATATGGGTATCAAATGAAAGGGCTCAACAAGCAGAATACAATATACTATAAAAAATTGAAATACAAGATAGCGGCCGCTACAAAATGGCGGATAACGTAGGTTTTATCGATCCCATCAATATGGGTATACGAATTAAACAGAATGCGAAATAAAAACTAAAAACTAGAAAATAACTAGTGGTTCGCCCCGAACTGTGAACTCGCGACCCCATATAAACTTAACAACCCCATATCTCGGCAACCCCTCGACCGATTTGGCTCATGTTCGAATTTAAAAATTCTTTTAATTTAATTTACCCGCCTACCAAATTTCATAACGATCCGACCAACTTTACTCAAGTTATCGTCGAACGAACATTCATACATACATACATACATACATACATACATACATACATACATACATACATACATACATACAAACGCCGGATTGTTCCAGTAGACTCGGAGAACTTCGCTCGCTTCGCTCGCTCGTTCAAAAATAGGTAAAAAAACTTTTTAAGTTAAACGGTTTTATGTTAAACATACATTGCAATGTTTAAGATAAATGTACTAAAAACCAAAAAATAATAAAAAAGATACAGTCGTGGGAATTATAAACATATGCATAGACTAGACTAAAATAAAACCGTGGGGCACATTAAGTCGATAATTTGTAAACAACTGACGTGCCCCACGGTTTTATTTAAGTCTAGTCTATGCATATGTTTATAATTCCCACGACTGTATCTTTTTTATTATTTTTTGGTTTTTAGTACATTTATCTTAAACATTGCAATGTATGTTTAACATAAAACCGTTTAACTTAAAAAGTTTTTTTACCTATTTTTTTTACATTTTGTAGCTAAACTGAGCTAGTTTTGTTAAGCGCTTTTTCGTTCGCGGCAACAAAACAGTATTCTTTTCATTATTGTAAACAACAGAACAACAATAATTCAGCCGATTATGTGTTCTGGTCTTCGAAGCAGTGGTACTGCCCAAAAAACTTGTCGTAGACCAGAACACATAATCGGCTGAATTATTGTTGTTCTGTTGTTTACAATAATGAAAAGAATACTATGTTATTGCCGCGAACGAAAAATCGCTGAACAAAAATAGCTCAGTTTAGCAACAAAATGTAAAAAACTGCGAAAATTTTGAATTTCCCGCCACGCTGCTATCTTCCAGCCTTAAGCACCGGTAATGACGTCACAGATCGGATTCCCGCCAACAAAGCGCCGGAAGTGGCCCGCCGGAAGTCAGGTGCGGTGCGCGCGCGCAAACAGAGGGTCGTGTATTGTGTTGGGTTCAGGCAGGTGGATTAATGATGGGCTGACTCATAAATTATCATACGGCAGAGATGGACTGAGTTTGGGGTATTTATTATCGAAGAATGGTTCCCCCAGATAACAGATAATGAATCCTAGAGGGTTAAAAATACGCGGCTGAAGTTCGGCGCATTACGCCTGCAATGTATTTGATTGAATTACTGTGCCGAAATTACGTCGAACAGAATTTTTAAGTCATCTTCATACAAGGTCAGCCGCCGAAGCTCAGCAGCGTGATTTCGGCATGGTGTGGTTAGACAACACAGATTATAAAAAATATTAGACAAATATACACTTAGGTATAGGGTCAAATAGACAGATTTGAACAAAGGGCTCTTACAGTGTTCGGAACTACGGACCATCTATGTACTATCTCTCTTTATTTTGATCTCGAATCTTGTATCCTACCACGACTACAGGTAGCAATGTTTCAGACGGATGAAGGCATGAGACTGTAAACCGACCACACCGAAGGGCCAACGATTTCTATTACAAATTGTACAGTGTAATTTGTTCCTAAAGTGAGCGTATCTCATTGGTAATGAATGTGATAGTTGTTCAGAGCCTGGCTGATGGGTGGTCGACGGTTGTTACTTTTGTATTGTATAGCTTGTAATGAGCTAAATCACACAATAGATGAGTCTGTAAGCAACCACGATCAAGCAAGCAATGATCTTGATATAAGCTAGAATAAAGGGATCTTATTAGAGTTATCTATCAGTATTAGTTCATCATCATTAGTTACTTTCATCCCTAATCAGGATAATTTCTTTCTTCTTCTTCTTGAAGTGCCGTCTCCTATCGGAGGTTGGCAATCATCTTGGCTATTTCTTCTTTGAGGCTGCCAAACGGAACAAGGAGCTCGTGGATTGTTGGAACCAATGGCGTTTCTTTCAAATTGCATTAATTACCAAATATTCGAAAGAATTCAGGGGCCTTAGCCTGTTACACAATGGCGTATCAATGGCGTGGCGTCCCAGGTAGAAGTACAAAACCTTTTTTCGTTGTTCTCCTACAACCAGCGAACTAATCCTCTAGAATTAGACTCATAACATTCTTTGCTGTACTACAAAAACATTAAAAGGACCGACACTGGACCGACAGCATTAATAAATCGTAATTGACACCTTCAACCAGGAGCCCATTATGGCACCATTGCGTTACAGGCTAAGAGTCCTGAAAATGAGGTAATTAATCCAACTTAGAGTTCGGCCGTTCTCACTGGGGTCAACTTATCGCGATAGAGACAACAATGCTGTATCCTGGGAGACATTCCACACTAAAACACATTGTAACATTTACAATGTAACGAGGCGTTACAAGTTACAACACATGGGAAACTGAATAATCTGAATGTGCATGTCAGCCGTTTTTACAAGACCTACAGTAATTGTTATGGTGCCATTTGCATTGTAAGTTGTAAGGTTGTTAAACGCTCGGAAAATTCACAAATGTACAGTCAAAGTAAAGGAAAACCTCATCGACAGCATTAATAAATCTTAATTGAAGCTGTCATCTGGGAGCCCGTTTTGGCACCATTGCGTTACAGACTCAGGCAACTGGGGGTCTACCGGCTAAGACGAAGCCGATTACCATTGGCGAAAATCGAAGTTCGAATTATGAAAAATGAACTGGGTGGCAGTAAAATTAACTGGGTGACAGTACATTTTTCAAAAATCGAACTTCGATTTTCGCCGATGGTAATCGGCTTCGTCTTAGCCGGTAGACCCTCTGGGTGGCAGTGCATTTTTTAAAAATCGAACTTCGATTTCCGCCAATGGTAATCGGCTTCGTCTGAGCCGGTAGACCCCCTGGCTGCATCTCTTGCTCATACTAGGTATATCTGAAAGGAAAGCTACTCACTGGCATGGTCGTCGTGCAGCAGGTTGTGGTACTTGTGCTGGTGCTCGTCCTCGATCCTCATCATCACGCGCTGGTGACCCTCACTGCATCACGGAAACCTGGGGAGACAAGAGGATACCGGATTAGGCCTTAGCCTGTAACGCAATGGCGTGTCGATGGCGTCCCACCCAGCAGAAGGACAAAACCGGGGTTTCCTCGATTTTCTCGTAACACAAGAGAAATAATCCTCTAGAATTGGAATCAGAATATTATTTGCTGTGCTACAAAAACATTAAAAGGACCGATAGCATTAATAAATCGCAATTGAAGCCGTCAACCGGGAGCCCATTTTGGCACCATTGCGTTACAGGCTAAGGCCCCAGTTACTGATTTCGGGTCAACGCCTATGCCCAACAGTGGGGGTGGGATGAAAATGAATCACGGCATTTAAAAACCTCTTGGTACAGTCGGCCACACGCTGGGATAAGCCCTTTTGGTCGATTGGCACCCTTATGCCGCACGCGGTAAGAGCTGACATGAGGTATCTGCGTCTGTGGCCGATCGAACTGTAAACAGCTGACTGGTGACTACAAATCATACATAGCTTCATCATCATCATCATAAGTTCCTGTTCATTATCAAAACACAGCTTACAATCCCCTTTTATCAGACACACACATCTACCAGTAGACCACGAAACAACTGTCTTACAAAGATGTCATTCCAAAATAAATGGCTCAAATAAAGTTTAGGGTCAAAGTCCCTGTTATTGGCACAGGCAATAATAGCGGCAATCATAAATATAGCTCAGGCAATCAAATTATAGCAGTATCAGTTGAATACGCGGAATGATTTCAATTGGGGTTTATTGGATTGGCATATAAACTGACTGTGACCAGAGAACTGCCAGAATGCCACTTATCACATTGCATCAAGGTGTAAGGTTTAAGGGTATTTGCGTTGTAACTGGTGTAAGGGTTATCCCACCCAAAACATTTAAAATGTGAACATTTTGGAGCCAAGTTCATTGCGTGGTTATTGATTTCACCGACAAAAGAATTGAGATCTAAATGGGTGCCAAGTTCTTTTAGTAATCCTGACTTGTTAAATTTCATCATTCGAATTATTTACACAAACCAGAAAATTTTGTATAATTAGTACCTCAAGAAATGACGCGACTAGTTTTAACATGTATTTTTTTAAGTATTTGCTGTGTCTAGATTTTTGTATAGATATAGGTGTACACAACACAACAATAATGTGACGTAATTTATCAGATCCTTTATCAAGCGCTTAGATTGGTGTTATCAACTGATAATAAAAGGCGTCTATTGTAGGGCTGATTACAAGTACAATTCTATTACAAAAATTGCGATTATAACACATCTTGCTTAGAGTAGAGAACCATTTCGTTCACATTTTGTATGGTGAGCTCAAAATGGCCAGGCTAATTATACATGTTTCGTTTAGTCTTGATGGTGGGTCCCTAGGCATTTAGGAGAACAAGCGACCAAGTAGAGCTTGAGCGGTTAAACATTGTATATTTTAATAAACCATATGTGCACTGTAAAGTTATTATCAGAAGAGATAAGTAAGTAAACTATTATTTGCAAGGTTGCTGGTATTCAATGAACCGTGGAATAAATCAGGAAGCGTCCAAGCATCCGGAATTAATTTACTTGCGGGATTGCGAGCCAGGTGTTGAAATGGTCGTAATTAGACATAAGGTGTTAACGTGAGCACAGAAACGAGTAAATGTTAGGAAATAATGAAAATAGAGTGTCAAGTAGTTTTTAAGACAGTCAGGGAAACCTGATTGAAATTATTTTTTTATGAAAAAAATTCATCTCTTCGTTTCACACCGGAAAAAACCTCCTTCAAATTAGAAAAAAAAATTGAAAAAAAAACCATTGTGATTTTAAGGATTTCAATATCAAACTAAGGTTGCGTATTTTATTTGTATCCTGCTGCATATCAACATACTTAGCACGCGGCATGATTTGATTACGCAAGTCGGATGGATATTAATATATTATGCCGTCTCTCCACGGTCGGTCGAGCGTGACGCTCGTATCTGATAACAAACACACCTCGCACATACTAAGCAGCACCGTGACAGAACCATTTGCCATTTCGTTCTATCCGTGGCTGTTTCATTTGTCAACTTTAGATATGTTAAATATTATTATATAAAACGTCGTGCGTGCGTGCTGTATCACGTAGATGAGTTTGTGAGCAAGTTTTACCAAAATAATTCGGACCTTAGTGGTTGAAACCAGCGTAAAAATATCTTCTTCAAAATAATCAGAGACACTGACTTCGGGACAAAACAGGCATGGTTTTGCCAAGCTTGTAACAAAATTGCTGATGAATAAAAATTTTTGGCGGTTATCGATTTTTTTTTAGCTTAAAAGTAAATTTCGAAGAGGGTATCTACACTTAAAAATCTAGGAACGCATGGCGCATAGGCTCATCTTAGGATTTTTTCAGAAACTTCTTCTAAAGGAAGATATGATTTTTTTAACATTGGTGTCGCTAGTTAGCCTTATACCGAGCCTTAAGTTGTTTGTTTGAAGAGTAGTAAGAGATCTCATCGTTTCGCTAACGAATCAAAAGCCACCCTGTATTAAATGCCTATGCACAGCAGTGTAGCATACCTAATAAAGGCCACATCTCACTTTACCCACTTTCTATCTTTCTACCGATAATTGCAATATCTATTGTTTCGATTGATTGGATGATAAACTTGGGTGAAAGCGTCCGGAAGACCTGGCGTAGAGATTGTGGATGACTACCAGCGATAAGTGTGATTGGAGTGTTTAATTAGCATTGTAAAGCGTTTTATAAACCCGCCGCTTGGTGTTCGTTAGCACCTGTTTGTAGTCAGACTTTCGATTTTTTATGCTTTATTGGCGCTCTCTGAGGAATTTGCTACTCGAAGATGCAAGAAAACTTTGTGTCAATAGCATATAAGTGAACATAATATTGAAGGATGGAATAATAAAAGAAATAGTTTAAAGTTGGTAGGGGAAACCCTACGGCTAGGAGGAGTGGAATGTGTGGAAACCCCTGAACCACTCACTTTGTGGTGTGGCTCGTTCAAGGGACAACATGAAAAAGTGGGAGTCCCCGGAAGATGAAGAGGCATTTTCACGCTAACCCGAACTTCCTAACCACACTAACCAGATCCTCATCGAGAGTGACAGAACTCATAGCAGATTCCTGCTCTCCGCTACCTTTAATTGATAGTCACAATCATCAGCATTGGGGAAATAACTGGATGGAGCTGACAGGATCTTCTGGATGTAACTCCCTTGCCGATCAAAGTGAAGCGCTTTGGTGTGATATGTACAGCACGATAGGAGACGATTTTTTTGTTTTTTTATGTAGCACTTTGCCAAGTGTCCCACTGCTGGGCAAAGGCCTCTCTTCCCTTTTAGTCTTCAACTCATCTCTACCCTGGGCTAAAGAAGTTGAAGGAGGAGAATAATACAAAACAAAAAATACGCAGTTTCACCAGCTAAATAGGTAAATCGTAACAATATCTACATAATGCAATTAGCAGTAACAGCCACTGTATGTATCGTAAAACACACGATGTTGTTGTGTTGCATCACACGCTGTCTGTCTGCCTACGACTGTGTTTTGTGAATATGCGTGCACGCACGCTACACTAGGTGAATAGGGTACTAGGGTTGTCACTCCTATTACTCGAGGAGAATGAGAGAAGCAATATTTAATAAGTAAAAATAATAGTTGCAAATGTTGCGATGAAAGTAAATATTTTTGCATTATTAAAACGAAGCGTTTATTTGAATTATTATGCAATAAACATTCATTGACGTCTGTGTGTCGTGTCCGCCATGACAGGTGTTGACTATCAAACGAATATCGATATAATATTGCTATCGGTAAAACAACATACGGACGAGATTATGTGACCCAACAAGGAAGTAACAATAATATGGGTCATTTTCATTTGAAATTTTTGAGTGAGCCATAGTGAAAACAGACATCTTTAGACGGAATTTCATTATTACAACTAGTATAACGGCTAGATTAGTATTTTTATAGTACCGGAAAGCACTTTTCATGCCTTTAAATAGCAATTAAAAAAAACTATGCGTCATTGAAACCCTAAAATGTCACAGTTCGTGGCTGTTCCTTTTCCAGTTTTCATTATTATTTTATTTTCGATAGTCTTATTTTTGCCGGTAGACCTGTAGTGATATGCAACCCACGTTTGTACTTAATATGGCTTTACGAATACAGTTTTGAATCCTTTTATGGCTTTGTTTTTGGAGTCGTAGCATACGGATAGTCTTGTTCCTTTTTTTTTTGTCACAGATGTGGTCCTTAGCATTTCGCACACTATCTCGGTATATTATGAATTTCAAGCTCTGGAAACACTGGCGACAAGAAAAGCGAACATCAGCTATTTTGCTTATTGCGGCAGCGGAACACACAGGAGTACTGATCCAAGTTGAGAACATGTTTTGTTTTGAATTCTGGAAAACGACAAGCATAACTCGTATTAGATGTGGCCATCAGCATTTATCAGGTGGCTGAGCGATCTTCACGACTTTTATAATTTGATAAGGTTTTGGTGTGTAAATGCCGTCAAATCAGTTTCGCGTTGTTAGTGTAGTTTTTAGGTTAGTTTATAATGGCCATGATGCAAAAATGTCACAGGTGTGGTTTTAAAAAGTTGTCACAGACGTGGTTTTATTCAAATTATGTACACACAATTATAATTAAACTAAGTAAAATCGTAAAAAAATAAACTTTATTTGATCTGAAATAATATCTTAAGTTGATAAATATTGATAATATTTGTTTTGACTTTAATAGAAAAACGAATCTAACACTTTTTTTATTTGCGAATAATATCCCAGAAGCTATGACGTTCATAAAAATTACAATGCTAAGTAGTTGTAGGTGTGTTTTAAGTGCATTTCTAAAGACAACCGTCACAAAACTCACAAACGTGGCCGTGAAATGTACTGAATTTCTGTAGACAAGTCACAGACGTGGTCGATATGTCACAGACGTGGCCAGATTTTTTTTTCAAAATTTATTTAAAAAAAAATTAAAGGTTATTAAGCTCTGCCAGATATACTGGTTAACTTTTGTGAAGGTTGTCCATCGAATTCGGTAAAAAAAACACACATCTGTAAGATAACATGCCAGAACACAACTTTTGATAATGACCCATATACTAATCCGGGTAAGCCAAAGTTAGTACATACCTACTTATTTTTAAAGTTGATATTTTGAATTATCGGAAAACATGTTCCCTTATACAGGTCATTGCACGTTTAACCAAGTTTAGGGTAAAAGCACCTGTTATTGGTACCGGCAATATTGGCAATCATAATAATTATACAACCTAATGGGCAATACTAAATTATTGCAAATTATAACAAAAATCGAGGGTTACATTGTACAACCCTAGACACGCAGTACAGTCACAGTAGACGCGTAGGCTGCGCGTCGGCGCCACACTGCAATGCGTTGCAGGAATTAGAGAAAAACCACCTCAGCATCATCAGCCTAAACAACGAAGGAACATTAAATATGTGTAGAAGAACCTAGGACCTATGTGCTCGAAGTGTTACTAATCTGGTTGTGTGTGACGATCCTATGCAATCATGCCAGCTGTATGTGGAGGCAGGCAGGAATCGCAGGCGTAAAAATGGATCTCTAAAATGAAATCCTAGTTGGAACCATATTATTATATTCTGGTGATAGACCCGATAAATTAGAATCGCATAATGTACAGTCGGCCACACGCTATGATCCTTTTTTTTTCGATTGGCAACCTTGTACCGTGCGCGGTAAGAGCTGCCATGGGGTTTATGTGACTGTGGCTGACCGTACGGTGGCAGAGAAAATAGAGAGCGTGCGACTAATGGTAGATAATACTCGTAGAGGCTTTGGCGATCAAATACATTAAAATTTGTGGTTCAAAATTCAAAGCCCTTTTGTGAAGGAATAAAGTATTAGATGGAAAGAAGCTGCATTCTGTTGAATTTATTTTGTGATAAAGCCTTAACAATAACGGCGCCTAGTTTTTGTGTGCATTGTCTGAACCTTCTTCAACAACGTGATGCCTCTAATGTTTTAACAAAGGATTTCCTCAGTGTTTGTTTTTTTTTAAGAAGGAATTCCGGTCTACGTGTTTTTGGGTTTTAATTTGTGTCAAAACTTTTAAGTCTGGATTGTAATCTTGGTTTTGATTAGGATGACCTAATCGTACTTCCTTGAAGCGTTTTTGTTCTGAAGAATACATCATCTGTATAAACTACAAATGCAGACGAGTATAATCTTCTATGTTTTTTGTTTCGCGTAATCGGATAAAAAATAACGACATCCCGCAAAGACTCAAATGGTCAGTTTTGCCTGGTTTTGCCACATTTTTGTGATCACAGCTAGTTAATTTCGGCTACCTACTGTATAAACAAAATCCAAAGCTTCTATTGAACACGATAAAATTATACGGCAGCCTCTATCTAACTCAGACTGACACGTCAAAATGAGGTTATGGCAGTATCCTGTTACCATCTTAGGCCTTAGAACCAAAAGATTAATGGGCACAAATAGAGAACGTTCTTACACAACAAATATTTAATAATAATTGGCATCGCTCGATCATTAATTTAACACACACGATGGCAGATATACTAGCGAAGCACCAATAAAATACTACAAGTGAGTAACTTTCAAAGATATGTATAAACACAATCAACTTTCTCCTTGGTTGGTTCAATTATTTTAATCGTGCAGGTTAGGTTGCCATCGTCGGATCAATCAATTAGTCAATTCAACAACGCCATAGAATGCAAATGAGACGGAAGAACAGTATCTTCGAAGCTTGTTACTAGCAACAACCTTTCTTACCACATGGGGTAAAAGCAAAACATTGTTAGGAAATCCACAGCTTAGTTGGCTCCTTACTTAAGCATCTTTAGGTTCTTATATTTTCTAGTCAAGACAGAAAAAGCTCGGAGCATGGCATGGTGGATGCTAGCCTAACAAACCAAACTTAAGGCACTAAGCGATAACATATCGCTCGCACTTAATTTGTTCTAAGTACACACAGCAAAACGGAAGTAGAGACCCAAGTTTGCAAGGTTTGCACGCAATCGATAGCGAGACGGTTAACTGACATCCGATACGCAGTTTTTATCGCATGTTAACCAGCTGGAACCGGCCTTTTATATCCCAGCTGCTTTGTGGGCCGATCTCATTCGCTCGACCTGTCACGACGTTCAATGAATGGCATCAACTTGTTATTGTAACACACTCGAGGTACAGTTTCTCAACTGTTTAGAACTGATGAGTTGATGACACTTCGATTTGTGGCTCGTAAAATGGCGATGAAAATGCCCTGCCAGGTGGTCTGTATTGTAAATGGCGTAATACTGCTATTGGACAGAAGTTTGTAGGTTTTTCCAGCCATATGTTAGTCAGTGTATCTGGTGGCCGTATTGCCAACCCGGAAGTTTCAAAGGTGAGGTTACAAGAGAGGTTACAATAAATAGGGTAAGCGACTTGATATTGGTTGGTACACCTAACTTATGCGTGACGGAAGTTATGAATGATGTAGGTGCTGCAAACTGCAATGCAGTACCAGTACGATAGTATGATGTACACAAAGAAATGGAGGCAAGTGAAATGAGAAAACCACGAATCGAAAAAAGGTAACATAACCAATGCTGTACCATGTAGTTGCAATGATTTATTCAGCGTGAAGTGACTCAGATGCTGTGCTGCCTGACGAAAACCCTAGTTATTACCCGCTTAGTTCGTAGCCCACCACAACGATACCGCGCAGCCATTGTATGCAGATGCGACAGAGATGGCGAAAGTAGATCTCAGAGGCCGGTCCAGCGCGGGAATCGAACCGGCAACGCCGGGCCTTTCACCACGACTTGACACTCAGAAGATCTGCTCCACTCACGCTGGCTCAACGACTTAAAACGCAAATCTGACAGAAAAGATGGCAAGGAAGCAGCAAAACTTTTATTGCCTTTCGAGAGTCCATCAAACAGATTCAAGATTTTTGAGGGGCAGACGTCATATTTTTTGGATAATTTTTAAGAGTTCTCACTATGAGTTATCGATTTTTTACCGCCCAAAACTGCGTATCAAGATCGCGCTAAAGTGGACCAAACGCGGTTTTTTGCACAGACTTCATTTGGGATTATTAGACAGTGTGTGTGTTTTTAGTCGGTTGGTAGGTCTATGCCGTTGGCATTATAATTGAACCACGTTGTGCAGGATTACAACTGAAAAACTGGGTTTTTCGGGAAAGACGGTATATTAATATGGACACTTGGAGGCGAACTGACAGAACCAAAATACCAAAAGACATACGTATTAACAATAATTATGAATATAAAAATAATTCCTAAAAGGGTTAATAACACGCGTACGTCGAAGTCTGCGTCAGGTCAGGAGACTTGATGATTCAGTACTGTACTCCGTTTGGTTGATTCAAGCAAAACTTCTGATAAGATTATTCTGTGCGCTTTCACTGGCCGCCCGGTGCGATTTGTGAATTTAGAATTACTTACCCACTTAGCCTCGGCTAATGTATGATTACTCGGCAGTTTCGAGTGTTTGTAAGCAAGTAAAGTACGTTGAACCGGAGATCTGGGCCGCGAGAGAGGCGGCTTTTGGCTTTGCTATAGATGGTGTTCGATACTTTTGCTTTGGTCAGCTGTTTACCGCTATTTAAGCGAGTCCGGTAAATGGAAAAATAATAGATAAGGGCTTGATACACAATATTATAAGGATAACTAGCTGACCCGGTGAACTTCGTATCACCTGATATAGTTTGACTGTCCGCGCAGATGACAAAAAACTGATCTATTGGAACGTCGGACTCGAGCAAAGGGTTCCGTACAAATGTTGGCCATTATTATTATTATTTGTTGTAATAATAGACAGTACCTATCTAAGCCCTATAACCACGCTAAGTTTGATTGTATGTAGGTACTCGTATTACAGTTTTCACGATAGAGCAAAAATATAACCACGTATTTCGTATCCCCCCCCTAATGTGTTTTGGGATTCCGTAACTCAAAAGGGAAAACAGAACCATTAATTTTTTATGATCACTCGTGTCTCTGTCTGTCTGTTCTTGTGTCACATCACAGCCAATTTGCTCCGAAACTACTGGATCGATTGGATACACATAATGTAAATTATTTCTGGTTGTGTCCCCCATAATAACATTGAAAAATCAAATCATGTGACAAATCATCATCATCGTCAACGGCCCATTAACTCCCACTGCTGAGTAAAGGCCTCTTCATGCTCTCGCCACCCCTCGTGATCCTGTGCCAGACGTAACCACTGTTTTCCGGCTACTTGGGCTATGTCATCGGACCATCTGGCTGGTGGTCTGCCAACCAATCTCTTGCCCTCTCGAGGTCGCCATTCCGCAATAGACTTCGTCCATCTGCCATCGGTGCGTCTAGCTAGCCAGGTGTCCTGCCCACTTCCACTTCAAAGACGATTTGCGTTTTCCGACGTCTGCCACTCTTGTGCGGCTTCTTATTACAACGTTCGGTATATGGTCCAAGAGCTTAATACCGATCATTGCTCGCCCCATGGCTCTTTGGGCAACGTTGGCCTTTTTTCATAACATCTCTGGTAAGACTCCATGTCTCAGAACCATAAGTAAGAGTGGGCAGTACACACTGGTTGAAAACCTTCGGTTTGGATTTAAACACTTCCTCAAGTTTGCCAAAGGCGGCCCATTCCAGCTGCATTCGCCTAGCAATCTCTTTTATCTGGAACGTCCAAGAAAAACGTATTTGTCAACCACTTCGATGGGGCAGTTGTCCACGGTAACGTTTACGCTTAGATTGTTAGAGGTACCTATTGTCCGACATAATCTTGGTCTTGAACAGGTTCATCCTCAGGCTAACCCTCAGAGATGCTTCATGCAATACTGCGAGCATACTTTGGAGAACATCAGTGCTCTCAGCCACCAGACGTCTACCTATGTTTTCTATTTTAGTCCCCCCCACTATACAGGGTTGGTGCGGGGTCTTCTGCGCAATGCTGGCCTTTGGTTACTTTATATCTCTGCAAGCAGAAGTTATATGTCCGGCCCAGCTCCACTTTAACTTCGCTGTTTGGACCCCTACATCGGCGCGTTTTGTAGCGCAGTGTCGTATTTCTGACATGATCTGTCCTCTTGAAGCTTAACATACTGCGCTCCATTGCTCTCTGGCAAATCTTGAGTCTGGAATTTTGCTCAGTCTTCTGTACGCTGAAGTAGAATACGTTTCACATATCAATACACTTGAGTTACAAATCGGTCAAGCAAGCCATTTTTTATTAGCGAGACTAATGCACCGATTAATTTTTATTATAGATGGTGGAATTATTTAGTAGGCGACAGAATTTTAAAGTGCACACGACAGCACGTCAGAGTGTACACTTTTGTTTTAAAGTCGCCCGTAACGTAATCGAGTAGAGTGCTAGCGTATAAGCGTCTACGTGCTGTCTTTTGTACTTATAAGTTTGAGTAAATTTTTTTTCACTTACGCCATCTGTTGTTGAGAAGTTTCTTCTACTATAAAATTTTATTCACTGTTTCCCAATAACAACTAATGCCATCTGTTGTTCAGTAGCAGTTCTAAGAAAAAAAATATCCACTGTTTCCGTATAATAACTAATGCCATCTGTTGTTCAATAGCAGTATCAAATGACATAACACAGCATTTTTTTAAACCACCCACTTCTTCATCGATGTTCAACGTTGGTTTACAATCCAGCCTTTTGGTAGATCAAAATCCAACAAAGTAGTTTTTTGATGGATTTCGGCGAGAGTCAAACAGCTGTCAAACGATATGCCAACGAATGTCAAAAATGGCGATTCCAATACAAAATCACCAATTTTTATTTCTTCCGTTTTTCAGCTAATCGTTTAACTTTTCCCATATTTCTTTGCTTATAAACCTACCCTGAACTATGGTGAACAAAACAAAACAGTAAATATGCAAATCGGTCAAGCCGTTTCTTAGTTTTAGCGAGACTAATGCACGGCGATTCATTTTTATATATATAGAAGATAGAAGATGGTGGAATTATTTAGTAGGCGACAGAATTTTAAAGTGCACACGACAGCACGTCAGAGTGTACACTTTTGTTTTAAAGTCGCCCGTAACGTAATCGAGTAGAGTGCTAGCGTATAAGCGTCTACGTGCTGTCTTTTGTACTTATAAGTTTGAGTAAATTTTTTTTCACTTACGCCATCTGTTGTTGAGAAGTTTCTTCTACTATAAAATTTTATTCACTGTTTCCCAATAACAACTAATGCCATCTGTTGTTCAGTAGCAGTTCTAAGAAAAAAAATATCCACTGTTTCCGTATAATAACTAATGCCATCTGTTGTTCAATAGCAGTATCAAATGACATAACACAGCATTTTTTTAAACCACCCACTTCTTCATCGATGTTCAACGTTGGTTTACAATCCAGCCTTTTGGTAGATCAAAATCCAACAAAGTAGTTTTTTGATGGATTTCGGCGAGAGTCAAACAGCTGTCAAACGATATGCCAACGAATGTCAAAAATGGCGATTCCAATACAAAATTACCAATTTTTATTTCTTCCGTTTTTCAGCTAATCGTTTAACTTTTCCCATATTTCTTTGCTTATAAACCTACCCTGAACTATGGTGAACAAAACAAAACAGTAAATATGCAAATCGGTCAAGCCGTTTCTTAGTTTTAGCGAGACTAATGCACGGCGATTCATTTTTATATATATAGATAAAGATAATAATTATGTACACCAGCTTTTGAAGATTAAAAAGACATGGCACCTTGCCATACAAAGAGCCACATTCCTATAACAAACAACCGGTACACGAAAGTAGAACAGATGGCCTGGTATGTTGCATCTTTTAAAACGTAACCTTGGAGACAACTGCTAAAGGCAATGCATGCATGTTGCACAGCATTGAAAGCTGTTTGCGCAAGCAACATGCAGTACGTAGGTTCACACATGCTACATTAAATACATACGTTGGCGGTATATTATTATTATTTACTTTTAGACCTACAGGTTTCGAATTCACAGTGAAGATTTTTGCAAGACTGCTAAATACCTACGCTAATAAAGTAATTTCCGAAATGTTCAGACTATCACACTTAGTGATTTATTTTTTATTTTTGGTTATGATGCAAAGAATAATAAAATTGTTCAAAATACCAATGCTGGTGCTATTGACACTGGACAGGAACACGAGTGGCCGCAAAGGTCGCAGTTACCGGTTTGATCTTTCCGAGGAATATACGATAAACCTGATAAGTGAGAATAGCGGAAACGATACTTAATTGGTGTGATCACGACGATAGTTAAATATAAGTTCCATGTGGAAAAGAAAATGGCGATGTAAAATTATTAGCTTCACTGAAATGCTGAACGGGGGCATAATAGTACCATTGTGATCGTTAAGCTTTATTTGCCCCCTTTTCGAAAAATAATTGTCTAATCAACTCTGTTCTGACTTAATTATAAACATGCAAACATCGAAACTTTCGCAATCAAATTAAAGTATTCGCAAGATAAGCATAATTTAGTCGGAAACCGTGTAATAACGCGATTAATTGGGCAACTTGTAAAAACATCTAAAAAAGTGGTGATTTATGACGATTTGCATGTTATTGTGGTGAAACCTCTCAGATTCACTTTCTTTTAATAAAAAAATCAGTGGGCATACCGCGTAGAGCGTAGAGTATTGAGTTGGAATTGGAATTACCGCTTACTTTATACTTATACAATCGAATCGAAAGTTTGGAGACGGTATGCTCTAAATCTCAATTAGTTTGTAATCTCATAACAAAGCTATGTAATTACACACTCTAGTGAAGTCTGGATAGAGTAACTAAAGAACAATGCGATATTATTGGCAATGTTCAGTTGTAAAACGAAAAGGTCGACGTTGCAAAAGAGACTGAAGGTAACGTTTGAGACAGAAATGTAAAACAGGCAGGTAACTGTCAAAGTGGCTAGCATGATCTTGACTGTCTGACTGTGGCAACGACCGGTCAAACACCGTTGTATGGCAAACTAGCTTCAACACGAATGTATATCATTTCATTCAGTTAAAGAACGTGGGAAACCACCGACTGCCTGCTCTTTTTACTGTCTAGCAGATTGCGCGGAAATAAGCCAGGTCTAGAGGCTTTATTCAATTTCCGTTTGCGCCCGCGATTTTCTCCCACATAAGCAGCGAGAAATTTTAATTAAATAATAGCGTATAATAATTAAATAATACTGATTTGAAGAAGCTGGGAATTAAAATATGCTATAGGTATTATACTAGTAGATAACTTTTTTTTCTTCGTAAAGAATCCTGAACTCATAACCTTAGCATCTTTAACGCAAAAACCGCCAATTCTCAGGGCTCACGCGCTTTTTCACCCTGTTATATTTTATTTTAACACATTTATTGCATTTTATCTCGATAAAATGTCACATAAGTCGCGATATGGCTAAGGCAGGCAGGTTGGTCGGCGGCGGTCATACCAGTTTGCGGCGAGGTCAGCGGCCGGCCGCACCATAACACCGCCAAGCGAGTTGACCACACCGAGTGTGCGGGCACCTTGTGGCGCCATTTGCGTTAAAAAAAGAAAACCTCATAGACAAGACAAGTTTGTTTTTAAGTGCAGAATGCAGATGCGCATTGAATGATGCGACTGCGAGTGCACTGTTCGCATGCCATTGATGCAGCTTGATGCCTACAACTTCCAGCAGACAAAACGGCATTTGAACTTAGCAAAGTGAAAGAGGTTTAATTAACCTGTGTGTCTGATGTGATGAATTGATGATGGACGTGGAGTGAGCAGATAGGAAGATGCTACTCTGAACTGCCGTAAGCAACATTATAACCAGTGACGTTTTTTGCCGGCCAATTCGTTTTTAGAGCTATAGCCATAGGGTAGGACTATTAGCTAAAAATCCACCGGGTGTGATTTCCCCTAATCAACTGTGAAAAGATTATTGTTGCTTTCATTAATAGATACAAAAAAAAAATTACATGTTTTTTTGTGGCAATATTGCCATCCCCCACATTATTGAAATTGTATCGTGGATGGGCAACTACTGAGACCTTTACCCTAACTTTATAACTGTCAATGTTATTTGCACAAAATGCACAGCTCAGTCAGAATGGCTCTCTAGAACTAGGTAAGTACAGTCGGCCACAGTCTCAGATACCCCTTTTTGTTCGATTGACGCCCTTATGCCGCGCGCGATAAGAGCTGCCATGGTGTATCTGAGATTGTGGCCGACCGTACCTCCTAGTTCTAGGTATACTTTTAAAGGAATTTAGGTCAGAAGTCAGAACACAACACAATCAATGGTTTTAACAAATAGATAGAATTCCATTGAGGGAAGGTCACCGCCGTATTGACTTTCAATGATCTCTGTTGACTATCAAAATAGAACAAACTTTCCAAACCCTTTACCTAGTTTATGGTCGAGAATCAGACAGGTTACCCGTAAACTGAAGCAGTTTTTTATACCCACTTTCAGGCAGTTTCAGTTACGTTCAAAATTCCGAAGGTCATTCAAATAAGCCACGCAGATTTCAGGCTAGAAAATGCAACCAACTCACCGAAAAACCCGATACAAGCGGCGACAACAATCCACAGGGCTGAGTCCAAGTTCCGTTAGAACCAGAGGATAGGTTTTGCTCAAAATCACGAGAAACTTGACAACTTCGCAGGTACTGAACAATCTAGTACTAGACTCACTACAATGGGCGGTTGTAATCACTGCTTTTCACTATCACGACTCGGCTTGACACAATTTTCGCGCTGGATTAACTTCCCTACGGATGGAAACGTAAAGTTTTGATGATAGTCCGCGTCACAAAACACACGACCTCTCCGATCGACGGTTGGAGCGATACTAGCGCACGCGCGGCGCGAGATACGCGGCGCGAGTTGGAAACTCATGATGTTCCACTCCCTTAAGCCTAGCGTCCATATGAGGCGGATCGGGGCGGGCCGGGCCGGGCCGCAACGCAACGCAACGTTGGGGTGCGTCCATCTAAGCGCATCGGGGCGGATCGGCGCATCGGCTCGGCGGATTTTTTGGTGTTGCCACTTTGTCTAGTCACAAATATTGTAACTTTTGAGCCCTCGTTGTGACTTTTTGTGACATTGCCTAAATTATAACTTTTTGATGCCTAGTCGATTGAGAAATTTTCAACAGATTGAAATTATTTTGTATGATTGAGAGTATTGAGACTGAAATTTTCGGTCGCGCTGACGCGCGCTCATCTCACTCTGAATATACTATGGGTAAAATAATTATAGGGTATGGTAAGTACCTACCTAGTTTCAGGTACGGTCCGCTTTTATGCCATTTTGGGTCTATGTGGCCCTTGGCTGCAAAAAAATTGCCAAGCCCTATTCATTCATGCCAAAATTACAGACTATTTTATATTAGGGATTTCATGCACTTAAAACTAATAAAATTGATGATAAATACTCGATGACAATTTTTTTTTATTTTGTGAATAACACGCAGTATACGTAATATTTTTTCATTTCAATATTTAGTTACAAAAAAAATCCCGTGTTGAGTTACGTCCAACCTGCGTTCAATCTGGATCCGAAACGGAATAATTGAACGAGCGAGCGAAGCGAGCGAAGTTCTCCGAGTCTACTGGAACAATACGGCGTTTGTGAAAACAATAAACTTAACAAAACCAAAAATCAACTTCTAATACTTCTGCTGGTATTTCTTCATCATCATGATCGGTTAAGAGTGGACGATAGCAACGTGGCGGGAAATTCAAAATTTTCACAGATTTTTACATTGTGTAGCTAAACTGAGCTATTTTTGTTAAGCGATTTTTCGTTCGCGGTAATAAAACAGTATTCTTTTCATTATTGTAAACTACAGAACAACAATAATTCAGCCGATTAGTATGTGTTCTGGTCTATGAAGCAGTGGCACTGCCCAAAAAACTTATCGTAGACTAGAACACATAATCAGCTGAATTATTGTTGTTCTGTTGTTTACAATAATGAAAAGAATACTATGTTATAGCCGCGAACGAAAAATCGCTGAGTTAAGCAAAAATAGCTCAGTTTAGCTACAAAATGTAAAAAACTGTGAAAATTTTGAATCTCCCGCCATGTTGCTATCGTCCACCCTTAAGATTGGACGATAGCAGCGTGGAGGGTAATTCATTTTTTTTTTTACAGTTTTTTTAAATTTTGAAGCTATACTTTACTGAGCTATTCGTACTAAGCGTTTGTTCAGCGATTTTTCGTTCACGCCAATAGCATAGAATTCTTTACATTATTATAAACAAGAACAACAATAATTCAGCCGATTATGTATTCTGGTCGACAAATGGCAACACTCGCGCGCATTCGCATGCGCGAGCATGCTGTTGTCCCTGCGTCCACTAGGCGCATCGGGGCGGATCATGCCGCCGGCAAAAATCCGCCGGCAAAAATATTGCGTCGCGGCCCGCCCCGCCCCGATGCGCTCTAGTGGACGCACTTCCATACAAAATATAGGCAGGCGGATTTTTGCCGCCGGCAAAAATCCGCCCCGATCCGCCTAATGGACGCGAGGCTTTATTCAACAATGTGGCGCAACAAAATCAACGTTGGAGGAAAAATAATGGCGGCCGGGAGAAGTTTTTTGAACTAAAGTTTTTTTTTGTGTGTGATGAAGTTTGTTTGTTGTGTTCGAGGCCAATGGTCGAGAGAGGACGCAGGTAGACGGAAAGGTGGTAGAAACAGGTGAGAGATTCAAACCTTTTTTTTTACGGACAAAACGTTATTTTTTTTTACAAATCCCAAATTCGGTTTGATTAATGAAGAATGAAGAGAAAATGCCGTAACATTTCGCAATCACCGTCACCAATTTAAAATTACAATAGCACAGGAAATGGCAAATCAAACCCAAAAACGGTTACGGATACCTACATAAAGATGACGCAAAAGGATTTTGCCCAACTCATTGTTCTGCAGTAAGTTCTACACAGCTTTGATAGGATTTTGGGTTATGGTCAGTGGAACTTTACGGTTTGACAAGTTATGTTTTCAAAATCAAGGTAGGCAGGTAGGGTAAATTATTAATCACGGTGGGTAAGGGGTAAGGCCGGGAATAGGTACACGTCCGATTTGCTTTTGTTTGTTTGACATTTTTTTGAGAATCGACGCTCAGAAGCCTCGTCTACATTAATTTTACGAGCAAAAGAGGTAGGTAGGCAGGCAGTAGTTACAACGACATCTGACAGGAATGCATCAAATTGTCCGTAACTATCTCTTCCCAGTAAGGAGCCAGCAAAGGAAAGGAATGTCACTCTCCAAGTACATATAAAAAGTGAAACGACACTGTCATTGACATTTGACAGTCGTGTGATCGTGTCACATAGAAGAGACAGAAGACTCACTGACAATGAGTGGGCAATAAAGTATGAGCACTTCTAAAACAATCGTCTACAAACCGGCCTACAAACTCTGACACCAGACCAGACCTCATACGACTACCTACCATGTCCTCAAAGGGTTAAGGACATCCAATGCCAGATCTGCAATGGATACGTTAATAGAAGTGTGGTAGGAAAACCCAAATTTTCATGGTAAGTAGCTATTTAAATTATTGTTGCTATGTAAACAAAAAGTAAGTAGGTAAGTAAGTATTCTTGTAATTTTTGTTCTGGTGTATCTCTATCTATCTCTATCTAAACAGCTATTTTTTTCAGCGATTTTTGTGAAAGTTCTGTACTTTCCGCCACGCTACATAAGAGCCCAAAAATACACCTAAATAAAGCCAAAGATGACAGAGAGTTTATTAAGCGATGCTGACATCGTGGTCTTGGGGTGATGCAGGACTTTCTTTTCGAAGCGGCCCTTCTGTCTCTCCTACCAACAACGGAATCGTGCGCCGCATTGCGCCCGCGCTGCGCCCGCAGACAGAAATGGCGCGACAAGCTATTGTCCTCCGAGTGACGTGATGTGATTGCCATAACACAAACAAACCTGCTAGGGCCAGATATAGATTAGACGACAGATAGGAATAATAGGACTCAACATACTCCTTCAGGTGCCGTGCATAGTGAATGGGCGCGGCCTGCGGGCAAGGAAAAATGTACAAAATCAATTCCTATATCGAAAAAGTGCTCATACAAAACACTAGTATCAGGTGAAATGAGAACTAACTAACAGCCAATTTCGTGTTGAAAATTTGACATTCATAAACATTATGAAGATATTTTCGCTGACAAAAAAACACTATCGCCATACATTTTCATGCAGACTTAGGTACAGTCGGCCACCCTCTAGGATATCCCTTTTTTTCGATTGGCGCCCTTATGCCGCGCGCGGTAAGAGCTGCCATGGGGTATCTGTAACTGGCCGACCGTACCTATTAGGTATTTATTCAGACGCGATAGCGCGCGGCGCGGCCGTGATGCTCGGAAGTTCTCCGTGGTCAGTGGTCACTTGATCAATCTATACTATAGTCCGTTTCCAGGGCAGGCGGAAAAGCGATCATTGATACGAAGTACTATGTTACCGTAAAAATATAAAGATTCGTGTCGCACTCCGTCACTCTCCTTACATTTCTGTATCGTTTGGATATCGAAGCGTGTTTTTAGGTACGGGGTGGGGTGAGAGTTCCGGTCAGTCAGAGATAAAAAACCTGTTTCAACGTGCTACAGGTAGCGTCACGAGTTATGAGCGCTCGACGAAACTGGTGGGGATTCCTGCGCAAGTGTGTACAATCGCACATCCTCATCATCAGAAAACGATTGTGAAACTGACACTGATGAACGTGACATCCCTGTTTAATTACTTAATGTATACTCATACCACCCTGTTTTTTTTTCTGCCGCTTTGGTGTCGTTTCACCTTAACATAATTGTTTAATAATTACTAAACCTCATCGCTCATTAATGTGCCAGTTCGTAGTAAACTTGTCAAAAATTCAAAAAACGTTTGGCATAAAAAATGTTGTTTATTTCTGTGATCCGCTCAAAGGTTAATGATCGCTTTTCCGCCTGCCCTGGAAACGGACTGAGTGAGTGCCACTGGACGCTATATTACATCATCTCAATACGTGCAAAGGCCTAAGTTGGTCTTGATGCATGGCTGTCGACATACCTACTAAGAACTAACTTATTGTCTAGTCTAGAGAGAGGATTTATTGTATCCTTTCTCTGCAGTATTATGGTAAGCGTCACTTTCATCGACGATCGATGGAAATGGAAAGCGATAATATATTATGATATGACTGAGCGGCCTCGTTAGTTGATTTCTCAATCATCATCATCATCATCATTAACGATAGATTCTACATTGCATGCTCTAAACTGAAACATTCTCAGCGATCAGCGGAGTATAAACAACCAGCCTAGAGGCTCCCAGCCTTGTACGACAAAATAAATCGATTGGTCACCAGCTCTCCAGCTATAGTTACACGTAAAAGATATAGCTTGCAGCTTGCTTGAACCTATACTGCCGCACACACCGCACGGAGCACGCGTTCAGAGTTCTGCGTTCGGCGTTGTTTCTAATGTATGGGGTTGCTTGGAACCGTTCACACTGAAGCGGTCAGTACGCGGAGTTCTCGTGAAGCAAACCTGAGAACTCTGAACTCGCAACGCGGAACTCCGGGGCAGTGTGTTCGGCGCCATAGTCCAAGATTTAGGTACAGACATTGAAAAAAAAAATACACGTCTCGATGCGAAAACTGTATGCTTAGCATGGTCGTTTTGACACTCTCTCGAACTCGAGTGACAGACGTGCCATGTCTATTGTGCGAGCATGGCAGGCGGGACTCGAGATGGCAATAGATTAGGGTCATGTCGAGCAGAAAGTAGATATTGCCATTTTTAATAAAAATGTTGTATTTTTGTCTCCATCGCCATGTTGGCGTAGTGCCAACTCGAGCCCGACCGACCAGTTGACAGTTTTGCATAGAGAAGGGCCTATCTCGGGCTTACCATGCTGCACGTACAGCATTGAGGCTGTCTCAATCGGAGTCAGCGTATTGTACTTTTTTGCATCTCATCATGACATACCGACAAAGCTCGCTGCCGACAAAACTCTTTCGTTTTGCGGTGACGGTAAAAAAAGGTGAGTTGTTTTGTTATGAAGACAGACGACAATACTTTTTTGGCATTGCATTGTATTGTGATTGTATTACAATTACATAGGTTCTTATTCGAGAAATCAATTTTAATTTCAGGATACCGCAGGCACCGCAGCCCAGTCGACTTGTCTGATTTGACGTTAAATTATTAGAAGAAAAAAAGGATTAAGTTTCATAACTGAATCTTTGCGAGAAGAAAGAGTTTAGCTACACAATGCTTAACGCACCAGCAAGGGGCTTAAGTCTGTAACGCAATGGCGTGTCGATAGGTTCCCAGTAGAAGGACAATACCGGGTTTTCCTCATTTTTCTCCTACAACCAGCGAACTAATCGTCTAGAATTAGAATCAGAATATGGTTTACTGTACTAGAAAAACTATCCGGGAAAGGTGGAGGGCAAGAGAGCTCGAGGCAGACCAAACGTGGACGGATATTATGATCAAAGCCACGCAAAATCACGGACTGATCCACATCGCGAGTGATAGAGCGCAATGGAGAAGTTTGATCTCCACCACCTTCAATGATGGTCACGATCCTCAGCATTGAGGGAACGACTGAATGGAAGGACTAGAAGCTACGATGGCATTTTAATAAATCGTAATTGAAGCCTACAACTCGAGGCACCATTGCGTTACAAAACTCAGGCCCCTGCTCGATGTGCGGTCATGCTAGGCCTGACAAAGCGTGCCTCTGCAAACGACGTGATTTATCAAGCAGTTTGCAGCAACTAAGCGGCCATGGCGACCTTTCTATTATATTCCCAAGGCGTTACTTTCTTTCTAGCCTACACACTCGTGAGAAATTGTTAAGGCACATACTGTGTTTTTTTATTGCAAAGCATAGTAATAGTTATTTGTTATGCAAGAATGCAAAATTATTGTTTGCTTGTATTGAATACCAAGCTAGCGAAGGTTTCTAAAAAAAAAAGTAACCCGAGCGTAGCGAGGTATTCAGAAGCACGAGACGCAAATAATATTGCATTCGTGCGAAAGTCACAACGAGGAAATTATTATGTTACATGCAAGAAAACAAAAGCCAGGTTGTATCCACCGATCCCGGGATCAGATGGAATTGTTTTTAGTTTGGTGTTCAGAGTGACTAGTTACTGTAAAATTACTTTTTCTGACACAATAAAAACGACTCACAAAAACGATCACGAAGCATCTTAGTTGTCAATTTGGTATACTCGACCGAACGCATATTATTAGGAAGCCAACATGGCCTTAACCATAGTTTAGTGTAGAGTTTATTCAACACACACACTCATACCGACCCATCAGCCGCAGGCGGAGAAGGTTCTACTCGTAAATGCTTATAAAGTTCAATCCTTATATCATAGTAGAGCATCACTCAAATTGGGGAGAGATTAGGCTGAAGACGTATTATTAGACGAAGCTGGCTGTTTCTACTAATAATATCAAACAAAGACAAAAAAAGATCCAGTCAAACATCTGAATCTAGATCTTCTAGCTAGAATTTCGACGCTGGTAGAGCTGAGCTAGAAAACTAGCTAGAATTTTGAAGCTGGCAGAGCTGGGCTTGTTAACTAGCTAGAATTTAGAAGCTGGTAGAGCTGAGCTTGTAAACTAGCTAGAATTTAGACGCTGGTAGAGCTGAGCTTGTAAACTAGCTAGATTTTAGAAGCTGGTAGAGCTGAGCTTGTAAACTAGCTAGAATTTAGACGCTGGTAGAGCTGAGCTTGTAAACAAGCTAGATTTTAGAAGCTGGTAGAGCTGAGCTTGTAAACTAGCTAGAATTGAGACGCTGGTAGAGCTGAGCTTGTAAACTAGCTAGAATTTAGACGCTGGTAGAGCTGAGCTTGTAAACTAGCTAGATTTTAGAAGCTGGTAGAGCTGAGCTTGTAAACTAGCTAGAATTTAGACGCTGGTAGAGCTGAGCTTGTAAACTAGCTAGATTTTAGAAGCTGGTAGAGCTGAGCTTGTAAACTAGCTAGAATTTAGACGCTGGTAGAGCTGAGCTTGTAAACTAGCTAGATTTTAGAAGCTGGTAGAGCTGAGCTTGTAAACTAGCTAGAATTTAGAAGCTGGTAGAGCTGAGCTTGTAAACTAGCTAGAATTTAGAAGCTGGCGGAGCTGAGCTTGTAAACTAGCTAGATTTTAGAAGCTGGTAGAGCTGAGTTTACAAATAGCTAGAATTTAGAAGCTGGCAGAGCTGAGCTTGTAAACTAGCTAGAATTTAGACGCTGGTAGAGCTGAGCTTGTAAACTAGCTAGAATTTAGAAGCTGGCAGAGCTGGGCTTGTAAACTAGCTTGAATTTAGACTCTTGTAGAGCTGAGCTTATAAACTAGCTAGAATATAGAAGCTGGCGGGGCTGAGCTTGTAAACTAGCTAGAATTGAGACGCTGGTAGAGCTGAGCTTGTGAACTAGCTAGAATTGAGACGCTGGTAGAGCTAAGCTTGTGAACTAGCTAGAATTTAGACGCCGGTAGAGCTGAGCTTGTAAACTAGCTAGATTTTAGAAGCTGGTAGAGCTGAGTTTACAAATAGCTAGAATTTAGAAGCTGGCAGAGCTGAGCTTGTAAACTAGCTAGAATTTAGAACCTGGTGGAGCTGAGCTTGTAAACTAGCTAGAATTTAGACGCTGGTAGACCGGTGATAATGGTTTCACGAAAACGAGTTTCGGGCATTCAAAAGGCTTTTGAAATCCTGGTGTTACAGCCTGGTGACAGAAGGACAGACGGACAGGGGAGTCTTAGTAATAGGGTCCTTTGGGTATGGAAACCTAAAAACTGTGAAATGGGTAATGGAAGCCAAGGCCTCGCAGATAATACAACGTGTTACATAATGTCCTAACTCTTTTTGCAGGTAACCTACTGGTCAACCGGAAGAGATTTCTATAAAAAAAGTTGCAATAATCAACTTTTATGTTTTAACCTCAAAATATTTTTTTCCTTAACTTTTTTGTTTTTAGGTCTAGTTCTAAACACCTGAGTGTGTGAATGGGTGAATTTGCATAGTTGTACACACGACAGCACGTCGACCCTTACACGCTAGCACTCTACTCGGTTACATTACGGGCGAGTTAACAACAAAAGTGTACAGTCTCACGTGCTGTCGTGTGAACATAATTTGATAAAACATTGAGAAAATCAACGAAAACAGTATTTTAAAAATACTTTTCTCCCGTCACATCGCTTCCATTTTATTAATTTTAGATCAACGGAATCTCATTTAAAAAAAAAAAAAAAACGGGTGCTATAACCCTGTAAAAACCTTTTACCCTGTAGGACCTTTTGTAACACCTTGTATATTACGAGCGCTATCGGAGGCGTGCAAAACAGCAGTTGACTGTATTCTTCGTGTTTGGGACACATCCAAATTGTCTGTGACCTAACAATAACCTACTTTGTAGTCTGGGTAACCTTATTAACCGCACAGTCAGACACACACACACACACACTCTGTCCCTGGAAATTTCTATCTACCTCCATTTCAACCAGCTCGCGTAGCATGAGGCGGTGTTAGATAGGTGTTAGAGTGTTAGGACTCTGTCCATCCCGCTCTACTTCAAACAAAAGAGTGAGATACATACAGGGTGTTAAAAGACCGCCAACAGGTTTATTAGATTTATAAATTTATAAAATATTTTATAACGCAATGGACGTCTAACGCACAGAAGTCATATTGCGCAAGCGTAGGTATAAGTTTATGTTTCTTAAGCTTGAAGTACCGACGTTAAAAATACATTGCGGCTTGCAATTTTAACGTCGTTTTTTGTAAGAAATATTCATAATTTTTATATGGTTTCTTGAGAAGGTATGGTAAGAACTAGATACTGAATACATTTCTGCAAAAAACAATTTTTGAAAAGTCCGACTTTGAAACGACTTTGTCTCGGAAACTGTTGATTTCCCAGGCATAGTTCCTTGGGCAAAAATGTACGTTATGATGAGGACAATACGTGGTTTCCCGCTTTGTTGGCGGTCTTTTAACACCCTGTATAGTTTTAACCCATAGATACTCTCTAACACCGCCTCAGGCTACGCGAGCTGGAGCACAACCTCACGGTAAAACTTTAACCCATTATATCACCATCTTTCTTTATTTCACCGCGTGAAGCGAGATGCCACTACCCTATAGTGGGATAAAACTTTTATCTCAAGTTGTGCTCCCCTACCAGGAACCAACCGTAAAAAGTAAACGGTGACACGTCGAATATTGACTTCCATAACGAGTCAGGCGACCATATGGTAGACATGTGTAGGTAATGCTTGTAATATTACAAAAGACATATTACACAACGGTGTCATGAAATATTACACATTACACGAGAGAATAAAGCATGGCACATAGCATTTCATTACACTAGATGACATGAAACATGACACATGGCATTTCAGCACACTGTACGAACTGCAATGAAAGTGTGCTGAAATACCATGATGTCATGTTTCATGTCTGCAATGAAGAAATACCATGATGTCATGTTTCATGTCTGCAATGAAGAAATATCATGATGTCATGTTTCATGTCTGCAATGAAGATATACCATGATGTCATGTTTCATGTCTGCAATGAAGAAATACCATGATGTCATGTTTCATGCCTGCAATGAAGAAATACCATGATGTCATGTGTCATGTTTGGTGCCATGATATAAGGTAATATCACGCGGTATGAAATGTCATGAAATATATCATGAATTCGAAGTGCACTGTTTCGCGCATGTCTACCATATGGGCGGCTCAGCAGACGCGACCCTGCAGACAAGTGGGTCGCACTGACCTCAGGAGGATCCGGTGACTCACGCAGCATGGGTCGCTTGACCCTGCGTGGTTGTACAGTCATTTTATGCCGATTGTGCTAAGGTTACGGTCAGCAGTATGACACAAGTACCTAGACGGTTAGCGAAACGCTAGATACCCCTTTTGTTCGATAGACGCCCTTATGCCGCACGAGGTAAGGGCTGCCATGGGATATTTGTTACTGTGGCGTACGTGAGTGCGAAAAACTAAGCCCGAAAATTGAAACGCTTAGGCAAATTTGCTGCTATAGAGACCATCGCGTTCACTACGTGTACAGGGTAATTTTTAAACAGCTTTAGGTATTCCTGAAACACGTCAACTTCTATAATATGTCATATACAACAACGTTTGATCTACCACTTTTCGAAAAGCTCGATACTTTTTATTTATTGAATGTTAGGTACTCCGCGCCACAAATTACGCAAAAAAACCGTTGGGTGTATAAATAAAATTGTGCTTTCACCAAAGTCGTAGAAAAAAAGTTGAGAAGTTGATGTGTTTCTGGAATAAAGCTATACACCGTAGAATTTTAGTGGTTTTAAAGCCGAAGGTATTTAGTTGCACTCGTGATTCTGAGCCAAATTCCAAAAATTTACTTCAAAACGAGCGGAAAAAAAAACACTTCCCAATACAAACGGCTATCGCCAATCGACACCATTTGTATGGAGAAGTGATTTTTTTTTTCGCGCGTTTTGTAATGAAATTTTATAATTTGGCTCAGAATCACCAGTGCAACAAAATGCCTTCGTCTCTAAAACCACTAAAATTGCACGGAGTATAAAAATTGCCCTGTATACTTTCAGCCTCTGCACGCGCCACCACCGTTCCGAATTTGCATCCGCACGTATTGGAGGGTGATGTGATGATGCTGGACAAGCCTATTTTAACTTCACACCTTATCACATTACAGGCTAAGTTCTACACGTAAGACCACAGACAACAAAAAAACAAATTGGTTTCAGCTATTGGCACGGAAAAGAAAATGTGTAATTTGCAAATTTTGTAACGCGTTGAACTCTAATCTATGTAATAGTATAACTGTATTACCTATATGCTCTTTGGTATAACGTAAAGCAATATGGAAAATTTGTGAAACAGTAATGGGCGCTCAAGTGTTTGAGCTCCATTATAATATAATCCATTATAATTAGGGCTAATCGAATTATACCAAAACGAATTTCATCGTTACAAGCCAAAACACACTAATGGAATTTAGACAAGACTAATAAAACTCGCGTTAAAATCGTTTAATATAAAACGAAAACCTGCTCAGGTCTTAAATGACTCCACCAGAGTTACTAGACGGCCTTTCTGCCTTTTGAAGCACTTTTAATAGGTCCACTGTTCTTAAATGGTGCAGTTAGGCCTACGTACGCGGGCTTTACGAAGTCTGCAGTTGTCGCTGCGGTCGAGACCCAAGGCTCCGTATAAGGCTAACTAGCGCCACCAATGTTGAAAAAATCATATCTTCATTCAGAAGAAGGTTCTGAAAAAATCCTAAGATGAGCCCAAGCGCCATTCTAGATTTTTAAGCGTAGATAGGTACCCTCTTCGAAATTTACTTTTAAGCTAAAAAAATACGATAACCGCCAAAAACGGCCGTTTTGGCGGTTATCGATATTTTTTTAGCTTAAGACTAGAAATTGAGTTAGGTACCTATATAATTTAAACACAGATTTTAACGGATTTAACACTCGTTTTATTTACTTAAAAAAATGTAAAAAGTTAATAAAACGAGTGTTAAATCCGTTAAAATAAATCTGTGTTTAAATTATGTATAGTGCTCGTGCAAACCTAAGAAAATATTAGGTTCCTATACTTAAAAATCTAGAAAAGCATGGCGCATGGGCTCATCTTAGGATTTTCTCAGAAACTTCTTCCGAAGGAAGATATGTTTTTTTCAACATTGGTGGCGCTAGTTAGCCTTATACGGAGCCTTAAGGCGCCGTGCATAGTGAATAGCCCGCGCGCAAAGTAAAATGCACATAATCGATTCCTGTATCAAATACTCTAAACAAATCGAAAATCTTCACATATCAAACACTAGAATTAGGCAAGACCTATCTAGAACAGCCAGTTTCATGTTGATATCCATAACAGATTGCAAGACATTTTCGCTGAAAAAAAGACATTGACATTGAAAAACGTTTTGAAGATATATTCGCTGAAAAAAATAGGCGGCGGACTTTTTTTCAGCAAAAAAATTTCTTGCAATCTGTTATGGATATCAACACAAAACTGGCTTTTTAGATAGCTTCACCTAATTCTATACGTGAACATTTTCGATTTTTTTAGTTTATTTGATACAGGAATCGATTTTGTGCATTTTTCTTTGCTTGCGAGCTAATTCACTATGCCCAGCGCCTTAACGAAGGACTGAGTTTATGAGTACGTACCTAAGTAGCGGTGAAAGTGAAACCACATAATATTTAAATCTCAGCAACTCGAATTTCGAAAGGGGTTTCGTAGGTTTGGTGCCGGAATCCATGGTGCCGGAATCCACGGTGCCAAATGTGTCGATAATTCTTCCTATTTCCATGTGCAAGCACACACCTGCCTCCAACCGGAGGTGGTCTAGCATGGAATGCCATCAGAGATCATAATATGTAACTTCAAACTCAATCACGATCCCTCCTAAGAAGAGTATCGTCATTAGGATCGAGATTAAAAGTGGGATTGTGTGAAGTTTTAATCTCAGTCGCTAATCGAACGTACAATTTAATTGAGATTTTTGTCACCCAATGAGCAGTTTTCAAAGAGAAAATTCAAATCAGTTCATAGATGGCGCTTACAGGCGTTGTCACTTGTCATGGAAAAACCAGAACGTGACCGTCAAAATTAATCTGTGCTAAGCGAAATTTTACAGTCGTGTTCCCTAGAATGGGTTAGTGGTTTAGAAAATACAGAAAGTCATGTTCCGGTTCTTGTATGGGCACGCCTGTAAGGCCATTTATGAACTGCTTTGAATTTGTGCTTTGAAAACGGCTCATACCATTCGGCTGCACAAACTTAAAACACTGAATACGCCATTTTTCAAAAAAATTTTTTTTTGCATTTTCGGATATTCCTTGTTATTTTGCACCTAAATCAAAGACTCTTTTTTACTTACGACCGCTCATTCTACTTACTATAGGTGCAATAAACACTGAATATCCAAACAAAATAATAAAAAAACAAAAAAGCAAGCTTAGATCACTGAATATCACAATGACCAATTAAGAACACAGAATATCCTTGGATATTCTGGGTTTTATGCTAGTAAATTGGATATTCTGTGTTACTTGTCAGTTCTTCTTTCTTATTTAAACCACACATGCCTAAAATTAAAGATGCGTTTTTCATCAGAGTAGCATTTAACGAGACATTCGCCTCTTTAAAGAAAAAATCTATGGCCTACTGCATTTTGTGGCACAAGGGCATGGCTGGGAGAGACGCGCCCCAAATAATTGACGCTATAACGACTTTTTTGAGAGAGGAAAGGGATGTTCAAAACTTCGTTATTTGGATGGACAATTGCTGTGCTCAGAACAATGGTTTTTGTTCACTGCTATGGTAAATATTTTAAATTCCAGTATAGTAGGCCATAATCTGCAATCGGTCACTTTCAAATATTTAACCAAAGGCCACACTCATATGAGTGCAGACGGGGTACATGGTAATATAGAAAACAGAAAATAAAAACGAATTTGTACAATTTCCGTGTAAACGTGTACGATTTCCGTGACCTGATAGAGACAATGAAAAAGGCCAGAAGTAATATTCACCGACTACTAAAAGGCTTAAAACAAGACCTGCTTATCCTTATAATAGACTCATCATAAAATTAATCGTAGTCGGAGGCCATCGGTTTATCAAACGCGAAAGTGGTGTCCTCCGACTACGATTAATTTTATGAAGAGTCTATTATAAGGATAAGCAGGTCTTGTTTTAAGCCTTTTAGTAATCGGGTTTTAGTTTTTAACTTCTATTTTTTTTTTAAGCTTTTTAGTAAGTCATTTTGGACGATCATCCAGAATAGAACCACGGAGGACAAAAAAAAAACACATTTTGGTATTTTTTGTTCTATTTGTTATGTTGACGCTACATGTGTTAGGTATAGATTTTTGAAAAGGTCTTTTATAGCCCTTTCATTTGATACCCATGAAGATGGTATCCAATAATTTTTATATTTAGGTCCGCCAATTTAGGGCGCAGCACAGCCGCCATCTTGTTTTTTTTTTTCAACATTTAACTATCCTATGTTACCTGGGTGATTAAGACAAATCCAACGACACCTCATTTGTTGAAATCGGCCAAGTAGTTTAGGCTCTGCGAGGGAACAGATGAACACACAAACATACACACATACATACATACGCTGCTAAAATCATAACCCTACTTTTTGCTTCGCGTAATCGGGTAAAAAACAATAATAGACAAACTCGTCAAATTAATGCCAACAACCAGGTGCACGTTTCATATAACTGACATAAATATTTTATTATGACAATTCGATATAGATTGCGTAGTCGATTTGACATGAGGTTACAAAAAAGGTTTGTTTACAAACCGAACTATCAATGAACATCGAATTGTCATAATAAAATATTTATGTCAGTTATATGAAACGCGGGCCGGAACTTCTTTCTGGAAAAATATAGCTGAAACACAAAATGCAGTTGATTTAGTTGAAGGCGGAGAATACATTTGTGAAAACGGTGAATAAACATTAAAATATACCTATTAAATTACGTCTTTTATTTTACTCAAAGTAGATAGGTAAGTAGTGGATTTTTCTTTTAGTTCGCTAGATCCTTTGAAGGTCATGTAGAACAAAAACCATTTAAAAACACAGAATAGTACGATTCAGTGTTTTAAGAAGGTTTTTTGTTCTAAGGAGTTACTAAATACCTATAGTTTTTATTAAAATACGTTTTTTTTTAGATTACCTTTTATTTTTCTATATATTACCTTCATGGAAAAATAAAGTCGACCATTTCTCATCTACTATTCAATAGCTAAACAATATATATTTTCGCAAACCTTTTATATTAACAACTACACTAAAAACGCTCTACTGTAAAATTTTATAAATGGTTGATTCAGTGTTTTAAATAAGTGCAGCCGCATTATTTAAAAAGCAGTCGCGATCCCCCATCACATGCCTATTGCTACAAATGACAGCTCATGTCAAATGGATGCAATGCAATGTTTGGGTCAAAGATTTTAAACATCTTATATCAAACTAGTGGTTCGCCGCGAACTATGAACTCGCGACCCCATATCTCAGCAACCCCTCGACCGATTTGGCTCATATTCGAACTCAAAAATTCTTTTTGCCTCATTTACTTGTCTACTAAATTTCATGGCGATCCGAATAAAACTCAAGTTATCATCGAACGAACATTCATACATACATACAAACATACAAACGGCGGATTGTTCCATTAGACTTCGCTTGCTCGTTCAATAATTTTTCAGTTATTGAAAACGATAGTGATTGATATTGAAGTTAAACAGTAAGACCCTCAGCATGTATCTTTAGAAACGAGTCTTGCCACCGCAGGAACCGTTCAACTTGCATCCTGTTTCTCTAGTAGGTAATGCTGGCTACCATGACCGTTCGTATCGATATTTGACAGCTTGATGTACAATTCACTTCACTTTTAAAACACACGTGAAACACTATTTTCTATAGTTGTTTCACCCAGAGCGAGACGGGGCGCGGGAAAAGTGAGAGGCAATGCGGCTGTATGAGTCTACGTCGTGTTCGTGTCCTTTCGCGAGTATGTAGGTAGTTAAAAGATCTATTTTCCTAATTTTGTTCGTAGTTCAGCTGCCATTTCTACATTTTATTAGCGACTTCAAAAAACATTATTTTTTTCTGACAAGTACAATACATTATATTCATGTTCCCAACCCAAGGTAGTTAGACTCCAATGGACAGTGTAATAATGTAAGTAAATAACAGCTGAAAGTAACCCTTTTTTTCGGCGCGAAAAACGCATCGCTCTAATTTCTTTCAGGCTATTTTTTTTATTATAAAAACTATTTGCAAACCTCCGTATTGGTTATCTACTGAAATAAAGCAAGTTTCAGCAAAATCCAGCCTGTAGTTTAGAAATTAAACCTGAACTACGTTTGTAAGGGAAAATGGTGCTCTAGCGCCCTCTTAAGGTAGATGAAACGAGTGGTAGAAATTAAAAACTGGACACACATTTTGTAAATAAAACGTTTCTTGAGTGATTCCACTGTGAGTTTACTTCGGCGCGGGAGTTAGCTCTCATTGTTTCTTCTTATTCTTTGCGTTAACGAGCTGAATCTTTGTGATGAAACAGCAGGACTGGGCTTCGTCCTTCTCGTTCCACAGCTTCCACTTGATGGAGTAGTGCCCCTGGAAACGAAATGAAACAAACCAATGAGTTCGCAGCTTGAAAAAGTAAAATTTCCATCACCTTGAAGCCATTTGATTGATTGATCTCAAGTAGGTGAACTCAGAAAAGTCAAATGCTAATGTCAAGCCTTGGCTAATGTCAAACTTGAGTAGCTGTCAGCATATTAATAGACACTATCTTGAGATTGACAATGACATTAGCCAAGGCATTAGCATTTGACTTTTCTGAGATCACCTACTTGAGTTCGATCTTGAGTCGACGACTATTAATTCCACCCTAAATCTTGACGCGATCAAATGGATGATTACTGTTGATGGCGATTTCCCGCAGGCCAATGTTTTGCGCTCGCGTCTGCCTCACCCCTCAGTCACCAAACTAGTAATTAAAGCAACCGTTTTAGTTACTGTGACAAATATGTGCGTTAAATAAATAAACAGGGTGGCGCGTCGAGATCGGTCAGTGGGGGGAAGTCCGAAACTATAGGATATAAGGAACAATCTTATAAGGAATTTTTAAATAGTTAAGTTTGTTTGTAGTTTTTAATTTGTTTGTTCTTTAAAAAAATAATTTATGTAAAAAATAAAAAATATCAGCTGTTCCATACGGTCGACTCAGTACTGGACCAAATGTATGAAACAGCTGATATTTTTTTCGCTCCATTTTTTTCGCCACCTGGTACAAGTTGTTTATAGTGATCAGTAGACAGCCTACTTAAAGTTCCGCTATCGACTTAGAGTGCACCCTGTAGAATTATATTCAGAATATTCTTTGCTGTAGATACTACAAAAACAGTAAAAGGATCTAAATCGTAATTGAAGCTGTCAACTGGGAGCCCATTTTGGCACCATTGTGTTACAGGCTAAGGCCTCAGGAATGTTCTAGATGGAATGGTAACTTTACGGATAAAATAAACTTATGTGGACGCAGCTTTAGTATTACCTTCGGGAACTTCTTCCCCAGGTACAGCTGATAGTTGAACCGCTGCTTAGTGCCGGTCTCCACGGGACAGGTCGTGAACAGGCAGCCGTCGGTCTGCATGTCGGCTAACGGAGTGTCCCCGGCTGGACTCACCCAGAACACCTGGTTCTTGACTTTGCTCGCTGAGAATTCTGGGGAAAGTAAAAATATTATGACAACCCTACGAAGAAATACCTCTGATATGAAACCTTACAAAGAAGTGCAGCACCGATCCCTTGCAAAGGGAACAGAAAGCAGCCGATCGAACAGAATGGTGCATCCGCGCGCCAAGAAAAATGCACAAAATCGAGTCCTGTATCAAATACACTAAACAAATCGAAAATTTTCAAATATCAAACCCAAGGATTAGGTGAGACCTATCTAAAACAGCCAGTTTCGTGTTGACATTCATAAACGTTTTGAAGATATTTTGCTTGAAAAAAAAAAAGGCGGCGCACTTTTTTTCAAGCAAAATATCTTGCAATCTGTTACGGATATCAACACAAAACTGGCTATTTTAGTTAGGTCTCATCTAATTCTAGGGATTGATATGTGAACATTATTGATTTTTTTAGTCTATTTGATACAGGAATCGATTTTGTGCTTTTTTCTTTGCGCGCGGGCTAATTCACTATGCCCAACGTCTCCGACTTTGAGTCGCTTCGGCGATCATGGTTGGATGCAAAGAGAGCTGAACGCCCGTCCATCTGCGGCGATCAATTTTATTACAACTATTGTAACGGTATGCTCACATGTTCGCTATGCGTAATAAGGACTTTTACAAAAAAGATCGGTTATGTAGGTAAGTCATATGCGAGCATAAGAGCGCTGGAGTTCAAAAAGTCGCCGTGGCTGAAACCGGCCAGGAAACTTCATCATCATCTTGAACCCTTCTTTTGAGCTTCGCCGTTGTCGGCTAATGACCTTCGATCAAACTAGGTAGCTTCTGTGCTTAGTGTTGATGATGGTAGGAAACCGAGACCATTGATATCGGCTAGATACGATACTATAATTTTATTACATAGGCAGGTGGGAACCTGCATAGAATGTACCTATTGTAATCGGGTTAAGTATTTTGTGAACTTTAGATTTCGTTATCCTTGAAAAACGAGCCGACATCGCGATCATGATCATAACAGTTAGGGTCAAATATCTATTACGTACCTATATGTCTCCTTCAAATAATGAATTGAACGAGAATGGTGATTGGTGTTGGAAGACTGTGCCATTTTGTCTGTATCTGCGGCGTCTGGCACAAACAAGATCGTAAATGCCTTTACTCAACAGTGGGTTATGCTGATGGTAGACCTTAGTTCCCAGATTTTTAAGACATTGTAGTAAAACAGGCGTCTGGCACAGGTTCGCAAAAATTACTTGTTTTGTGCATTGTGTGTAGGCTAATGATGATGAGGAAGAACAAAGAGTTGCCAACTTGGTGTGTAGTCGAAGGCGATGCTGGTGTTGGTGCCCTTCTGCAGGACACAATTTTTGGGGTCTTTGCACGGGGTGATGCCCACCGACTCAACCGTGCACTGGGACTCGAACTCTGGAAGGATACATGCAACATATTACAACATGCGGGAAAGTAATTTCCACCTGCGCTTTATTTATGTCACAGAAAACAATACTTAATAGTTATTTGTTATGCAAGAATGCAAAATTATTGTTTGCGGCGAGTGCTTGTATTGAAAACCGAGCTAGCGAAGGTTTCTAAAATTGAGCCACGAGCGTAGCGAGTGGTTCAAAAAAAGAAACCTGAGCGTAGCGAGGTATTCAGAAGCACGAGACGCAAATAATATTGCATTCGTGCGAAACACAAAACTTTTCATCTCACAGAAGCGAGGAAATGATTTTGTTAGCCAAGCGGGAAAAACTCTATAGACAACTACTTACAGGCGAAACAGGTGAGTCAAATAAGTTCCTTTTAAAAGCATATTTTACTGTAGTTACGGCTGCCGCACTAAAATTTTGAGCTTCGTTGGCATTAAAACCATTCGTTTTATTAATAATTTCCTGAAGTTTACTTATGCAGACACAAAAATAATGTAAATAAAAGAATGTTTTTTTTTCCGGGTGCATTCTGAACTTTTACCAAATAAATTAAAAAATTATAGGAGATAAAAAATTAAATTAGTAATATCGTTTGAAAAAATGCATTTAACAAACCAAAACATAATTATCTATTTGATAAAACAGAAGCGAAGCATTTTTTTTATTTACTGGTATTAATAATAAATATAGTGTACAAAATATTGATAAAACCTGAAAGAAGAAACCGCGTTTCTGAATGTTCTATTCCGTGACTTTACCTTTTTAAAAGATCCTTATGCCCCATTTACATTCACAGTTTTGTATAGAGAATGGGCACGAACAATCACTTTCGCTGAAGTACGCGTGTAAATGAACTATGAATGAGGATCTTTTTTCCGTCTGGATCTGGCATCTACTTAAACGGCCAGTGTTTTTTTCTTTTTCAACACCATAGGGCGCGGGAAAGACTTTCCCGGCGCCGCGTTCAAATTTCGAAGCGTACTAAAATGCAGATAGTTTAAATCCGGCCTTTACACGATCGTAAGTTACTAGTAACAGCAAACTTTCCGAGCATGGGAGATGAAAACGTTATTTCATGCTTCACTGTACTAAATTAAGTTTGAAGACAGATAATAGTGTCAAAGGTTATCAAGAATGACGCGTGAAGTCTAGTGACGATACTACGTTCACGGATGTTGGCAATGTTTAAGCTAAGCATGGGAAATGGCTACACAAAGTTGTGCCTTTACGTCTTTTGTAGAGATTTATACAGCATCCACTCACACTAGATGTCTGAAATGACCACTTAGACTGTCAACTGCCAACTGTTAGGCTAGTCAGCTGGGTGCTTGCTTACTAAAATATTATGATGTTAAGATGCAGAACCTCCACCAATCACAGTCAACAGGTAATTTAGTTTGAATACGTGTCGAGCCCACCAAGCTGCCGAAACCACCGGGTCTCCTCTCGATTCTTTCCTCCACATTTTAGCGCTGTTGCTATACGAAGTGGATAAGTAAGCAGTGATAGTCTGGTGGGTAAAACGGTTTCGAATTCACCACCGATTCGAACCGGGAACGCATAATATGCAGGTTTTTCTGTAGTTAATAAGTAATTTACTGCAATTTAGGTACATTTCTCTTAAAAACTTACGGACCCCATTAAACCCACTTTGGATTTTTTAGAAATTTTTTCTTCACCCCAAAAATGTCTTCTGTCATATTATGTATGTTTTTATGTTCAGTGGTTTCGGCTTTGTGTTGTGTGTAGGTCAGACACGAGACTGTCTTTTTATGTAGAAAACTCACCATCTCCACATGACTCGAATTCGGCCACATCGGCGAAAACACCGACGATGCCTAAAACTAGCACTAACACCAATTTTGACTCCATCTTGCACTCGTCTGTCACCCTCGAGATTCTGAAGCAGAATGCCGTTACTTATTGTGATGTGGCGAGAATGTGCTGCTTATCAATTTTATGCGAAGTGACATGATGACCCCAGACAGATGAGCACAATCATTTGGGTATAGTGAGCGTTGTCCTGAATCGACTGGGCCCCAGACGATTCAAGACAACGTATTGTATTCTTCTTCTTGTTCGTCGTTACGCTCTTGTCAGAGCGGTCGTGGTCCACATGAAGCACTATCAGTAGTATCAGTGTGTGATGTCGCGCGCCTTACGATGCCACGCCATTAAATTTATCTCGGTCAGAGGTTGCCCGGGTGCATTCATACAGTGTTTTCCCCACAGTGGTCTTAACTTGGTCAGTCCATTGCATCGGTGGTTTTCCCCGAGTTCTAGTGCCTCCCACCCTGCCCTGCATTACAATGCGCTCAATGGAGTTGTTGTCTTGTCGGGATATTTGATATGGCCTAAAAATCTTAAGATAAGACTTTGTATTAGTGTGACGTTAATTTCTGTCATTTAATTTTGAGGTACGGAACCCTAAAAATTAAGTACAGCTGTTGATAAGTGCGTGCGAAAAGTGGCAGGAACACTTCAATCTGTCCTCCTAGGAGCAGACTATCTGGTCTTATTCTTTATCTCATTTCTTCTCATTCTATGTAAGTAATTAAAACAAGCGTTCTTGATAATACTTAGGCCTTTGTATTTTTGAGTGTCTTTATCCGAATTCTATGACGGTGACGAAACAGCAGTTCTCTCTCGGGCGGAGCTCGTTCCAAATTACCAGCTTTGCTATTTTTGGACCCTGAAAATAATGAAATAATGAAGCTGGGCAATGACATTCTTGACATTCTTAACTATTTTACTCGTCACAGCCAAGTTATCAAACCAGCATATCTTACACTAGAAGAATACTACGCTCAGTGACGTTCTTAAGCTGATGAACTCGTCATGTTACTCTCACGCTCTCTTCTCAGTATCATTTCTACGCTGATGATCTCCAGCTTTACTTTTGATGGAGGTACAGACCCTGATAGTGAAAATGCTCAAATTGACAATGCACGAAAGGCGTTTGCTGCCATGAATGGTGACCTGTTGGCAATTCAAAATTGGGCCCAAGACTTTGATAACCCAAAAAACCAAAACAGCAATAATTTATTGAAAAAGTACTTTTTTGGTGTCTACTAAGTACTTACCTATGCGTATCTCTTGGGTCTGTCGGCGGTCTTTGAACACCCTGTATACACTTTCATATGTCATCTCAAAGGCAAGCTTAAACAAAAGGCAAGTCTACCGACTGCCACGTAAAACCTACATGACTTACACTGCTAATGGGTTCAGGATCGCGCTCGGTGCCGCTGGTGCGAGGGTCGATCTGAACCTCCGATGGGAGAGGCCACTTGGTCGGAGGACTGCCAATCTGGGAATACAGAAACTCCTTGAACGATTTAGCAAAGTCACAAGTCAAACACGTATCTGCGAGCGAATCAGAACTATTCATTATTATTTTTATCATCAACTCTGACGCCAGAAGACGTTGCCACTACGTCATAAGTTTCAATTAAATCAATCAATAGATCTTGACGGAACTCTAACATCGTCAATTGATCAGACGCATACCTGAACTACTGACTGACAGATATCTAACTGTCCGTGATATGATGATGATTGATGATCTCTGATGTGATGATGTACTTACTTAAATCATTACAATAAGAATGACGTACACATGCCTTTAGCTAAGCATGCAATATCTGACGAAATTCAAATCCCTGACATTTTTATTTCACATAAGAATGTCACATAAACGGCTAAACCGATCTTGATGAAATTTTGCTAAGAAACTCACCATATTATTCGCATAGCTCGTCGGCTTGACCTTGGGACACTCCTCCCTGGTCTCCGTAGGCTGATGGAACCTGAGCTGCTGCGTCAGCTTGTACCCAACGTCCTTGAGCATCGGACACCCGATGTACCGGCACACGTTTGAGTCCACGATCCGAAGGTCCTCCATGGATATGGACATGCCTCGGTAGATCACGAAAAGGGAGAGCTTCACTTTGCGCGCGAAGAAATCTGAGGAAGGAAGGTGGTCTTCTTACCATCATCATTATTATCAACCCCACCTCTGCCCAGTGTTGGGTACCTTTTTCCTCTCGCGGTCTTCCCATATTTTTTTATGTAGCCTGTTTTGTGTCCCACTGCTGGGCAAAGATCTCCTTTTGTGTCCTCCACTCTTTTTTATCTAGGGCCATTTCTTGCCATCCTGTAAAAAGGTTTCGAGATCGCCCCGCCATCTCACCCAAGCACATCGCCAAGAAAAGGTCTGAATAAACTCAGACTTTTGCTTTTGTTGTAGATGATTGACACAGCGTCTCTTGTTTAGACCAGAGGCCCCCTGACAGCCGTAAACTTGGGTTTTATGTACCTACGCGTGATGTAGAAATATTTGATGCAAAATACAGACAAAAGCTGAATCTACTGCTGCAGCAGTAGATCGATCCACACATCCAAGAGTGAAATTAAAAAGAAGACTGTCGAAACCCGCGGCTCAGTTGGCTGCGTACTTACGACTTAGTATTTAATTTGGTCTAGGCTGACTAAGCTGGGAGGCTGGTATAGGAGCTGGGTAAGACTGCAGCATCCGAGTGGTCACTTCACCCATCTAGTGTGAATGAAGATGCCACCGAAGGCTGTGTAAATAATCTCATTACGTAGTTGGCATAACTTCTGCCTGGCGGGAATAAGGCTATTGTGGTTGTAGGTACATTTTGTACAGTAATCATATTGAGATCTAGAATGAGTGATGGGCAGATACTTACGTGGTATAAAAGTGACGGAGAACGTCCCATTGAGAGATTTGTCCAATATGCAATGTGGACTGATGGATTTCTTGCAGCTTGAAATGTAGAGCTCTTCAATAGTGCACAACGTGCTATCCTCTGGAAAATGTAGTCCAATTAATGTGCGCTTTCGTACACACGACAGCACGTCAACCTTTACACGCTAGCACTCTACTCAGTTACGTTACGGGCGACTTTACAAAAAAAGTGTACAGTCTGACGTGCTGTCGTGTGTACCTAACCAAATGCCTAGTCATTTCGTATGTCTAAGGTACCTTCTCACGACAGGACGTAGACGCTTACACTTTAGTTGCAAAATCGCCCCTAACGTAAGTAGAGTGCACGCGTAAGGGTCTACTGCTGTCTTGTGTACAAAGAAATTAGGTTTCTTACTATTTAAAGACCCGAGAACCACCCCTCCAAATAGCACTGACATGGTGTCCGAAAGAAATATCGGGGTCAGTTTAGTGGAAGAAGATACAAAGGGTACTTACCACCAACGCAAGAATTAAACTGTAAATATTTAGCTGAAACACAAGTCAACACTGTTACTAAATAAAATAGCGGCTCCATAGCTTTTCTTTTGTTTTGTGATATTTTTCTTGGGTTTCCTAAATGTCAGATTGCCACTACTTAAACTATAAACTGTATAGCAAAGTACACACAATGTTATCAAAATAGCTTTGACACGCGGTTGTTTGGTGTTTAGATCGTAACAATGGGAGTGATATGATTTGTGCTAGACGAATGCTGCCATTACTGTGCTTTGGAATTTAAAGTTATGTAATCAAACCACTGTTTCGCTATATACATATACCTAGCCATGTCCTGGTAAAAATATCACGAAGTTAGAAAAAAAACCCGGGTTCTGCAAGAGCAGCTGTCAAATGTAACAGGGGATTAATCGAAGATAATTCACAATAGCGGCTGAAATAAGTTTGACATGAGTTTGACATGTCTGTTACATTACACATTTGATCGCTCTTGCAGAAATCTATCTGTATGGGTTGGGTGGGTTATCCAAATGTTCTACGTAGAGACAAGATAACAAATATTGGGTATTGTTATTATAATAAAACATGAGTTTCGTACGAATAAATTCATATAATTTATTTACAAATTAACAGTAGGTATAACGCCAATAGGCTATCAAAATTAGCAGAACTTCTTATAACATTGAGTACCTACATAGGTACATACATACACATAGTTTGTTGTTGATTAGATTACTTATTTACAAAGTTTAACTAAAGTTTCAAGTTTACACACACACTGTAAATCTCTTTGGCATACCAATGCAGAGTGCGTAGAAAATATGAGTATTACCTAAGTACTTAAGTTTACTTATTGCTTTCATCTTTCATCAATTTAGAAAAAATACGTAGTTGTAAGTTAGTTGCAATATTAGTACCTAGGTATCATCTAAATTTTTAAATTTAGTTAAGATTTTTACACTTAAACTTTCGTAAGCACTGCACATTTTGTATTTCCTAAACGGTTAAACTTACTTGTCCCCCCGCACCGGAACTGTCAGCTCGCGCGCGGCGCCTAGTGACACGCAGTCTGAGACTGGCCACGGCGTCGCGAGGGCCGTCTCAGCCCCATGATTAAGGTCTCCGAATGAGAACCGAAACTAGTCGGCTACACCGACATTATACAAATTAGTCAAGATTTCCGAAACTAGTCGGCTACACCGACATAATACAAATTAGTCAAGATTTCTTATACTTATATACTGGTATAACTACCTACGCAAAAGAGAGAACAATGTAAAGAGCATTACGAGCCTAATGTAATGTACATTTACTGGCGCATACCTTGAGCAAGTCTAGTGGGGATGAGTTCGCGCATGTCAAACAAAATTAACCAATCGGGGCCGTCCGAAGCAATAGCAATTCCGTCGCGCCCCTTGTCCCCCGCCAAAGAGACCCAAAAATTTCCATTTTTGCAGTGAAGGTAATGTTTCAAGTTATACGCCGGGAAATGTACCCATTATGTGGTCAGCGATACCCTAAGATGCTGTTCACTTCTTTTTTGACGCACTTTATGTCGTGTAGCGTAAGAGCTTGGGATACCTATCTCAGCATGCCACTGACCGTACCTACCTAAGTTTAACTTAAACGTAATTGAGAACACAGAAGTTTTATGGAATACCTCATTTTATGTACCTATCTAGCTACGATTCTATCTGCTGACAAATATTTACACTGAGCAAGAACATTTTAAAACTAAGATCGTCTTATCTAAATATGCCAATGCACTAAATTGCTGCCCGGTTTGTAAAAGAAGCTAACGCGAAAAAGGGGCCTACACAAATATTTGAATCGGTCTATTTGATTGATCACCATCATAAATCTCAAATGAGTATAATATAAATGTTTTGAATTTCAAATGACTATCATAACATTACATTTATCTATCTACCACTTAGGTACTGTTATACACACAACAGCACCTCGTGGCGTACACTTTTGTTGTAAAATCGACAGTAACGTAACCGAGTAAAGTTCTAGCGTATAGTCGCCGACGACGTACTGTCTTGTGTATACCTAACTAGAACACTATTCTACCTAAATATTGCTCCTAGTCTTAAGTATTATTGTTCCATGATATCGCTAGCGAACCTCATCTTTAAACCTAACTAACTTAGGTTCCTACTTCTCACATCATGTTCACCGTCATCATAAGCATCCATCGGCTAACCTCTGCCCACTGCTGGGTCTATACCTATGCGTTTTTCCCCTCTCGCCACCACTCACGATCCCTCGCCATCCATTGACCCTCCGCAGACTCAAAAATGTCATCCTAACATCGGGCCGCTGGTCTTCCTACCGACCAACGTCTGTTTCTGCCATTGTCCACCGACCATCATCATTCCTCGCAAGGTATCCTGCTAATCATCTTTCTTATTTGCGTACAGGGCCCTTAGCCTGTAACACAATGGTGCCAAAATGGGCTGTCAGGTGAAGACTTCAATTACGATTTGCTAACGCTGTCTGTCCTTTTAATGTTTTTGTAGTACAGCAAAGAATATTTTGATTCTAATTCTAGAGGATTAGTTCTCTGGTTGTAGGAGAAAAACGAGGAGAGCCCGGTTTTGTCCTTCTGCCGGGACGCCATTGACCCGCCATTGCGTTACAGGCTAAGGGCCCTGTCTTCTAGAAGACGTTGGCGATCAGGCGAAAGTGCCGGCTCAATGTTTCGTTTGGCAACCACTTAGGACGCGATAGCCAAACTGATCATCATTTACACGAGCAAAATCTCCAAATCACACGATGGCCAGCGTCGTCGTGGTGTTATGCTGGTCATCCCGGTCCCTCGGCAGGTGTATCTCGGAGTGGACCCCGGCCTCCTTCAGGATCCTCATGCGGGGCCCTAAGGGCACCCCCAGGGCCCTCAGCTTGTCCTCTCCGACGTAGGGCAGTTCGGCAGCTCCCACCTTCTCTTTCTCGAGGAGGGCGGCGTATTTCTGGAAAAAAGGGGTAGGTAGAGTATTGGGCTTTTTGAAGATATAGTCTGAAAAGGGCTGATTTTAGGCTCCGCAAGAGTGTGATACCTAGATTTCGTATAAGAAACATAAAGGCTACGTAAAGTTATTGATCAGCTTGAGCCTTGAGGCGTTCGAACAAAAATGGATCCCTCCCTCAGCTCGCTGCTTTAGAGTTTGGTCACTCGCAGTCGCGTCGAATAATTTCCCAGTAAATATTTTTTGTCTACTTTCGTACATCACGCCGTCACACTGCATTTGCACCCGCTGCCTCATGTATTGCTATATTAAAGGACATCCTTGTGGTCTTCAAGCTATGGCTATTATGATTTTGGAAAATCTGCTAGTTATTTACCGGACATCACCGAGCAGTCAAATAGTAGAAGACCATTTTCAATCAAAGCAAAGCTAGTATGTACATGGTTGCGATCATCAGCAATGAAGATCTAATGAAGTGGGAGCCTTACCTCATAACCCAGCTTCTTCAAGAAGAGTCTCATGAGAGGCGGCTCGTCTCCGAAGAACTTGGTGAGTCTCTTCACTCTGTCAGGGTTGCTGAAGGAGTAGGGGTCCGAGTGGTGGTGGTGCCCCGAGCGCAGGTACTGCTGGGTCCTGAAAAGTGAAAGGTTTCGTGTGAGTTCTTGTTTGTTACTTTTTTATTGTTATCTAATTAGTTTTGAGCTAGTTATTTCTTCTTCTTCTTCCCGTGCCTCTCCACAACTGAAGGTTGAACATCGCCTATATTCGTATTCTTTTCTTTTTCTTGCCAAGCGAAATTGATGTTCGACACTGGCTATCTCCGTCCATTCATTGATATTTCTGAGCCACGACTTTCTTCTTCTATCAGCACGCCTCTTCCCTTCAATCTTGCCCATCATGAACAAGAATGGTTTTCTTCATAGTTCTCTCAAGAAAGCTACGGCCAGGCAACTTCGTTTTCATCAATTTAATTATTCTTTAAGTGCATCACTCAAAGTTATCGAGGATTTCAAGCATTCGAGTAGGTAATGGTGTCGGAATAAAACATAATATATTTTGGTGAAGTTATGTAGAGACAATAATGTTTCGGTGTAAGTTCGGTGTTTCTAAGATGTTTAGTACAGGCACAGCCTTCTTTAATAAAGAAGGCTGTGGTACAGGTCAAATAGACAGGGAATGGCTTTGTTTAATGGAATCTTTTGACTATTGCTGATGACCATTTTCTACTGTAATGGCAAGATTGTGAGTATCGAAAAAGTTTCCGCCAACTGAATAGTTCAAAGAGCTATAGTTTCCAAAGCAGCATCAAGTGAACTTACTTGTACATGTGCCTCAGCGCAGCGATCTCGGCCCTGATCTGGTCCATCTCCTGCATCACGAGGTGCTGGGTCCTCATCTCGCTGGACAGGTGCGCCACAGACCGCGCCAGTGTCACCACGTGCGACTCCAGACGCTGGAAACGCTTGTTTATGCCCTGGGAAGACGCAATTAAGGTATTCAATATCAGAAGGTGACCACTTTTTGTATTCTCTAAAACACTAACCCGTGCTAGGGAACTTTATAAAGATTTCAGAAGAGGTTGCAGGTTCAAATCCTGTCCCGAGCGAATTTTTTAACCTTATAAAAATCTTTATCAGAGGGTGACCTATACCTTTTGAAGATATAAATAACTAGTGGTTCGCCCCGAACTGTGAACTCGCGACCTCATATCTCAGCAACCCCTCGACCGATTTGACTCTCTGAAGAAAACTTTGAAGAATGGTTGCCTCCTCGTATGGGAAGACAGTCTTGGATTAGGCTGTCAGGAAAGATAATCATAATATCATAATCGCTTCATGTGGTAGTTTTACAATATTTTAAAGATGTTACAATAAATAGAGTCCCATGACATGAGCCCTGTAAGGGTACTGCAATTTTAAATGCTTTATTATATTTTTTGAGGCCGTCACGTTGAACAGCAGAAGATATTATAGGTATTCAGCCGTTGACACAATGCTGAGGATCGTGAGTACCTATCACTTGAAGGTGGCGGAGAGCAGATTCTACATGCAGTTCTATCATTCGCGATGCGGATCAGCTCGTATATAGGACATTGATGATAAGTATTCGAAGAATTGGTGGGAATGTAAAGGCCGGGTATCGGAAGGTCCCATGACGTGTGGTATATTTTGCGGTCTTTATATCTTGTATGGACTGGGCAATCCTCCTCAATATAAACATCCACTGGGCACCGCAGCGCTTGAGAGAAAACTTCAGTCATATTATGTGAGTGAATCCTACTTAGACGATGTAAAATTATCTATAAAAAAAAAACTATCTTAGGTATCTATCTATCTATCTAAGGCAGAGATTGTACCATCAATCGCAGTAGGTGTCCTAATCAAGGGATGTGTATGTCTTTCTATTTACCTTATATTCATGCTTTTTGCGATGGTCTGAACTCCTCCGCTTGTCTCGCACAGGTCTACTGCTGACTGAACTCGATGGTAATGACGACATGCTGCCGTACCGGCGTTTTGAGGATAATCTGAAAACCCAAGATTGATGGAGTCAGCGCTTATTTTCATCAAATAAAGGAGGAGAAAAGGGTATTATGGGTAGTCGAAGAAACTTATGGCTGAGAAACACCAAAGGATGGATGGGATGCAGCGTTGAAAATATAGCTCTTCTGAGTAAGAACATAATGCTGACGGCTAACCACCAATCAGCAGAATCTGTAGTAAGTATCAGCTCTTTACTCTATCAAGCTGAATGCGTTTCTTTCCCTAACAGTCAATGCTCCAGAAAACGCTTGCTCGAGTAGTCCAGCAATCCAGGTCACGCTAACATTAAAAAACACCTGTCTTTCACCTAGACTCCCAAGCGGGTTGCTTAACTAGGTTTGACGGATTCCTAACCCCCAATATCTGCAGAACCTCGGCGTATTATGTTCTCCAAGCCGCGGAGCTGTCCACGGATGGTTTGGGCGTCGTTGTCGGTGCAACTCTGACAATCCTATATCATCCTTTCTTCCTGCTTTAGACTATAAAAATCATTGCCTATTCCTAATCAAAGGCCTATTCCGGATGATTCATACAGCATTTCTGTGGCATTTTCGCTTTCCATGAGTACAAAATTTGAAGCACTTTTCTTTCCTCTCACCTAGACTCCCAAGCGGGTTGCTTAGCCAGGTTCGCAGGCTTCCTAACCCCCAGCAGCTGCAAAACCTCAGCGTACATATTCTCCAAGCCACGGAGCTGCCGGCGGATGGCTCGAGCGTCACCAGTTGAGGCGTCGCTGTCGGTGCGACCGTCGAGCAGCGAGGAGAGGTCCAGGCTTCGGGTGGTGGTCGATGTCATGTCCGTGGTGTCCAAGCCGAATACTGGGATGTATAAGAGATAGTTTGCTACTACAAATTGACACTTGTCTTTCCTGTGGGCTAGGCCGACTAAGCTTTCAGGATGGTATAGGAGCTGGTCAAGTCAACTCCATCTAAAACAATGTCGCAGGCACTACACCGTCCGATTGGTCGCATCTAGCTTCTCATGGTTTCGCGCTTTGGTTATGTTTAGTTGCCAGACCAATTTTATTTTCATCATGGATTGTCTATGATCTTTTAGTTACTATGCCAGTTTATCTTAATAATCTTGGAAGCAGCTTGAATTACTGACCCTGGATAAGTCGTCCATTATTTCTTAAACTAAGTCAGTAGGACGTGATAAAGCTGACTCACAGTGCTTCTTGTAATGATGATCACGTTTCGACGAGTGTTTCTTATGAGCATGCCAACGCGGTGAATCCCAGCCACGCCTTCGTTCTTCAGGATATTCTGATGCACGGGCGGGCAAGCTGTAATCAGGAGATACTTATAATAATGTTGAACATTTCGAGCTATCATCATAAACACCGGAAATGTGCTTACAAGGATAATATATCAACATTCTACAGAAAGAGCGGGTAATGATCATGCTCATCAAAATTTCCCGCTAGGCAAGGCAGTATATATTATATCTGCTTCTATTTTGTCGGACCATCTGGCTGGAACAATTGTCAACTGGCTATGGTGACCGGTAGTAGGTAGGTATGCTCAACTAACATAATAAACATTTCTATAAAGTTTCCTACAGACACGGGGGTTGCTACAGGTCCCCTCATTTCGGAACTTCCACCAGTCAGACTGAAGATGTCATTGCTCTTACCTATTCCTCTTATGCATATCCGAAGAAGGCGACAGTGGTGGTAGCGGTGGGGTGACGGAGCTCACCGAGCTCCCAGAGCTGTCTAGTCTCATACCAGCCAACTTGGGTTCGAGGATCTGACGCAGTTCGCATTCTACGATGTCTGCCCACTCGCTCTCGCCATCTGAAAAGTTTCATGAATAAGGCCATGCTATATTTTAATTGAGGGACCTGCGCAAACTCCAGGTGGAGGATTGGAGAGAGTTAGCACAGGACAGGGAGAGCTGGCGTCTTTTGGTTGCTGAGGCCAAGATCCACTTCGGGTCGCTGCGCTAATAAGATTGATTGATACTGTAGTTCCAGCAGCGGCCATCCAGCACGCATCCCATCGCGCCCATTACCGTTATGAGTAGAAAATTGTATATGGTCACGATCCTCAGAATTCAGAGACCGATCTAGAAGAAGATATTGTCGTTGGGGAATGAGTGGGTTGAATAGATCCGGCTAGTTGTTCAAACTAAATTGTATTTATGTAAAGCGTGCCAAGTTGGTCTTTTTATGACTTATTCACTTATATCAAGAGCAATCAGTCGACTAGCAACCGATCAATTTCGGGTATCCAAAATAGGGTTACCCAGTAACTCCTTTATGAACCTTTAGGCTTTAGGAGATGGCTATAACAAGCTATTGGGCTGGCCTTGCTTACGGCGGGTTTGATACAGATGCAGTATTTCTAAATATTAGGCATGGAATTATATTTAAAAGAATGCAAAGTCCTGTCCAAAATATCTAACTTTCGTATCAAACCCTTTACACAAGACCAGCCCATGGTGAATGTTTAGATTCGAGATATTAAAAAAACCATACTTTGCCCCGCGCTCTGCTGACTGGTCCCCGGCTGCGGCTGAACCCTCGAGTTCCCCACAGCATCAGAATCAGCCGAGGTATCGTGAAGACTCGCCTCGGGTCTTCTGCCACTCGAGTAGGCCACACTGCCGCGCCCCGAGTCCACGTTGGAAGACTGACCACCATTCTTATCGTAGTCTGAAATGTTGTGAAAGAACATTGATTCAGCACTATGACTTTTATGGGACTCTCAAGAGCGCGATAAAATGCAGTTTATCGCGCACTTGAGTGGCTCTCGAGTTATCCGGATTTTCTGGACTTGCTTTTGACTAGGTATCTTGCTTCTTCTAAACATCGATCAAGACAGAGGTCTTGGACCCATGAACCTTTAGGCCTAAGCTTTCGCCGTCAAAGTCCTTGAAGAAGGTGCCTTGCCGACTACGCTAAAAGAATCCCGACTCCCGAGCGAATTTTTAACCTTATAAAAATCTTTATAGAGTACTAAAAGGTTCATATTCTTACCTGAGCTTGCTCCAGACCCCGCAGCCCCCTTCTTGCCGTGCGCTTTCAGGTCCTCTATCCTATTCGGCGTCTGTCTCGACGACGATGGTTGAGGAATATACGCTTCAGTCTTCCCACTTGAGTTGTACACACTGTCCGCCGACTTCTGACTAGCACTTTCATCGTTCCGCTCTTGCTGTGTCTCTTCTTTTAAAACTCTGTGGTTAACTGAGTCTGGCGTTCTTCTTGATTGGTTATTGAGATTGTCAGGTGTTCTCCTGGACTGGTTTAGGTTGTCAGGCGTTCTCCTGGACTGGTTTAAGTTGTCAGGCGTTCTCCGTGATTGGTTTATGTTGTCCGGCGTCCGTCTAGCTTCTTTGTGATTCATTTCAGGTGTTCGTCTGTAGATGTTCTCCTGCATTCTTTGCTGGTCAATTCTGGACTCTAAGGACCGACCACTACTTCTGGTGCTTTCCTGGAAGCTGGGTTGCTCTTGAGCTCTCCGAGTTCGGAAGCCACCGTCGTCAGATTCTCGCTCTTCGAACCTCTGTCTCGACTGTCCATTTTCCCGTGCCACTCCGTCGAGGAGGTTTCCGTGGGAGTTTCTACGTGATCTATCGTGAAGTTGAGGGTTGGCAGGTTCAGGCCTCGACTGCTGGGGCTCGTCCAAAAGATGCGGATGTGACGCCGCTCTTCTGCCGACCACGAGGCCTTGTCGAACAATCTCCCTTTCTAACTGCTGAGGACTTCGCAAATCAGCTCTCGAGTGCGACTGATCGAACTGCAATGAGAAATGTTTCATTAAGAATTTCAACAGCCGTCATTACAGAGTTTTTAAAGAGAGATATCGTTGGAAGCGGCGGTCACAAAGCGAAAAGCACTTGTTAACGTAATTGCGGAATAACTAAGTTCCATGTGAGAAACGGCGGGTTTAATTGTGCTCATTGTTCTTTGTCTTGTGAGAGTGAGAAAGAAGCGGGCGAGGTCGCAGTGAGCAGAGCTGTTGCAACAGAGAATGATGGTGGTGCTGTTACTTGTACCATTTTCATTCCTTTAGTTTTTTTGTGGGCTTAGTGCAATCGTAGTTCAGTGTGTGTGCTGATGGAGTTCCCAGATTGTGGATAGAAGAAATCATCTATCCAACGATAACCCTGGTGGCAATACACCGCTAGTAACAACGATTTAACCCCATTGTCGATTATATCTCGCATTATTTACGAACGATTTAACCCATTGTCGATTATATCTCAACTTTTTTCTCGGTACCGTGCCGGTGCTGGTGGGTAAAGTATCTGGTTATCTGGAAAATATTACTAACGTTTGGAGTGAGAACTCTGGTATAAAAGATTTGCACCTCGTTAACAAATCTGCGGACGTTTAAATTAAATCTGACATGCTTATCTCTTGAAACTCGTAACTTTTGCAAGAAAAATGTCTCTGTTTCTTTGAGACGTGGAAAAGACAGTATTATGTCAGACACAATGGGGCGCCTAGGCTTGAAGACGTAAACTACAGATCGGTCTCGGTGATAGCTAACTAAATTACTGCCAAGTCTAAAGCAGGAACTGACATATGTGGGAACTAAGCGAGTGCGAAGGTATTAACTTACTATCAGCAGTATAATGGTCTAGGTATCTACCATGGAATCAGCAGGCAGTGTCGCGCGATATCTGGGGGCACGGCAGTGCCCCCGCCAGGTCGAGCGCGAAGCAAACACTGCCGTACCATCCTTTACTGGAACCATTTCGCCGCATTTTCAGGCCCCTATTTGAGAACCTCTGGATAAGACCAGAACGCAGAAATTTTCGTCATCTAGTAAGCTATAATCACATACTTAAAATCCAAAATTTCAAGTCTGTAGGTCATTTAGTTCCGAAGTTAAGCGAAAGCAAAGTTTCGCATTTATGACACACACTCACTCACTCACTCACTCACTCACTCACTCACTCACTCATGATCATCATAATAGAACTAGTACTTCCCATAAACTCAGAGAGCTGAAATTTGGTACAGAGTTAGGGTTGAATGGCCACATAAAGGGAAAACTATAAAAACTAGGATAATTGAAGATCTGGAGTACCTGGTGACCCTGATTAGAAAACACAAGAGCCCTAATAGAACTAGTACTTCCCATAAACTCAGAGAGCTGAAATTTGGTACAGAGTTAGGGTTTAATGGGCACATAAAGGGGAAACTATAAAAACTAGGATAATCGAAGATCTGGAGTACCTGGTGACCCTGATTAGAAAACACAAGAGCCCTAATAGAACTAGTACTTCCCATAAACTCAGAGAGCTGAAATTTGGTACAGAGTTAGGGTTTAATGGGCACATAAAGGGTAAACTATAAAAACTAGGATAATCGAAGATCTGGAGTACCTGGTGACCCTGATTAGAAAACACAAGAGCCCTAATAGAACTAGTACTTCCCATAAACTCAGAGAGCTGAAATTTGGTACAGAGTTAGGGTTTAATGGCCACATAAAGGGAAAACTATAAAAACTAGGATAATCGAAGATCTGGAGTACCTGGTGACCCTGATTAGAAAACACAAGAGCCCTAATAGAACTAGTACTTCCCATAAACTCAGAGAGCTGAAATTTGGTACAGAGTTAGGGTTTAATGGCCACATAAAGGGAAAACTATAAAAACTAGGATAATCGAAGATCTGGAGTACCTGGTGACCCTGATTAGAAAACACAAGAGCCCAACCAAACTATTATAGATCGACATATACCGCCCTTACAAAAAATATTCAACTTGGTGGGCCGCTTCATTTGATGTCAAAAATCGAAGGTCTGAAGTATCTGATGAAGAACCCTCAGCTGGTATCAGCTTTATTAGAGATATTATGGTAATGCCCCTTCTACTATTGGTACATAAAAAAATCGACTGTCATTGCAAAAATCCAGCGTAGTGGGACACATCTTCATTTAATCTAGCCTATAGCGTCCCACTAGTGGTTCGCTCCGAACTATGAACTCGCGACCTCAGTTACAGATGTATAACTTTGCTTACGCCATTCGCGCAAGCGCGCGCGCGCTTTGCATTTAAACTATACAACCCCATATCTCGGCAACCCATCGACCGATTTGGCTCATGTTCGAATTTTTTTTTTTTTAATTTAGTTTACCCGCCTATCAAATTTCATAACGATCCGACCTTTACTCAAGTTATCGTCGAACAAACATTCATACATACAAACATACATACATACAAACGCCGGATTGTTCCAGCAGACTCGGAGGACTTCGCTCGCTTCGCTCGCTCGTTCAACAAGAAATAGTCGGACGATTAACTTTATTCTCGAACGTTACACAAATTTAAAAACTGTGTCAAATAAGAAAATCTAATAAAATTAATCAATATGCCCTCGTTCCTACAAAAAGAAGTGAAATCCCACCAAAAACATTCTGTAAAAACTAGCCAGGTCTCGATGGATCTGCTTGTTTATCTCTAAAAAAGTAATGAAATCTAGACAAAGTCGTGCCAAGTCTAAGGTTCCTTACTGCGATTTCTTTATTATTATAGTTAATGTTGTGAGACTTGGCTGTTGAAGGGTACACAAGGGTACAAAACCAGGTGCTCCATGACACCATTGCACCAATCTGTCGCCAGAACCGCTTGTGTACCCTTCAACGGCCAAGTCTCACAACATTAACTATAATAATAAAGAAATCGCAGTAAGGAACCTTAGACTTGGCACGACTTTGTCTAGATTTCATTACTTTTTTAGAGATAAACAAGCAGATCCATCGAGACCTGGCTAGTTTTTACAGAATGTTTTTGGTGGGATAGAGTTTTATCCACTTAGCTTTAGCGTGCTTTACACGTAGCAGTCTACATTCCAGATATTTTATGTCCTGTAGTAATTTATAGCTCGTTTGATGGCAACGGTTTACGACTTTTTAAGAGTCAAAAGTCGGACGATGAACTAACTAGCTGACCGCATCACCGCACCCCTTTACTCCTTTTCCCGTATTGAGTAAATATATGCGCGAATCCTTGTCATTACATCCTATTTTCAATTCAGTGACAAAATAGCTCTTAATATAGGAAGAATAAGAAATACTTATAGGAAGATAAGTCCCCCCAACCCCAACCCCCCTTCTTCTGTGCTGCTGCTGGTCTTTGGTCACTATAAAGCTCTGTGCGAGCAACAGTATACAACGTGTTACAAAACATCCTAACTCTTTTTACAGGGTGTAACATACTGGTCAACAGGATCTACAGTTTGTTAAAAGAAAGTTGAAAAAAGCAATTTTTATTTTATAACCTCAAAATTGAAAAAAAATCGTAACTTTTTTGTGTTTGGTATTAGCTCAAATTTAAAAATATGTTTTTGGGTGTAAGTGCATTAACATATGTTTGAGTTGTTAAAACATTGTGAAAGTCAATGAAAATTATTTAAAAAATACTTTGCTCCCGCCACAGCATTCACATTTTATTAATTTAAAAATCAACGGAGCGTCATAGAGCAAAAAAAATTTTGGTTGTGATCCCTATCACCGGGTGCCATTACACTGTAAAAAGAGTTAGGATCTTTTGTAATACCTTGTATATTTTCTTTTTAATCCCCCCGTCTTCTGTGCGCTGCTGGCCTTTGGTTACCTACTTTATAATCTCTCTCTCCTTCTTTCTTTCATCAGATCAACCGATATCTCTACAACATGCGTAGACAAAAGCCGGGTCTACAAATGCCATGGTAGGTACCTGTTGTTGCTGAGCCGTCTGCTTCAAAGATGTGAAGTTGGCCATGTTCCTGACGTCCACCTCCCTCTGGTACATCGCGCTGCGTCGCCCCGGAGGTCCGTACTGTTGGTAGAGCGCATCTGCCCCTAGGGCCATAGGTCTGTGCTGCGGGGTGGAGCTGGCCAGCATCTCTTGGGACCTGGCCTGCTGCAGCAGAATCTGCTGCTGGACTATCTGCTGCTGCATCAGCTGCCTGTGGAGTAGATGAAGTATTTATCAACATGGGTACTATGTAGTGGGTTGACATGGTCAGGGTAGCAGTATCCCAGCATCTAAAATACACTCTAGATTATTATCCTTTATTGCAATCGAAACACACTACATACAATGTCATACATGCTACATACTCTGTTAGAAATTTCTTCCAACCAACCTTGCCAACACCCACTCATAATGGTTTTTACTTTTACGCTGCTCTAACGACTAGCTTCCTGACTCACTGAAAAAATAGTGGAACACAAAGAAATATCAAAGCCTGATATGCATAAAGCCTGAATAAAAGCACTTGAGTGAATCGTAACTATACTTATTCAAGTTTCAAATATCACTTTTGCTCTGCGCTTTATTTAGTTAAGTCTAACCCTAAGTCTGCGGTACTAATGTAAATGAATGCACCAACTGCTGTAGTTATTTTATTGTGCCATGGGAAAATAACTTTGACGGAGAAAAATAGATTGTGAGAGTGCAGATGAATAATGGCTGTTGACTTGTCTATCGTATGCCGACTTGCGCCATACAATACTTTATTAGAATGCGTGAGAAATGTGTGAAAGTCGTAAATAGAGGGCTGCGTCAAATTAAAATAGACATGCGCTGCGGTTTCAATCAAGTGGATCGTGGTGGCATGCGATAAACTTAGATGGGAAGACGGATAGTGGACTGCAGGCAGTTCGTGTGTGATGGAAGTTAAGGCATCAATTAACATTCAGCAAGAGACGCGTAGACTGACGAAATATTGCATGAAAACCCTGCGAGACATTTCGCTTCGCGAGGAATAAAAATATGGGAGTTGCTGTGTGTAACAGAAGAACGCAGAAAAGAAGAAGATAACATCCACTATAAGGAGGTCTGGTGACCAAAGAGAAATTATACGAGTGTCAAGATTAAAACTTAAATTTTTATATCGATTTAAATGTGCCGTGCTTACGAAAGATTAAGTTTTAAAATAAAACTTACCTCTGAGCAGAAGGACTTGGATACGCCATATTGTTGGCCAGGCCATGAGCGTATTGCATATCCGGCCTATTCTGCGGTATAGGCCGTCCATAGATCCCCTGCTCCACTTTCCTGGCCCCAGCATCCCTCGGAGTCACAGGCTCTTCAGGTTTCTTCCTCTCCTCGCTGTTGTTGAGAGCTGGTGCCGCCTCGTTCTGCTTTTCATTCTCTGCAGCGTCCTTTTTGAACCGACTGGATATCATGTCTTTCAGCGTGTGGTATGTCTTGCTGACGGATTTGTTGCTTTTGGGCGCATCTCTGGTGTTGTCCTTGCCCGTTTCGACGGTGACGGTGATTGATTGACTGTTGTTAGGTGTTTCTATCTTCTGTCCGTAGATGGATTGGTTCTTAGCCGGGATGGGGGGCTTCGGGGCTTCGTATCCGGGGTGGTTCCGCGGTATGGCGCCCGGGTTCTGCAGCGCATAGCCGTAGTTCTGCTCGTGGTATTGGCGGAACTCCGCTGAGGTCCCGGCTTGCTGGTTCTGGGGAAGAATAAAGCCGGATGTTAGTGAAAATAATAAAAGTCGCCGGGACTGAAGAGTTAGCAAGAGGACCGAACTCTAAAAGTTAAACCTAAGGCACCGTGTAAGGAACGGGAGTTTGGATTACCGCTCCGGAGCATTCATAATGCAAAGTATCCTTTTATAAAAAATGGATATCTCTGTTGAGACTTCAGCGCCGTAATGCTGCCAACAGCTTAAGAACCTTTGGGTACGATGTGGTCCAGGACGTTTATATTTTAGTTTACGTCAATAAATTATAGTTTTGAATGTTTAGTCTCACAAGCTGGGAAAGGCCTTCAATCAGTGAAGATTTAGTATAATATGCGATATTTTATGTATATTCTTATCTCTATTGTGCAATGACGAGACGGATATTGAATCGCCGGGCATCACATACATACAGCACGATCCTAAAGGCAATATTTTTGCGTAAACATTATTAACTGTATGTAAATCTAGCGATAGATATGATAAGTACCAAGGTAGGTACATGCGATTATTCTCCCTGTCTTTGGCTAGTGCGGTGGGAATTTGTATGAACAATAGGATATTTTACAAGCCTCAAACGGTTTTTGTCCGGCTAAAAGAAACTTAAGAATGCAAGTGAGTCTGCTTTTATGTAGTTAGGAAAGTTTTAATTGTATGTACGTACATACAAGTACATTGTGGGGAAATTATGGGTAGTTTATGTGTGTATTATACGCTGAAGAGATTCGCTATTGTCTTGCTATGAGGTTATTGGACTAATCAGAGTAAGATGACACGTCGGTTGTGGGTTCAATTCCCAAAGAGACCCTATAATGTTTTTGTCTCGTTTATTTTGTTACGCTATCTATGGCTTAGTTAGCTCTACACTACACGTATTTTCTTTGTTTTTTTTTTGCCGAATAGTCCGACTGAGTAATACCTAGGTGGTATAGGTGCTAGGCAAGACTACTTTCAGAGTCTGAGTGGTCACTTCACCTCTCGTGGCGTGTAGGTACCACTAGCTAGAGTTAAAGCTGCATAAAACAGGAACAATATCTAGAAAAAGGCCAAAGGCCTAAGTTTATTTGTCTGCCTGGTGTCCTTGCCTATACTAAGTATGGTAAGTGTCTTAAATTGTGACCAGAATAATTTATAACTGTATTGTATTTCATTAGAAAAACATAACTGGGCACCGGTGCCATTTACTCAATACTTTATTGCAACCATAAGTGAATAAGATCTTAAATAACATTGTAACATGTGAGAAACTCTATGGACCCTGTCGGGCACAGCAAAACTTAAAAGCTAGGTAAAAGAAATATCTTAAAACTAGGTAGTTACCTATTTGAGATATTTTATCTTAAAACTAGGCTGGTATTTAATACCTAGGAACATTTTCTATATATTTTTTTGTATCTACTTTAAATATTAAATATCATTTTGTTATTTTTGTTTTAAAACCTACAATTTTAGAGAAATAACAAAAGTTAGTGCTACTTTTACACACAAAATTAAACAATGTATTATTTTATGCTACTAGGTATTTCAGGCCAAGGAGGAGTTGGCCGGACGATCTCGAAACCTTTTTACCGGGGTGGCAAGAAGTGGGCCCCAGATAGAAAAGAGTGGAAGACACGAGGGGAGGCTTTTGCCCGGCATGCCTCCCCAAGGGACACAGAAGAGGCTAAGTACATTAATAAATGGTAAACTAATGAGGGACCATAACAGACGAGACGAAAATTATAGAAGAACAGAAACGGCCAAAATGTTACCAACATTCTCAAGTGCAAACTCGACCATCTTCCCAGGAACATAAATACTGGTGCCAACTTATACATTCACACCGAGCAAGATCCTCAATAAATCTCTCACTTAAATCACTTCACATTTTAACACCACGAAGTAAACACCAACCACCAAATTTAAACCTCAAAATTAATTCAACCAACGGATTGAAAGTTCCAAGTTTTATGCCTCCAACGTTCTCAAAATGTTTCTCCGTTGGCGCGGTAAAGGTAGATGGGTGCGCCTGCGCCGCCGCGCCGTGCTAGTCGACCGGATGCGCGTACGGCTGTGGTGCGCCCGCGCAGGTTGTGTTGTGGGAGCGCGTCCGCTATTGGTGGCTATTGTCTTGCGAGTAGTGGCTCCGCGTGTGGTTCTACTGCGTCGAATCGGCTTTATGAAGCTGTATTTGAGTTAATTGCGATTATTGGAGCTATTGCGAGTATTTTAACCGCAACTTTTGTAATGCTGCACGTTAGCGCATAGGCCTTACCCTCGAACACTCTTTTATTTCTAAAGCAATAACTCGTACTAGGGAAGCTATAAATGTAGGTTCTGAATGGCTTTGTATGGTACGTCAGAGGTAGCCCTCTCTTTGTTATACTATTGAACACCTCCAAAGGCAGTATCTACTTGGGATATTGTTAGTCATGTAAGTTAGTCACTTATACTTCCAGTCGCTAGAGCCTTGTTTACTATCAGCAGCGATTGTTCCGAATATTTGGGCACGGTAGGTTTTGGCAGGTATTTAGTCTCAGAAGATTCAGATAACATCCATCAACCACCATCAGTAAAATGATTAGTGCCCGCCCAATAATTAGGTACTCTAGCTCTATCTTTATATTAACCATTCGGACGTAGCCTTACGCAACGATACAGCCTCTCTAACTAACCGTTAACAATTTGGAGCTTGGAATTAATTGCCGTTTAACCTGACGTTTCGCCTTCGCCTTTCTACGGACCATAGACTTAATTCTATGCTACGGACCATCATAATAATTCACGCAACGCTGCTCCGCCTCTTGTTTTGGCTCTAATTTCGGCCCTTAAATTTTATTATAAAGCAACCTTGGTTGCAGAAATTCATGATGTTCCAGTTCCAGGCTTCCAGCAGATTTTGGCGGTGGTTTGATTTACGATTCATGATAATTATCATAAGGTAAGCTTTTCGGCGACTGTTGTACTTAGGTCAATGTTTGTCATGCATGAGTGTTTTTCTATCACAGTCTCTTGCCATCTGCATTCTGAACCATCTGCCCCTGTATTCTCTAACTAAAATATCCACCGTAAAAATAACCGTTTTTTTTTAAAGTAATTCATTTCATGATGATTTCGTGATGTTTTGACGCTCAAGGATTGGTTTATTTAGATAATAGAGCGGTGTTGGCTTATCAATGCCATATGGATGGCAAGCTTCAAGTACCTATACATCGGCCAAAATTCCAATACTCATACATAACGCTACTGAAGACACGTAGAGTCATTATGGCAGACGATCTGTTCATAACTACAGCTAGGTTCGTTACAGTGAAAGTCGTTGTCATGTGCCGCTCCGGTTTGAATCCCGCAAATCGATCGGTGTGACCAATTGGTGATGATGGAACTAACTGAATCAGAGCCGACGGTCGATCGAGCTCTTCGATCAATTGAGCTACGTGTGAGTGATATTGGAGAAAGATTTGTGAGATTAATAGGCCCGTGGATGGAACGTATCTCATCGCAGACGATGATTTTTAACCCCCGACAAAAATAGAGGGGTGTTATAAGTTTGACCGCTATGTGTGTGTGTGTGTGTGTGTGTGTGTGTGTGTGTGTGTGTGTGTGTGTGTGTGAGGGTGTGTGTGTGTTTGTGAGGGTGTGTCTGTCTGTCTGTGAATTGTTTTTATTTTGAAACAATCTAGGTACATTTAATCCTTTCATCTAGCTGGTTTGGTGAAGAACTTTATTATGATTCTGAGGTAGAACATAGATCTTCCTCTAAGATTCGTCTCAGCAAGCCCCCGCGCTTCTAGCCCCGTTGTTTTCTACGTACAACACCGGAGCCCCTCGCGCACGCGGCGGCGAACGACAGGCGCCGCCTGAATTTATAATACGCAGGGCATCACCTTCCTATATCGAAATAAATACTACTGCGGCAAGATTTTAGGACTCATCAATACAAACTAGTGTTTCACCCCGAACTATGAACTCGGGAGTGTATATTTTTGCTAACACCATTCGCGTAGGCGCGCGCGCATTGCATAAACTTTACAACCCCATATCTCGGCAACCCCTCGACTGATTTGGTTCATGTTCTCTCGCTTCGCTCGCTCGTTCAATAACTTCCATTGGGGGACTTATGGGCCCCTAACTCATCAGTCTGTAAAAATATCAGCCACTCTAATATTTTGGTACAGTCGGCCACACGCTAGGATACCCCTTTTTGTTTGATTGGCGCCCTCATGCCGCGCGCAGTAAGAGCTGCCATGGGGTATCTGTGACTGTGGCCCACCGTACCTACAGGTAGACAGCACGTCGACCTTTCACAAATGAATATCGATGATGGCCAACCTCACATATGAATGGCCATCATCGCTGTACCTGAAAACCACACCAAACTTGACCCAGTAGGTCCAACTTTTAAATTTAAATTTATTTATTTCCATCAACTACGTGGATCCTAAAACACAGTAGGTACAAGATGTTAGTAATAAATAATTTAACCTAAGCATAACCTACTGTTAGTAACATTGTTTTTTTTACACATATTATTTAAATTTTTGTTTTTCAGTAGATGAATCATAGAGCAATGGTTAATGCATTCAAAGTCAAAATGTTCTGCATACATGCGCAGGATACTGTTGGGGCTCGCCCATAGGTACCCACGACAGCACGTCGACCTTTACACGCTAGCACTCTACTCGGTTACGTTACGGGCGACTTTGCAACAAAACTGAACAGTCTGACGTGCTGTCGTGTGTACCTACCAGTGGCGTAGCTACATAGGGACGATGAGGGCAATGTCCCGGGGCCCCCAAGCTCAGGGGCCCCCTCGGACACCAAACCGCATTGAACTAGCTAAAAATTCTTCCAGGTTGGTGGATCAAATTGGTAATCACTAAAGCTCACATAAGCTGTACCGGATGCCGTGTCATTTCACCTTTTTAATGAGGTATACCAGACGCAAACCTTTTGAGACTGGGCAGTAAGGGCAGGTACCAGGAAAACGTTCTTAGGAGACCTTCCATAACTTTTTGAGATATTATGAACTGCATTCACGGATTTTGGAAAAAAAATTACGGTCAAAAAATGTATGTGTTAGTAGTTAAAATTAAATTAAATTCGATAAAATTGAGATAACAAGTCTTCGATCAAGGATAAAACTAGATACAACATAGAACTCTGAAATGTGTCTGGAAAAATAGATGCCCAAACTACCTTTGGGAGCTTATTTGCTCGTAGTCTATGCAATTAAAGTAAAACTATACACTAATGCAATAAGGTTGACATTCGAATATTAGACGTATGGTCGAAATGATGTTTCGTATTGTTCTATTGCTGATATCATTTGTTTTTGTGGGGACAAGTTTTTATTGTGATTTTATACGTAATGCGGATTCTATGGGATTTAGTTCGGTGTAACAAGTATAAAAAAAAAGTTAGAAAAAAAAACAAAAAGAACACACACTGGCGACTGACCCGTGAAGGATTCGAACCTCCGCCCTCCGATGACAAAGCATTTGAGATATCGGCGCTCTAACCTACTGAGCTAACGAGTCCTCACTGCGACGAGCCAAAACAGCAATCATTATACGCCAGGTGACGTCATGGCTCCGTGACGTCACCGCGCATGCGTCAGCTCGGCATTCCTGCCAGCGGCCTTGACGCGGTCATTGGCCGCGGGAGCTTTCCGAAGCTTTCGACTTTATGCCTACGGGATTAGGATTGAGAGTCCCTTGAAAGGAGCTTTGGTCTGATATTAGTCTGGTTTTGTTCAATCTTTGCACTATCCTCAATATTAGGTATGGGAGGTAACCGTAAATAAATATCCATGATTCATGTCCATCGATAATGCAAGTTGCGACTAAGGCCCTTACTCTGTGAGGCAGTTAGTTTTGTTATAGCTTCGCAGTTGTTAGGACAAAACCGTAGTCGCCTACAACGCTGAACCTATGGAGACGCGTCTGCGTTACCACTTGAGGGCCTGCATTGACACATAAATACATAGTGTACACAAGACAGCCCGTCGACCCTTACACAAGTTATCAATATAACAAAACTTCCAAGTCACATTGGATAATAATATCGTACGTATTTTTCGTTTTAGGCTGAGTCACACACACACAAATGAAGCGAATAGGTATACGCTGCTATACAACGTGTTACAAAAATCCTAACTCTTTTTGCAGGGTCTTTTTGACAACAGCTTCTGCTTCTGTAAAAAAGTTGAATAGTAATTTTTGTATTAGTAGGTATTTTGTTTTTGGATTTAGTTCAAATCCATACACATGTTTGTGTGTGTAGGTGCATTATCATTCTCATAGCTCTAAGTACCTAATTAAAACACTATAAAATCGATGTAACAATCTTAAAAAAAAAACAGCGGTTACATTAATTTAATTATTTAAAATTCAACAAAACGTCATAGGGAAAAAAATAAATTGTTTTGCTGTCCATCCGGGAAAACGGAGGAAAGTGTTGTATTTTTTCCATAATTTTCAGTTTATTTCAAATCGCAGAAAATCGCTAAGAACAGCGTTAGACACGGTAGTATACCCCTTCCCCTTTCTGTTCGATTGACGCTCTTATGCTGCGCGCGATAAGAGTCTGTTGCTCTTCATACTAAAACTGTCAACGGCCGCGCAGTAAAACCCGCGACGCGAGGCCTTTGTAGTCTCAAGCCCATAAACATCACACAAGCACACCCATCGCTAAACAGCACCTACACCACGCCCGTGGTGAAATTGCCCATAAATGCCCACTCGCTGCCCGTGTCCATCCGTCTGACGGGCAATAAGGGTGTGGTGCGAGTGACAGCGGAAGCGACGAGCGTGGAGCTTGTGGGTGCATAGCCGGGTCCAATAACCATACATTTTGTTCCTGCCGGGCGCGATCTGAGCGCTCTGGATCGGCCGGTGTGGACCCGGCTAATCTCTTTACATTACAAAGTAAGGACTAAAATAATATTGACTGATTCAGAATACTGTCTGGCTAGGGATACATAACCAACTAGCTTTTTGAGACGTAGTCTACTGAAAAATACGTGTCACTTTCCATTTGTCTATTTCGCTTGATTGCTACACATCCACAGACATAAATTATATCAATATGTCTATGTACAAATAAACAATAAAATTATTAATCGCTGCAAATTTTCACCGGCCGAAAATTTGCTTCGTTGCATCAGCAGGTATCAAAAATCTCCGCTAAAGAATAGAGCATTTTGTTTCGTGACGTTTTAGAAAAGAAAGGCATGCAAAATTGCACATGCACTATTCTGAGCGCAAATTCAGCCATCGCGCTAGAAGTACGCCACCGCTTGCAATAAGTAGAAAAAAGGCAACGCTCTACTGATTTCGTCCTTCTTAATGTTAAGTCAGGAGGAACCGAACTAATCTCTGGGGCTGACTGGACAGAATATATTTTTTGAGACGCCCACCCGCTTTGCTGCCCGCTCCGCTACCCGCTCCCGCTGGCTCTCAGGCCTCACCCCAGGACAGTCTTCCTGGTAGTTAATGAGCGTGGTGACGGGCCAGGCATAACGATTGAGTT